>CAVLGL010000013.1:18977005-19384505 GCA_963668995.1 Parnassius mnemosyne | reverse complement strand
GGAGTGGCGGTGTGGGACGACCTTTTTTGGGCTGCTCGTTTGTGTTTTTTTGCCTGAACGAGCCTTCGTCTTTGAGCTTGGACGGGATACGCGTATCGGTCTCCATGTCGGAGCCAGATTTGGCATCCGAGAAGACTGGAGAGAGGCCGCGGGTGGACATCGCGGAAAGCATGGGGGTCGCGGCGTCGTAGATTGTGTCAATGGATACGAGACGTGTGTTTGGAGTTTGGTAAAATAGGGTCGTCGATCTGCATGATCGGACGATCGGCAGTGGGCCAGTCACGCTAATTTAAGAGGGACATAGAGGGGCCGGCCAGAGGCGCTACACTTAACTATGAAACTGCTATCCCCTGAGACAGCGGGCTTCATGCACAATAGTGAGGACACCAATACTGTCACCAAAGACCAAGCAATACAGTGTATTGTAGGTGAGTTGTACTAAATTAATTCGTGCGCATGAGCAAAGAGAATACCGGGAGTGACACGTCCGAAGTCTACAGAGCCCAAGCGTAGAATGAATCTGTGTAATGATCAACGATATGATATCTTTGAGATTCTAGAGACATATAGAGACCTTATTAGGTATAAAAAATTTCAAATGTCCAATAGTTTTTGAGCTATGTTAGGTTCGAAAGTGGGTCGAAATCTTTCATGTAAATACACACTGCTGGTGCGTCGCCCTTTTCTTTTCCAAACTTGACTAACACGATGCCATGTGTCTCGATATTTTAAAGTTAAGATCTACAGACGAATATACTTCAAAACTTTTATCTTATTACTTTTAAACATTGGTCAGTTAAAAAAAATTTGATAAACAATTA
This sequence comes from Parnassius mnemosyne, assembly GCA_963668995.1. Classification (NCBI taxonomy): domain Eukaryota; kingdom Metazoa; phylum Arthropoda; class Insecta; order Lepidoptera; family Papilionidae; genus Parnassius; species Parnassius mnemosyne. The sequence goes on along the minus strand of CAVLGL010000013.1, from coordinate 19,383,684 downwards.
TAATAAAGCAAGATGTCTATACCACTATTTATCTGACGACAATGTGACAATGAAACGTTAATTACAAATAAGGTAGCTCTCGACAAAGCACTATTAAGTACCATACAATTTCTCGGCGCATCTAAGTTGGACTGTCGCCAAACTTGCAAATTACAGTGCAATTCTCTGTGTTCATATAAAATGACATGCACTTGTTTCATTTGCTGACACTTATCAACAGAATCACTATTTCTGTTGATAAGTGTTAGCAAAATAATAGCTTCGAAATAGGATAAATTTACCGAATCAAATGCCAACTGCCACTGTAAATTTTTCAATATTCCAGTCTATAAACGTCCACAGTTGATCATAGAATGCCTCAATTTGCCATACATGCCACACTTGGCAGGCGGGTTGGCATCGCAGTTTTTTTATTATTTTAAGTTGTTATCAGGAAGATACTGCTGCCCATCTCCAATATTAGTTTCCCTCTGGCGCCTCTTACGACACCTAAAGGACGATATGGCGTAGTGGATCTTACACCGCCAATACGCAGGTTTTACTAGGATAAAATTAACCACCTTGGATTTTGTTCAAACTGTATATAAAATGTACATATATAAACATTTTAGCATATAATAGTTATAAAGACATTTTTAAATTCGGGCAATAGTTTTTGATGAACCACAAAAAAAATGTTTAAACATTTTATTGATCTGTATAAAAATTCTGATTGGTCCATCTAATAAAAAAATACAGGTTTAAGTCTACACTTAAAATAATATAAAGTTTATTACGTAAATATTATTGTACCTTACATTAGTCAATGTATTTTCGTAATATACCAATTGGTTTGTATTTATGTAAAACGCCTTCAAAATACAGGAGAAAACATTTTTTCTGTAAATATGATCGTCACAGAATTTATGTATAAGATTTGGACATTTTTGCATAATTTTTAATATGTAATAGAGTAGGACGCAAAAGTGAGGTACATAAATAACTGAAATGTTGTTTACTCGCGCAAGCAAAACAATGAGTTTCCATCAGAGTTGTTTCGTAAACAAACAACAGATGATATTGGAAACGAGACCTGTTTCTAAATGAATAATTCTTTATTTGTTATTGTCAATATATTATTATGAGTAAAGACTATAAATTGATTATTTAGTTTGAGTGCTTGTGTACTTATGTATTGTGTATAAGTAATCGTCAATGAGGGAGAAAATAATAATCTTCCGCTCACCAGATTAGTTGAGAATTTAGTTTTAAATAAAAGTTTATCGGATCTAAAATATTATAATAATATACAAAACAGTGCCGCAGTGGTTTGATCTTAAATTTTTTGCACATTTTTATTACTTTTCTTAAATTTTCTGTTTTTATGAATATTTCTGTGGTTTGGTTCATTTATTTTTATTCTAATTAATATAAAATATAACTAATAAAATAGAAAGAAAAATTAACCTTTACATATTTCGAACAAATTCTATTCCCCGCTACGAATTCTGTCAAATATTTACAGCTCATTTTTAAGTGACGTCGCCCTAGTGGCTGAAAAAGTCGTGGAAGCCCTCATTGCCGGATGCAGGCATTGCATCGGAACTGACCAAGTTGGCATTCTATAATCGTTAACGCTAATAGAAAACTATAAAAGTAAATAAATTGAACGATAAGTTACATGAATTCTACGTGACTTAAAGCTGTCATTGCTATTAATTTTTATAGATTTCTATTAACGTCATCAACTGTAAAATGCAACTTGAATAGCCTCGAGGCACATGAGTAAAGAAACCGTACAGAGGCAAAGCTTCAAAGGAGCTGTCAAAATTTTTACCTATTTTGGTAGGGTTGGCAAAAGAGGATAAAATTAAATAAGCAACACGTTTATCGGCGTTTATTATCATTAACTGAAGACATTTTTCTAAGTCATTGCTTACTTATTACTTATTTTTCTAACTCATTGTCGAGGATCTTTACCGACAATGTTGCTAAAGAGACGAGAAGAGAGTTGCCTGTAATTGTTCTTATCTGAAATGTATCCAGTCTTATTCTTCACTATTAGAACAACTATCGTTTTAATCAAATCTCTAGGTAGATACGCATGACTTACGCACAGTGAATAAAACATGGAGAGGACATGAGGAAGGTGACAACCAGCATACTGCAGATGTTCTATGGTGACACCGTCATGTCCTGGAGGCTTACCCCTTGACGTACTTGCGATTATCTCTCTGACCTGTTTAGCGGAAAATCTAATCGGTGTTTCTATTAGATTCGTCTCAACAAAGACTATATGTTGTTAAACATTGAGAACAGAAAATACACTAAAATGTTCTTTAAAAGTTAAAGGCCTGAAGGAGGTAATGAAGGACGATCCAAAAGGTATAAGCGTGATGTTTCTTTTAAGCATCATAATTGGCTTTGACAATCGATAAGGCATAATTAAGGAGAACGTGGACATTTTTATCCCTCCCACTATCACTTAATAAGAAGCATGATGGTAAGCATTCCACCCTTTCATTTGTTTATATTCTGCGTTCATGAACTAAATGATTTACATTTGTTTTGTTACATTTTCTGCCAACTTCCAAAAAGTAGACGGTACTCAAGTTGACTGTATGTTTTTTTATTTGTTACCTCATAACTTTTTACTGGGTGAACCGATTTCCGAGAAGATGAAGCTCAGTCGAAATGTCATTTCGACTGAGCTTCATCTTCTTTACCATTGTCCAAAATGTAGTAACAAAGTGTTGAAATAATTGTTCATAGGCTGTAGTCACTTACCATCAGGTGAGGCGTAAGCTTGTTTTCTCACTATCCTATAAAAGTACAAACGAACGTTTTAAGTAAAAAAGTAACGAATTTTTTTTGCTAAAATAATATTTTACATTTGAAACTATTCTGATAATGACAAAGGAAATAAAAGCAATAACATTAAAAAAGTTTTAGAGACCGCTGCACCAAAATTCCATGAGAGTTCATAACAAGGAAAAGGAAACGTCTACTGCTTAAACTTTTACTACGTATATTTTTGCAAAGAAATGTTCAAGATATTACATACATTTTCTTGGTTAAATATAAAATAATAAAATCAAAACCTCATGTTTGCCCAATATAATCTAATTTAACAAATTCAGCAAAAATATGAACAACTACATAAATCATCTGATATCATTTACCGTTACAGCCTATTAAAGTCCACTGCTGAACAAAGACCTCCCCCATAGATTGCCTCATAAGGTGGATATTTGCCATAGTTGCCACGCTTGGCAAGAGGGTTGGTAAACGCAGTTTTTAATTTTTAGTCGTTATTAGGGAGACGCTGCTGCGCATCTCCTGATTTGTTTTCCTCTGTCACCTCTTCCGATACTCACGGGATGATAATAGTGGGTAGTGGTATTACACCACCACTACACAAAACACGGATTATGCGGATTTTTTTAAAGTACGAGTAGTTTAAATACACACATGTTTTCACTAATAACCTTATTATACTTCCATTTTCCGATAATTTTATGTCAAACTTCAATTTAAAAAAAGTTTGGAAAATCCAAAAGTGCACGACACATAATGCTCATAAGAGAGTGAAAAAATTAAAAAAAAATTGTAATTTGTAGTTTTATTCGTCAAAGAATTTCAGTAGCAGTGATATATATTGAAGTAAACTTTCAAGTCACTCTATCTAGTCCGGGGGTAAAGTCTCTTCATAACTAACAAAAGAAGCCCAAACTCGGCATATCTAGTTCTCCTTGTCGAGGAATTCCAGTAGCAGTCATCAAAGTACACTTTCAAGTCCAACTATCAAGTCTGAAGGTAAAGTCTCATCATAACTAACAAAACAAGCCCAAACTCGGCATATCTAGTTCTCCTTGTCGAGGAGTTACTTTAGCAGACACCGAAGTACACTTTCAGGTCTATAAAAATCCAATAGGTATAAGTACATATATTTATATATAAATCCTGCTTTTTTTAGCGAAACGAAATATTGTAATAAAAATCTGTGATTATAAAAATATCTTACCTTGGTCATGTATGTATCAAATTTGGTTTTTGGAATATTTCGTATTTCTACGGCGATCTTTTCGCTGCAAACAAGCGATACGGTATCCACTTACGACGGCGGCCGAGGCCGGAATGACCAGTCATATAATATATAGTATGTTCGGTGGATATGACAAAGTGAGACACTGTCTATTTAGTAAAATATATTAGTACGAGTCTTCTTAAAACACCGAAAATTTTGCCATTTCTTAGCCAAAAAAAATTAAATTATAACTCAACAAAACAAAATTTAACTGCCATTTACATTTCATGGCTTCCCTCATGATATATGAAGAGTTTTAAAAATAGATTAAGTTAAACAATTGATATTTTCTAAAGTTATCGTGTTAACGATACCAACTGGACTTAATAAAGCCACACTATAGGCCAATAATCCCCTTTTTTACGTAAAAATAGTAATTATGCGATTTAAAAAAAAATATTAGTAACTTCAATAATCATTTATCTTTCTAACAATGTGCATTTTATATCACTTATATATGTGCAATATGATTGCTAGATACGATTCCATGCGACAAAACGTTGGAATCTTAATTTTTAGTCCCTAGTAGAACATACCGGCGCGCCTAGTGCTTACGGTATGCAATACCTAATTTTTAAGTCTCTCGGCCCGCATTTTCTCTTACTACAGAATGTTTTTCCTCAGTTACCGGATTCATCATCGTGTCGAGTCGTTTTTAACGTCAAAAATCTTTTGAAATTTAATGTTTAACTATGCGTGATCGCCATGTGGCGGTTTACGTGAGTAATAAGTGATACTTAACGTTGAAGTAGGTTTATCTAGAGTCCATGAAATTAACATGCCCGCGGAAGCCAGAACACCTAAGCACAGTATAAATATGGACAGTACGGAAACTAAGCCTAGTTGTAGACATAATTACCTACGCTCCATTGAATCAATAGGGTTGTAACTTTAAATGTTTTTGCTAACACATTAACTAGCTTACAAATACAATTTAAATATGACGATAAAATTGATATCTATTGCAGTCGCCATCTTGGATTTACATTTCGACAGCCCTTTCGACTTCAAAACTCTCGAAAACCATGAAAATGTCACCCATGATGAAAAAATTGATACCTTTTGCAGCCGTCATCTTGGATTTACATTTCTACAGCACTATCGGCTTCAACACCATCGAAACCTATGAAAATGACACCCATGATGAAAAATTGATATCTTTTGCAGCCGCCATCTTGAATTTACATTTCGACAGCACTATCGGCTTCAACACACTCGAAAACAATAAAAATGACACCCATGATGAATAAATTGATACCTATTGTAGCCGCCATCTTGAATTTTAATTTCGACAGCACTATCGGTTTCAACACACTCGAAAACCATAAAAATGACACCCATGATGAATAAATTGATACCTATTGCAGCCGCTATCTTGGATTTACATTTCGACAACCCTATCGGCTTCAACACCCTCGAAACCTATAAAATGACACCCATGATGAAAAAATTGATATCTGTTACAGCCGCCATCTTGAATTTACATTTCGACAACCCTACCGGCTTCAACACCCTCGAAAACTATGAAAATGACACCCATGATGAAAAAATTGATACCTTTTGCAGCCGCCAACTTGGCTCAACATTTCGACAGCACTATCGGCTTCAACACCCTCGAAAACCATGAAGATGACACTTATGATGAAAAAATTAATATCTATTGCAGTTGCTATCTTAGATTTACATTTCGACGACCCTATCGGCTTCAACACCCTCAAAATCCATGAAAATGACACCCATGATGAAAAAATGTATACCTATTGCAGCCGCCACCTTGGGTTAACATTTCGACAGCACTATCGGCTTCAACACCCTCGAAAACCATGAAAATGACACTTATGATGAAAAAATTAATACCTATTGCAGTTGCCACTTGGATTTACATTTCAACAACCCTATCGGCTTTAACACCCTCGAAATTCATGAAAATGACACCCATGATGAAAAAATTTCCACCTATTGCAGCCGCCATCTTGAATTTTAATTGCGACAGCACTATCGGTTTCAACACACTCGAGAACCATAAAAATGACACCCATGATGAATAAATTGATACCTATTGCAGCCGCTATCTTGGATTTACATTTCGACAACCCTATCGGCTTCAACACACTCGAAAACAATAAAAATGAAACCCATGATGAATAAATTGATACCTATTGCAGCCGCCATCTTGAATTTTAATTTCAACAGCACTATCGGTTTCAACACACTCGAGAACCATAAAGATAACACCCATGATGAATAAATTGATACCTATTGCAGCCGCTACCTTGGGTGAACATTTCGACAGCACTATCGGCTACAACACCCTCGAAATCCATGAAAATGACACTTATGATGAAAAAATTAATATCTATTGCAGTTGCCATTGTAACGAACCCCCCCCCCCCATCTTTTCTACTATATATCCACTTATACTTGTATTTCTTTAGAATCTATATCTGTAAGATATATAAATATATCTAATTTAAGTGACCAGTATAACTTGATCTTTCTAAAGGTTTAAATATAGGCCGTTTAAATTTATGGCGTGATCGTCTTAGTTAGGACCCTTTTTTACGTTGTGTTTGTATAGTAACTTAGTTCTTTTAGGTGTATCTTGGAAGAATGAGTATTCACGAGAGCAATCGAAAGCTGTTGGTAGAGTCTTATAAGCTAAAGAACCCCGTTCACGAAGACAGAGCTCAAAAAGGTTAAGAACAATAAATTGTCCCTATTCCACTTGTATCTGGTTCACAACAGTCAATTCCTTATTAATTAATCCCTTCCCGCTTGGAAAAGGCTCACAATATTTATATCAAATACCAGTTACAAGGGCTTCGCTCTCCCACATTTTAAAAAAAATGTGGAGGAGGGTACACGGCCCCACACACGCCGCGCACGGTGAGCGCCAACCATTTTAATGCGCTCCCCCCGTAGGGTACGCAAAGTTGGGAACTGGACCGTAGTCCACAGCAAAATAACTGGCGAACCAGTAAAAGAGGACTTGGCCCCTTGACAGTGCGTAAGCACAAACATCGACCGAAGTCGCGCATGTCAATGCGTGTAAACGCCATACAGAATACGATCAAATCCAGCCACAGTGAAATGTACGTCACACGGGTTAGGCAACAATCGGCACACTGACCATAAAAAGCCTTCCGTGAGCGCCACCACCTGCCAGACCGCCGTTCCTGCAGACGTGATGTAAGTGTAAGGCATCACCACCAATTGCATGGTCAGCACGGCCAATTGGCCGCAGAGCGTGTCATGAGTCTACCGCTCACCTCAAGGGAATGGGGTCCCACGTTGCGCGGCTTTCGGCCGCAGCCTTGAGAGCCTCCTCAGATTCTCCCTCCAGCTACCACCCGCATGAGGTCAACACATATGCTCCACCAACCAATACAATGGCAGATATAGCCAATAAGCAGCTATAAGATAATATTAATAATTCGCCATCAGAAAGGGTTTGTGTCACTGACGTTGAGTATATGCATTTTTCGATCATGTTTGTCTCACCCACCAACAAGTTGCCTTCAATCTCTCAAAGGTGGGAACTTTATAGAGATATATTATTAAGTTGTTATATAAAACATCATGGAGGGCAGACAGTCTGCAGCCCCGCAATGAAGGGACCCGACTTGGGCAAAGCTACTTAGGTTGTGAGTCAAACCAAGACGCAGAGAGCGCCATTGAGAATAGCGACCCGCCAAACAACCATCGTAGAGACGCAATGCTACAGAATGCAACAAGCATCAATACGATTATCGTCGAGCTTACACCATTCCAAGGTCCCCCATACAGTCCCAGCAGACATCACCACCCGCATACCTCCATCGACCAGAACCACAAGATGCATCGAATCAGTTGCAGCACACCCGCAGATCCATCACAAGACACAATACTGCAAGTAGCAGTAAGCATCAATGCAACTATCATACGGATGGCGCCCCCTCACAACACACCCACATGATCCCTATCGACTTTGGTAACAAAATTTGATAATGTTGTTAACTAAAAATACCACCAACGTATCATAGTAGTACGGTACTAAGACGTCAGTAGCCAAAACTCCACGTATCATAGCGCTATTGCACTAAGACATGAAGTTGAGTATGCTTGCTGCACTTAAAAGTACTACCAAACACACTCACCCTAATCCGAAAGATAGCCGACGTATCATAACGCTATGCGCTAAGACGCCGCCCACAACCGGTAGGGGTGTGCGATGTCCACGGGCAAGTCGTATTGCTACAATAAACCCGCTTACCACCGGCACTAAGATGATATGTCTAGGACACATCGGTTAGTGAGTCCAAGTTTACCTCGGTCTCAGAGGCTGCGAAGCAACCTACACGCCACTATAATAATCCTTTTCAAGTCCCATTTCTTTCAATATAATGCTTTTACATATTTGAGACCTTCCACATATTTGCTTTATTTCATAGACCATACTACTGTATGTCTTATTCATATGGGACTTCAAGTCATAACTCTGATATCATAATGCTTATGCATCATAGAGACCTTCTATATTAATGCTTTGGTTCGTCAGACCTTACTATGTTAAGTCCCTAATATAGGACTAGTCATTGTGCAACCTTAGTACTAGCAGTCGGTCAGCCGACCACCCCATATATATGTACAACCTTGGGTATGTGTCTCCGACAACGCCCCAATATAAGGGAACATTACAAGAACACGTTCATTAACTTAGAAATTTTCCAATTATTACACGAACACCTTCATCAACTTAGAAAATTTTTATCAATTTTTTCTATTATATTACAAATGTTATTTATCTTTGTTATTGCAATATAATTGCCTTGTATTTATATGATTTGTTATATTTTGAACATTTTAAGCAGGTTTTTAATAAATTTAGAGATTTTTTGAGACATTTTATGCGTTTACTAATATATATAATATTCAATATTCCAAATGGATATTTTTGAACTCTATGCTTATTATTTGCATTTTATTGTTTAAATTATAATTTCTATGACATTTTTAAATGTCTGTATAATGAATTTAATTATTATTTATTAATAATAATTACGAGGCGTCACACCATCTTGGATTTACATTTCAACAACCCTATCGGCTTCAACACCCTCGAAATCCATGAAAATGACACCCATGATGAAAAAATGTATACATATTGCAGTCGCCATCTTGAATTTACATTTCGACAGCACTATCGGCTTCAACACACTCGAAAACAATAAAAATGAAACCCATGATGAATAAATTGATACCTATTGCAGCCGCCATCTTGAATTTTAATTTCGACAGCACTATCGGTTTCAACACACTCGAGAACCATAAAGATAACACCCATGATGAATAAATTGATACCTATTGCAGCCGCTATCTTGGATTTACATTTTAACAACCCTATCGGCTTCAACACCCTCGAAACCTATGAAAATGACACCCATGATGAAAAAATTGATACCTTTTGCAGCCGCCACCTTGGGTTAACATTTCGACAGCACTATCGGCTTCAACACCCTCGAAAACCATGAAGATGACACTTATGATGAAAAAATTAATATCTATTGCAGTTGCCATCTTGGATTTACATTTCAACAACCCTATCGGCTTCAACACCCTCGAAATCCATGAAAATGACACCCATGATGAAAAAATGTATACCTATTGTAGTCGCCATCTTGAATTTACATTTCGACAGCACTATCGGCTTCAACACACTCGAAAACAATAAAAATGACACCCATGATGAATAAATTGATACCTATTGCAGCCGCTGTCATGGATTTACATTTCGACAACCCTATCGGCTTCAACACCCTCGAAACCTATGAAAATGACACCCATGATGAAAAAATTGATACCTTTTGCAGCCGCCACCTTGGGTTAACATTTCGACAGCAGTATCGGCTTCAACACCCTCGAAAACCATGAAAATGACACTTATGATGAAAAAATTAATACCTATTGCAGTTGCCATCTTGGATTTACATTTCAACAACCCTATCGGCTTCAACACCCTCGAAATCCATGAAAATGACACCCATGATAAAAAAAATTCCACCTATTGCAGCCGCCATCTTGAATTTATTTTCGACAGCACTATCGGTTTCAACACACTCGAAAACCATAAAAATGACACCCATGATGAATAAACTGATACCTTTTGCAGCCGCTACCTTGGGTTAACATTTCGACAGCACTATCGGCTTCAACACCCTCGAAAACCATGAAGATGACACTTATGATGAAAAAATTAATATCTATTGCAGTTGCCATCTTGGATTTACATTTCAACAACCCTATCGGCTTCAACACCCTCGAAATCCATGAAAATGACACCCATGATGAAAAAATGTATACCTATTGTAGTCGCCATCTTGAATTTACATTTCGACAGCACTATCGGCTTCAACACACTCGAAAACAATAAAAATGACACCCATGATGAATAAATTGATACCTATTGCAGCCGCTGTCATGGATTTACATTTCGACAACCCTATCGGCTTCAACACCCTCGAAACCTATGAAAATGACACCCATGATGAAAAAATTGATACCTTTTGCAGCCGCCACCTTGGGTTAACATTTCGACAGCAGTATCGGCTTCAACACCCTCGAAAACCATGAAAATGACACTTATGATGAAAAAATTAATACCTATTGCAGTTGCCATCTTGGATTTACATTTCAACAACCCTATCGGCTTCAACACCCTCGAAATCCATGAAAATGACACCCATGATAAAAAAAAATCCACCTATTGCAGCCGCCATCTTGAATTTATTTTCGACAGCACTATCGGTTTCAACACACTCGAAAACCATAAAAATGACACCCATGATGAATAAACTGATACCTTTTGCAGCCGCTACCTTGGGTTAACATTTCGACAGCAGTATCGGCTTCAACACCCTCGAAAACCATGAAAATGACACTTATGATGAAAAAATTAATATCTATTGCAGTTGCCATCTTGGATTTACATTTCAACAACCCTATCGGCTTCAACACCCTCGAAATCCATGAAAATGACACCCATGATGAAAAAATGTATACCTATTGTAGTCGCCATCTTGAATTTACATTTCGACAGCACTATCGGCTTCAACACACTCGAAAACAATAAAAATGACACCCATGATGAATAAATTGATACCTATTGCAGCCGCTGTCAAGGATTTACATTTCGACAACCCCATCGGCTTCAACACCCTCGAAATCCATGAAAATGACACCCATGATAAAAAAAATTCCACCTATTGCAGCCGCCATCTTGAATTTATTTTCGACAGCACTATCGGTTTCAACACCCTCGAAATCCATGAAAATGACACCCATGATAAAAAAAATTCCACCTATTGCAGCCGCCATCTTGAATTTATTTTCGACAGCACTATCGGTTTCAACACACTCGAAAACAATAAAAATGACACCCATGATGAATAAATTGATACCTATTGCAGCCGCTGTCAAGGATTTACATTTCGACAACCCCATCGGCTTCAACACCCTCGAAACCTATAAAATGACACCCATGATGAAAAAATTGATACCTTTTGCAGCCGCTACCTTGGGTTAACATTTCGACAGCAATATCGGCTTCAACACCCCCGAAAGCCATGAAAATGACACTTATGATGAAAACATTAATATCTATTGCAGTTGCCATCTTGGATTTACATTTCGACAACCCTATCGGCTTCAACACCCTCGAAAACCAAGATAATGACACTTATGATGAAAAAATTTATAACTGTTGCAGCAGCCATCTTGGATTTACATTTCGACAGCACTATCGGCTTCAACACCCTCGAAAACCATGAAAATGACACCCATGACAAAAAAATTGATATCTGTTACAGCCGCCATCTTGAATTTACATTTCGACAACCCTACCGGCTTCAACACCCTCGAAAACTATGAAAATGACACCCATGATGAAAAAATTGATACCTTTTGCAGCCGCCACCTTGGCTCAACATTTCGACAGCACTATCGGCTTTAACACCCTCGAAAACCATGAAGATGACACTTATGATGAAAAAATTAATATCTATTGCAGTTGCTATCTTGGATTTACATTTCGACGACCCTATCGGTTTCAACACCCTCAAAATCCTTGAAAATGACACCCATGATGAAAAAATGTATACCTATTGCAGCCGCCATCTTTAATTTACATTTCGACAGCACTATCGGCTTCAACACACTCGAAAACAATAAAAATGACACCCATGATGAAAAAATGTATACCTATTGCAGTCGCTATCTTGGATTTACATTTCGACGACCCTATCGGTTTCAACACCCTCAAAATCCTTGAAAATGACACCCATGATGAAAAAATGTATACCTATTGCAGCCGCCATCTTTAATTTACATTTCGACAGCACTATCGGCTTCAACACACTCGAAAACAATAAAAATGACACCCATGATGAATAAATTGATACTTATTGCAGCCGCTGTCATGGGTTTACATTTCGACAACCCTGTCGGCTTCAACACCCTCGAAACCTATGAAAATGACACCCATGATGAAAAAATTGATACCATTTGCAGCTGCCACCATGGGTTAACATTTCGACAGCACTATCGGCTTCAACACCCTCGAAAACCATGAAAATGACACTTATGATGAAAAAATTAATACCTATTGCAGTTGCCATCTTGGATTTACATTTCAACAACCCTATCGGCTTTAACACTCTCGAAATTCATGAAAACGACACCCATGATGAAAAAATTTCCACCTATTGCAGCCGCCATCTTGAATTTTAATTGCGACAGCACTATCGGTTTCAACACACTCGAGAACCATAAAAATGACACCCATGATGAATAAATTGATACCTATTGCAGCCGCTATCTTGGATTTACATTTCGACAACCCTATCGGCTTCAACACACTCGAAAACAATAAAAATGAAACCCATGATGAATAAATTGATACCTATTGCAGCCGCCATCTTGAATTTTAATTTCAACAGCACTATCGGTTTCAACACACTCGAGAACCATAAAGATAACACCCATGATGAATAAATTGATACCTATTGCAGCCGCTACCTTGGGTGAACATTTCGACAGCACTATCGGCTACAACACCCTCGAAATCCATGAAAATGACACTTATGATGAAAAAATTAATATCTATTGCAGTTGCCATTGTAACGAACCCCCCCCCCCCATCTTTTCTACTATATATCCACTTATACTTGTATTTCTTTAGAATCTATATCTGTAAGATATATAAATATATCTAATTTAAGTGACCAGTATAACTTGATCTTTCTAAAGGTTTAAATATAGGCCGTTTAAATTTATGGCGTGATCGTCTTAGTTAGGACCCTTTTTTACGTTGTGTTTGTATAGTAACTTAGTTCTTTTAGGTGTATCTTGGAAGAATGAGTATTCACGAGAGCAATCGAAAGCTGTTGGTAGAGTCTTATAAGCTAAAGAACCCCGTTCACGAAGACAGAGCTCAAAAAGGTTAAGAACAATAAATTGTCCCTATTCCACTTGTATCTGGTTCACAACAGTCAATTCCTTATTAATTAATCCCTTCCCGCTTGGAAAAGGCTCACAATATTTATATCAAATACCAGTTACAAGGGCTTCGCTCTCCCACATTTTAAAAAAAATGTGGAGGAGGGTACACGGCCCCACACACGCCGCGCACGGTGAGCGCCAACCATTTTAATGCGCTCCCCCCGTAGGGTACGCAAAGTTGGGAACTGGACCGTAGTCCACAGCAAAATAACTGGCGAACCAGTAAAAGAGGACTTGGCCCCTTGACAGTGCGTAAGCACAAACATCGACCGAAGTCGCGCATGTCAATGCGTGTAAACGCCATACAGAATACGATCAAATCCAGCCACAGTGAAATGTACGTCACACGGGTTAGGCAACAATCGGCACACTGACCATAAAAAGCCTTCCGTGAGCGCCACCACCTGCCAGACCGCCGTTCCTGCAGACGTGATGTAAGTGTAAGGCATCACCACCAATTGCATGGTCAGCACGGCCAATTGGCCGCAGAGCGTGTCATGAGTCTACCGCTCACCTCAAGGGAATGGGGTCCCACGTTGCGCGGCTTTCGGCCGCAGCCTTGAGAGCCTCCTCAGATTCTCCCTCCAGCTACCACCCGCATGAGGTCAACACATATGCTCCACCAACCAATACAATGGCAGATATAGCCAATAAGCAGCTATAAGATAATATTAATAATTCGCCATCAGAAAGGGTTTGTGTCACTGACGTTGAGTATATGCATTTTTCGATCATGTTTGTCTCACCCACCAACAAGTTGCCTTCAATCTCTCAAAGGTGGGAACTTTATAGAGATATATTATTAAGTTGTTATATAAAACATCATGGAGGGCAGACAGTCTGCAGCCCCGCAATGAAGGGACCCGACTTGGGCAAAGCTACTTAGGTTGTGAGTCAAACCAAGACGCAGAGAGCGCCATTGAGAATAGCGACCCGCCAAACAACCATCGTAGAGACGCAATGCTACAGAATGCAACAAGCATCAATACGATTATCGTCGAGCTTACACCATTCCAAGGTCCCCCATACAGTCCCAGCAGACATCACCACCCGCATACCTCCATCGACCAGAACCACAAGATGCATCGAATCAGTTGCAGCACACCCGCAGATCCATCACAAGACACAATACTGCAAGTAGCAGTAAGCATCAATGCAACTATCATACGGATGGCGCCCCCTCACAACACACCCACATGATCCCTATCGACTTTGGTAACAAAATTTGATAATGTTGTTAACTAAAAATACCACCAACGTATCATAGTAGTACGGTACTAAGACGTCAGTAGCCAAAACTCCACGTATCATAGCGCTATTGCACTAAGACATGAAGTTGAGTATGCTTGCTGCACTTAAAAGTACTACCAAACACACTCACCCTAATCCGAAAGATAGCCGACGTATCATAACGCTATGCGCTAAGACGCCGCCCACAACCGGTAGGGGTGTGCGATGTCCACGGGCAAGTCGTATTGCTACAATAAACCCGCTTACCACCGGCACTAAGATGATATGTCTAGGACACATCGGTTAGTGAGTCCAAGTTTACCTCGGTCTCAGAGGCTGCGAAGCAACCTACACGCCACTATAATAATCCTTTTCAAGTCCCATTTCTTTCAATATAATGCTTTTACATATTTGAGACCTTCCACATATTTGCTTTATTTCATAGACCATACTACTGTATGTCTTATTCATATGGGACTTCAAGTCATAACTCTGATATCATAATGCTTATGCATCATAGAGACCTTCTATATTAATGCTTTGGTTCGTCAGACCTTACTATGTTAAGTCCCTAATATAGGACTAGTCATTGTGCAACCTTAGTACTAGCAGTCGGTCAGCCGACCACCCCATATATATGTACAACCTTGGGTATGTGTCTCCGACAACGCCCCAATATAAGGGAACATTACAAGAACACGTTCATTAACTTAGAAATTTTCCAATTATTACACGAACACCTTCATCAACTTAGAAAATTTTTATCAATTTTTTCTATTATATTACAAATGTTATTTATCTTTGTTATTGCAATATAATTGCCTTGTATTTATATGATTTGTTATATTTTGAACATTTTAAGCAGGTTTTTAATAAATTTAGAGATTTTTTGAGACATTTTATGCGTTTACTAATATATATAATATTCAATATTCCAAATGGATATTTTTGAACTCTATGCTTATTATTTGCATTTTATTGTTTAAATTATAATTTCTATGACATTTTTAAATGTCTGTATAATGAATTTAATTATTATTTATTAATAATAATTACGAGGCGTCACACCATCTTGGATTTACATTTCAACAACCCTATCGGCTTCAACACCCTCGAAATCCATGAAAATGACACCCATGATGAAAAAATGTATACATATTGCAGTCGCCATCTTGAATTTACATTTCGACAGCACTATCGGCTTCAACACACTCGAAAACAATAAAAATGAAACCCATGATGAATAAATTGATACCTATTGCAGCCGCCATCTTGAATTTTAATTTCGACAGCACTATCGGTTTCAACACACTCGAGAACCATAAAGATAACACCCATGATGAATAAATTGATACCTATTGCAGCCGCTATCTTGGATTTACATTTTAACAACCCTATCGGCTTCAACACCCTCGAAACCTATGAAAATGACACCCATGATGAAAAAATTGATACCTTTTGCAGCCGCCACCTTGGGTTAACATTTCGACAGCACTATCGGCTTCAACACCCTCGAAAACCATGAAGATGACACTTATGATGAAAAAATTAATATCTATTGCAGTTGCCATCTTGGATTTACATTTCAACAACCCTATCGGCTTCAACACCCTCGAAATCCATGAAAATGACACCCATGATGAAAAAATGTATACCTATTGTAGTCGCCATCTTGAATTTACATTTCGACAGCACTATCGGCTTCAACACACTCGAAAACAATAAAAATGACACCCATGATGAATAAATTGATACCTATTGCAGCCGCTGTCATGGATTTACATTTCGACAACCCTATCGGCTTCAACACCCTCGAAACCTATGAAAATGACACCCATGATGAAAAAATTGATACCTTTTGCAGCCGCCACCTTGGGTTAACATTTCGACAGCAGTATCGGCTTCAACACCCTCGAAAACCATGAAAATGACACTTATGATGAAAAAATTAATACCTATTGCAGTTGCCATCTTGGATTTACATTTCAACAACCCTATCGGCTTCAACACCCTCGAAATCCATGAAAATGACACCCATGATAAAAAAAATTCCACCTATTGCAGCCGCCATCTTGAATTTATTTTCGACAGCACTATCGGTTTCAACACACTCGAAAACCATAAAAATGACACCCATGATGAATAAACTGATACCTTTTGCAGCCGCTACCTTGGGTTAACATTTCGACAGCACTATCGGCTTCAACACCCTCGAAAACCATGAAGATGACACTTATGATGAAAAAATTAATATCTATTGCAGTTGCCATCTTGGATTTACATTTCAACAACCCTATCGGCTTCAACACCCTCGAAATCCATGAAAATGACACCCATGATGAAAAAATGTATACCTATTGTAGTCGCCATCTTGAATTTACATTTCGACAGCACTATCGGCTTCAACACACTCGAAAACAATAAAAATGACACCCATGATGAATAAATTGATACCTATTGCAGCCGCTGTCATGGATTTACATTTCGACAACCCTATCGGCTTCAACACCCTCGAAACCTATGAAAATGACACCCATGATGAAAAAATTGATACCTTTTGCAGCCGCCACCTTGGGTTAACATTTCGACAGCAGTATCGGCTTCAACACCCTCGAAAACCATGAAAATGACACTTATGATGAAAAAATTAATACCTATTGCAGTTGCCATCTTGGATTTACATTTCAACAACCCTATCGGCTTCAACACCCTCGAAATCCATGAAAATGACACCCATGATAAAAAAAAATCCACCTATTGCAGCCGCCATCTTGAATTTATTTTCGACAGCACTATCGGTTTCAACACACTCGAAAACCATAAAAATGACACCCATGATGAATAAACTGATACCTTTTGCAGCCGCTACCTTGGGTTAACATTTCGACAGCAGTATCGGCTTCAACACCCTCGAAAACCATGAAAATGACACTTATGATGAAAAAATTAATATCTATTGCAGTTGCCATCTTGGATTTACATTTCAACAACCCTATCGGCTTCAACACCCTCGAAATCCATGAAAATGACACCCATGATGAAAAAATGTATACCTATTGTAGTCGCCATCTTGAATTTACATTTCGACAGCACTATCGGCTTCAACACACTCGAAAACAATAAAAATGACACCCATGATGAATAAATTGATACCTATTGCAGCCGCTGTCAAGGATTTACATTTCGACAACCCCATCGGCTTCAACACCCTCGAAATCCATGAAAATGACACCCATGATAAAAAAAATTCCACCTATTGCAGCCGCCATCTTGAATTTATTTTCGACAGCACTATCGGTTTCAACACCCTCGAAATCCATGAAAATGACACCCATGATAAAAAAAATTCCACCTATTGCAGCCGCCATCTTGAATTTATTTTCGACAGCACTATCGGTTTCAACACACTCGAAAACAATAAAAATGACACCCATGATGAATAAATTGATACCTATTGCAGCCGCTGTCAAGGATTTACATTTCGACAACCCCATCGGCTTCAACACCCTCGAAACCTATAAAATGACACCCATGATGAAAAAATTGATACCTTTTGCAGCCGCTACCTTGGGTTAACATTTCGACAGCAATATCGGCTTCAACACCCCCGAAAGCCATGAAAATGACACTTATGATGAAAACATTAATATCTATTGCAGTTGCCATCTTGGATTTACATTTCGACAACCCTATCGGCTTCAACACCCTCGAAAACCAAGATAATGACACTTATGATGAAAAAATTTATAACTGTTGCAGCAGCCATCTTGGATTTACATTTCGACAGCACTATCGGCTTCAACACCCTCGAAAACCATGAAAATGACACCCATGACAAAAAAATTGATATCTGTTACAGCCGCCATCTTGAATTTACATTTCGACAACCCTACCGGCTTCAACACCCTCGAAAACTATGAAAATGACACCCATGATGAAAAAATTGATACCTTTTGCAGCCGCCACCTTGGCTCAACATTTCGACAGCACTATCGGCTTTAACACCCTCGAAAACCATGAAGATGACACTTATGATGAAAAAATTAATATCTATTGCAGTTGCTATCTTGGATTTACATTTCGACGACCCTATCGGTTTCAACACCCTCAAAATCCTTGAAAATGACACCCATGATGAAAAAATGTATACCTATTGCAGCCGCCATCTTTAATTTACATTTCGACAGCACTATCGGCTTCAACACACTCGAAAACAATAAAAATGACACCCATGATGAAAAAATGTATACCTATTGCAGTCGCTATCTTGGATTTACATTTCGACGACCCTATCGGTTTCAACACCCTCAAAATCCTTGAAAATGACACCCATGATGAAAAAATGTATACCTATTGCAGCCGCCATCTTTAATTTACATTTCGACAGCACTATCGGCTTCAACACACTCGAAAACAATAAAAATGACACCCATGATGAATAAATTGATACTTATTGCAGCCGCTGTCATGGGTTTACATTTCGACAACCCTGTCGGCTTCAACACCCTCGAAACCTATGAAAATGACACCCATGATGAAAAAATTGATACCATTTGCAGCTGCCACCATGGGTTAACATTTCGACAGCACTATCGGCTTCAACACCCTCGAAAACCATGAAAATGACACTTATGATGAAAAAATTAATACCTATTGCAGTTGCCATCTTGGATTTACATTTCAACAACCCTATCGGCTTTAACACTCTCGAAATTCATGAAAACGACACCCATGATGAAAAAATTTCCACCTATTGCAGCCGCCATCTTGAATTTTAATTGCGACAGCACTATCGGTTTCAACACACTCGAGAACCATAAAAATGACACCCATGATGAATAAATTGATACCTATTGCAGCCGCTATCTTGGATTTACATTTCGACAACCCTATCGGCTTCACCACCCTCGAAACCTATGAAAATGACACCCATGATGAAAAAATTGATACCTTTTGCAGCCGCTACCTTGGCTTAACATTTCGACAGCACTATCGGCTACAACACCCTCGAAATCCATGAAAATGACACTTATGATGAAAAAATTAATATCTATTGCAGTTGCCATCTTGGATTTACATTTCAACAACCCTATCGGCTTCAACACCCTCGAAATCCATGAAAATGACACCCATGATGAAAAAATGTATACCTATTGCAGTCGCCATCTTGAATTTACATTTCGACAGCACTATCGGCTTCAGCACACTCGAAAACAATAAAAATGACACCCATGATGAATAAATTGATACCTATTGCAGCCGCCATCTTGAATTTTAATTTCGACAGCACTATCGGTTTCAACACACTCGAGAACCATAAAAATAACACCCATGATGAATAAATTGATACCTATTGCAGCCGCTATCTTGGATTTACATTTCAACAACCCTGTCGGCTTCAACACCCTCGAAATCCATGAAAATGACACCCATGATGAAAAAATGTATACCTATTGCAGTCGCCATCTTGAATTTACATTTAGACAGCACTATCGGCTTCAACACACTCGAAAACAATAAAAATGACACCCATGATGAATAAATTGATACCTATTGCAGCCACTGTCATGGATTTACATTTCGACAACCCTATCGGCTTCAACACCCTCGAAACCTATGAAAATGACACCCATGATGAAAAAATTGATACCTTTTGCAGCCGCCACCTTGGGTTAACATTTCGACAGCACTATCGGCTTCAACACCCTCGAAAACCATGAAGATGACACTTATGATGAAAAAATTAATATCTATTGCAGTTGCCATCTTAGATTTACATTTCAACAACCCTATCGGCTTCAACACCCTCGAAATCCATGAAAATGACACCCATGATGAAAAAATGTATACCTATTGCAGTCGCCATCTTGAATTTACATTTCGACAGCACTATCGGCTTCAACACACTCGAAAACAATAAAAATGGCACCCATGATGAATAAATTGATACCTATTGCAGCCGCTGTCATGGATTTACATTTCGACAACCCTATCGGCTTCAACACCCTCGAAACCTATGAAAATGACACCCATGATGAAAAAATTGATACCTTTTGCAGCCGCCACCTTGGGTTAACATTTCGACAGCAGTATCGGCTTCAACACCCTCGAAAACCATGAAAATGACACTTATGATGAAAAAATTAATAGCTATTGCAGTTGCCATCTTGGATTTACATTTCAACAACCCTATCGGCTTCAACACCCTCGAAATCCATGAAAATGACACCCATGATAAAAAAATTCCACCTATTGCAGCCGCCATCTTGAATTTATTTTCGACAGCACTATCGGTTTCAACACACTCGAAAACCATAAAAATGACACCCATGATGAATAAATTGATACCTATTGCAGCCGCTATCTTGGGTTAACATTTCGACAGCACTATCGGCTTCAACACCCTCGAAAACCATGCAAATGACACTTATGATGAAAAAATTAATATCTATTGCAGTTGCCATCTTGGATTTACATTTCGACAACCCTATCGGCTTCAACACCCTCGAAAACCAAGATAATGACACTTATGATGAAAAAATTTATACCTGTTGCAGCAGCCATCTTGGATTTACATTTCGACAGCACTATCGGCTTCAACACCCTCGAAAACCATGAAAATGACACCCATGACAAAAAAATTGATATCTGTTACAGCCGCCATCTTGAATTTACATTTCGACAACCCTACCGGCTTCAACACCCTCGAAAACTATGAAAATGACACCCATGATGAAAAAATTGATACCTTTTGCAGCCGCCACCTTGGCTCAACATTTCGACAGCACTATCGGCTTTAACACCCTCGAAAAGCATGAAGATGACACTTATGATGAAAAAATTAATATCTATTGCAGTTGCTATCTTGGATTTACATTTCGACGACCCTATCGGTTTCAACACCCTCAAAATCCTTGAAAATGACACCCATGATGAAAAAATGTATACCTATTGCAGCCGCCATCTTTAATTTACATTTCGACAGCACTATCGGCTTCAACACACTCGAAAACAATAAAAATGACACCCATGATGAATAAATTGATACTTATTGCAGCCGCTGTCATGGGTTTACATTTCGACAACCCTGTCGGCTTCAACACCCTCGAAACCTATGAAAATGACACCCATGATGAAAAAATAGATACCATTTGCAGCTGCCACCATGGGTTAACATTTCGACAGCACTATCGGCTTCAACACCCTCGAAAACCATGAAAATGACACTTATGATGAAAAAATTAATACCTATTGCAGTTGCCATCTTGGATTTACATTTCAACAACCCTATCGGCTTTAACACTCTCGAAATTCATGAAAATGACACCCATGATGAAAAAATTTCCACCTATTGCAGCCGCCATCTTGAATTTTAATTGCGACAGCACTATCGGTTTCAACACACTCGAGAACCATAAAAATGACACCCATGATGAATAAATTGATACCTATTGCAGCCGCTATCTTGGATTTACATTTCGACAACCCTATCGGCTTCACCACCCTCGAAACCTATGAAAATGACACCCATGATGAAAAAATTGATACCTTTTGCAGCCGCTACCTTGGCTTAACATTTCGACAGCACTATCGGCTACAACACCCTCGAAATCCATGAAAATGACACTTATGATGAAAAAATTAATATCTATTGCAGTTGCCATCTTGGATTTACATTTCAACAACCCTATCGGCTTCAACACCCTCGAAATCCATGAAAATGACACCCATGATGAAAAAATGTATACCTATTGCAGTCGCCATCTTGAATTTACATTTCGACAGCACTATCGGCTTCAGCACACTCGAAAACAATAAAAATGACACCCATGATGAATAAATTGATACCTATTGCAGCCGCCATCTTGAATTTTAATTTCGACAGCACTATCGGTTTCAACACACTCGAGAACCATAAAAATAACACCAATGATGAATAAATTGATACCTATTGCAGCCGCTATCTTGGATTTACATTTCAACAACCCTGTCGGCTTCAACACCCTCGAAATCCATGAAAATGACACCCATGATGAAAAAATGTATACCTATTGCAGTCGCCATCTTGAATTTACATTTAGACAGCACTATCGGCTTCAACACACTCGAAAACAATAAAAATGACACCCATGATGAATAAATTGATACCTATTGCAGCCGCTGTCATGGATTTACATTTCGACAACCCTATCGGCTTCAACACCCTCGAAACCTATGAAAATGACACCCATGATGAAAAAATTGATACCTTTTGCAGCCGCCACCTTGGGTTAACATTTCGACAGCACTATCGGCTTCAACACCCTCGAAAACCATGAAGATGACACTTATGATGAAAAAATTAATATCTATTGCAGTTGCCATCTTGGATTTACATTTCAACAACCCTATCGGCTTCAACACCCTCGAAATCCATGAAAATGACACCCATGATGAAAAAATGTATACCTATTGCAGTCGCCATCTTGAATTTACATTTCGACAGCACTATCGGCTTCAACACACTCGAAAACAATAAAAATGGCACCCATGATGAATAAATTGATACCTATTGCAGCCGCTGTCATGGATTTACATTTCGACAACCCTATCGGCTTCAACACCCTCGAAACCTATGAAAATGACACCCATGATGAAAAAATTGATACCTTTTGCAGCCGCCACCTTGGGTTAACATTTCGACAGCAGTATCGGCTTCAACACCCTCGAAAACCATGAAAATGACACTTATGATGAAAAAATTAATAGCTATTGCAGTTGCCATCTTGGATTTACATTTCAACAACCCTATCGGCTTCAACACCCTCGAAATCCATGAAAATGACACCCATGATAAAAAAATTCCACCTATTGCAGCCGCCATCTTGAATTTATTTTCGACAGCACTATCGGTTTCAACACACTCGAAAACCATAAAAATGACACCCATGATGAATAAATTGATACCTATTGCAGCCGCTATCTTGGGTTAACATTTCGACAGCACTATCGGCTTCAACACCCTCGAAAACCATGCAAATGACACTTATGATGAAAAAATTAATATCTATTGCAGTTGCCATCTTGGATTTACATTTCGACAACCCTATCGGCTTCAACACCCTCAAAAACCAAAAAAATGACACTTATGATGAAAAAATTGATACCTGTTGCAGCAGCCATCTTGGATTTACATTTCGACAGCACTATCGGCTTCAACACCCTCGAAAACCATGAAAATGACACCCATGACGAAAAAATTGATATCTGTTACAGCCGCCATCTTGAATTTACATTTCGACAACCCTACCGGCTTCAACACCCTCGAAAACTATGAAAATGACACCCATGATGAAAAAATGCATGCCTTAATCGCATTAAAAACATTACGTATAACATGATTGTACGGATTTTTTAAAAGTAGTTTAAAAACACACAAGTTTTCACTAATAACCTTATTATACTTCCAATTTTCCGATAAATTTATGTCAAACTTCAATTTTAAAAAAGTCCAAAAGTGCACAAGTGCACGCTCATATAATCATCATATCATCATTTATGTCACTCCATAAAGTCCAAGATGTATTTAAGTATAAATATTACATCCTACTTACTTTTAGTGCGTAGTATTATTATTTTTTCTAAGCTTTTAAAATATTGTAATAAAAATCTCTAATTATTATAATAATCAAGTAATATAAAATAGAAAGAAATTTGTTTTTCGAATATTTTGTATTTATTTGTACAGCGATCTTTTTGAGCCGCTGCAAACAACCGATACAGTATCCACTCACAACGGCGGTTAACGCCGTACTAACCGAGTGAGATAGTCTATTTACTAAATGTATTCACAGAATGCTGCTCAAACACCGAAAATTTTGACATTTAACAGCCGAAAAAAATTTATTATAACTAAACAAAACAAAATTTAATTGCCATTTACATTCAATGGCTTCCCACATGATAGATGAAAAGTTTTAAAAATAGATTGAGTTGAACAATTGTTATTTTCAAAAGTTATCGTGTTTACGAAGCCATATGGACTGGATAAATCCACAACATAAGCCACTAAAATCCATTTTTAATGTATAAATAGCAATTAATCGATTAAAAAAAATATTAATAAGTTCAACAATCATTTATCTTTCTGGCAATGTGCTTTTTATATAATTTTTATGTAAAATATGATTTCTAGATACGATTTCATGCGACAAAACGTTGGAATCTTAATTTTTAGGCCCTAGTAGAACATACCGGTGCGCCTAGCGCTTGCGGCTCTCTCTTCCAAATACAAAACCAAATTTCACAATATTTTTTTCTGCGGCAGCAACGCGCCGGGTGCCAGCAAGTGTAATTTAAAAAATAAACAGCCAAGTGCAAGTCGGACTCACGCATGAAGAGTTCCGTACCATCGTAAAACACTTTTCTAGTAGAAGAGACCTCTTTAATTTTTTATTTATTCTAATTTTGATTATTTGTTTGTTATAACGGCAACAGAATTACTTATTCAACTGTCTACCTATTACGGATCATGAGATACAGCCCGATCACAGAGACAGCGGACGGACAGCGGAGGCTTAGTAATATGGTCGCGTTTGTTACCCTTCAGATACGGAACCCTAAAAAGTATATCTTTTTTAGATATTTTGCAGTATTTGAAATATATTATAGTAAATAGATATATCATTTTGCAAGCTCTTATGTATATAAAGGGTTTTTCAATAAGGGCGGGTAGATGTTGAAATGAAATAAAAAAAATATTTGAAAGGCCCACATGTGCCACATGTGGAATATAACATCGTCCAAATGTCCGCTTCGGCTTCTTAACCATTTCCTAACCATTCGAAGCCCATTTAGCGAACCAACGCCGTTATCTATGTTCATGAACGTTGAGCTCCTGGGTCGGTTGGATCTTTTACGGGTGCAGGCCTAAGTCCCGGTGCAAAATTAGACAACTTAAAGTCTGCAAAAGACCGAGTTTTTGTGCACGGCGCGGACTGCCTCGGGTTCTGGTGTACACGTTCACGAACCGCGACGATGTTCTCAGCCAATCTTGCAATTCTTGAACGTACGGGAGTTGGCTGATTGATTACCGAACCGGTTGTTTCAAATTTGGCCACCAAACGACTGTGAAGGGCCACCACCTCTACCGTAAAATGGGTGCAATGCGCGCAACATTTGAACTAACCAACAATCATTTTGATATTTTTTATAGGATAGGGTGACATAAAAAATATCTAAATATATAGGGTGACAAACAAGCACACAGTCCACCTGATAGTGAATGGTTGCTGTGGTACATAGACATCTGCATCAATCCTCTATTACAAATCAAAATGCAGATGCGTTGTCACCTGTGAGTACTAAGATGGAGTGCCTCTTTTCCAGTAAAAAGAGTCTCCAGTTAGAGAGTGACATAATCTAGAGAGACTCACAATACGAAACACAACAGTATTAAGCTGCTATTTTACGCTGGTATTCTGTAAGAGCGTGGTTGTTCCCTGGACTATTCTACCCATTCGTGCTACAACTATACTACTAATATAGCTGCAGCATGGCTCAACCATGTATAAAGTTATGATAATAAAGTTTTATCATTTGAACGTGCTGTTCAATCGTGTAACTTGCCATGGTTATTTGGAATAAGTAACTGAATAATAATCAAAAGATTTGATAGATGTCACGTTCCGCCACAATCTACACGCGCCAATTTAAAAACTCTTTACATAAAATATAGGGTCTCAAAAAGGGATATTTCTTCTGGAGGCATTTTAGTTATACAAAAATTGCACATATACAAAATATCCAGACCCGGGACATTTTAAGGACAGGTTTTAATGGGAATTTAACTGGTAAATAGGAAGGTAATTCAATCAAAAAGTAATTGTCTCGAGAAATTTGTTTTGTAAACAACAGAATTACTAGACCCTAATAAAGAATTTTTACTGTTCTGTAGTTATTGTTTAAATTAGAATAGGGACCATATTTCGTCACAGTCGATTATTAAGTACAGGGAATATTATACTATTACGATTTTTCGGTAGTTGTGATTTTATATTATTTATTTATTCTTCATTGAACCTAACACAATGTATGAAGTAACAAAAAGCAGATTTAATGCTAAAAGCATTCCCTGCCAGTCAACCTTAGAGCAGCAATATAACGTCGAATGCGTTTACAGAACTAAAAGCACATTGGAAATTTAACAATTCAAACACATTGTATTACCGTCTAGGCTCTTCTTTAGTGACGCTATAAACAAGCGTGCCTTTTAAGCTCTTTCGTTTACATATTTACGGGCAATTTTGAATTTATAACTGTTCAATGTTCAAATTTGTTTAAAGTCAGAAGCCCAAAACAATTGAAAGTTGCTATTGTTTAGTCACAGACACAGACTAACTAGTAGATTCTACCCGAATGTTACAGAGTCGTTTTGAATTTGTCAGGTCACGTATGAAAATGAATCTTACTAAGGAAAATATTCGTATCAATAATTTTCTACAACTTTCGAAGAGGTCTAACACGACTTCAGTGTTTCAAAGAGCTAATTTGTGTATTCCATAATGAAGCCCCATGTTTGAGAACAGTCGAACGCTGGTATTTAGAATTCCAGCGTGAAAATATCAATCTTAGTGACAAATCTCGTGAAGGACGTCCAAATTCCGCCTTCACTGAATATAACATCGTTGCTGTGAGAATATTAATTCTCGAAGATCGTTATGTGACATATCGAGAGATCAAAAGATCTTGCATGAATTGCTTGGTGTGAGAAAGCTAATTTGCCGTTGAACCCTACAATTGCTTTCAGACTATCATAAGACGACACGCGTCAGATTGTGTAAGAAAACTCTTCAAAAGTTCAATCGAGGAGACTCAAATCACGTCTACAATATCTTCAGTGGTGACAAATCTTGGATCTATGCCTACGATCCCGATTCTAAACAACAATCTACAATTTGGGTCTTCCAAGATGAGCCCAAGCCGACTAAAGTAGTTCGCTCCGAAACACTTGAAAGAAAATGGTGGCCACGTTTATCGCGAAAACCGGCCATGCATCGACGATATCACTTGAAGGTCGTAGAACGGTTTATGCAGAGTGGTATACCACAGTTTGTTTACCACAAGTCATCGCTGTACTTCAGAAATCTAACCCAAAGCGACGCATCATCCTATACCATGAAAACGCAATCTCACACAGCGCTGGTCAAACGATTGAGTATTTGAAGCAGGAAAACGTAGAAATTCTTGACCATCCTCCATACAGTCCTGATCTAAGCCCTAACGATTTCTTTACATTTCTTAAAATTTAGAAAAATCTTCGTGGTCAAAGGTTCCAGTTCGGTGAAGAAACATTCGACGCTTTTAAAACGGTCATTTTGAACACCACTTTGGAGTGGAATAAATGTTTTAATAACTGGTACGTGCGAATGGAAAAGTATATAAACCATGTGGTGAATACTTTGAAAAACAATAAAAAGTATTATAAGATTCTAGTTGTATTTTATGGTCAAACGACAAAACTTAAAAGGCATGCCTTTTAAGTTTTGTTGTTATATATTATGTTGTTGTTTTCGTACCATATTTAAAAAGAGAACGTTACGTATTTCTTATATTATTTTTTTTAACTTTAGGCGAGCATTAAAAACTTAGATTAGGCGTGTTTCACGACAGCAGTTGAATTACTAATTCGAATCCAACGATCTATGAGTCCCCAGTCCGTAGCCTATTCTTGGTAGAGCCACGCTGCAGCTAATTTATGGTGGTAGCACGAATGTGAAAAATGGAATAAAAATGGGTCTGCTCGACCGGAGCAGAACCACGCTCTCAAAGAGTATCAGCTAATGATACTGTTTCGTATAGTAAGTGTAGAGAGCCTGAGACCCTTTTTAATTGAAACAAGGCATTCTATCTTAGTTCTGAGGGGTGATAACTGAGATGCTTTTGGGCCACAGCATCCACTTACCATCAGGTGGACTGTGTGCTCTTTTGCCTCCCTTATTCTATAAAAAAACCCTACTTATTCTATACAAAAACCATTAGGCTACTGCTTTTTACACATTACATTATATTTCATATATATTTTATAGAGACCACGATTTAATTGTAACTTATAGTATGAACTGATTTTACATCAATAAGTTCTGACTTTTTAATCATCAGATAGAAGCTAATCGTGGGATTACGAAAACATAAACGAGTTATAAATTACAGTTTTAACTATAAGACAGGTTATTATTTAATTGATGGATCACTTTTATCTGATACCCTAAGGCTTTTATTTGTAAATGATGAAAGGAATTTTATACAGAAGTATAACAAACCAGTCGCAATCCATCTATCATTGATAAGGAATCAAAAAGCATGCGTTGTCGACCGTAAGGACCAAGATGAAATTATTATTCATTATTATTTTTTTTACTTATTATAAGCCAGTGCTTGACCACAATCCCACGTGGTGGTAAGTGGTGATGCAGCCTTAGATGGTAAATCGCACTGTCTTATCGTAACAAAAGCCTATTCACTCTTGCCTTGACGACGCCCAGATTGTATTAGTGTAAGTAAATAGGATTTCCGTTTATTACGATATGAATTACAGCAGCAGTATACTATTTTACGCTGGTATTTTTTGTGATTCTAATTGTTCCCCGGGGAAGCGCAGAAATAAGAAGTTTTTCCGGTAAAACCGAACCACTCATATTGCATTCATGCTTTAACGTGCAAACATGCTACTACGTAAAGTATATAGATAAAAAAAGTATAGTAATAGCCTAAATATAAGCCACTGGGCAAAAACTTCTTATTTCTGAGCTACTCATCTTCTTCTTTGGGAAGCGTTGAATAGGTCGCCAAGTAGCTACAATCCACGTGTCCTCAAAAAATTTATTTATTCTACTATTTATTTTAGACTAGTAATACATTTAAATGAAAACTGCAGTTTTGTTATGTAAGAAACTTTTATTTAAATGCTACTTTAACAACAAAAGTTACTACGTCCTATAGTAAGCCAGATCGATTCACCAACTTATAAGTTGGCTCAACACTTGGCAAAAATACTGTCACCACTAAGAGGACATACCAGAGCACACACAAAGGATTCATACCAATTTGTTAGTGAGATTAAAGACCTACATCTCGCTGACAATGAAACTATGGTCAGTTTTGATGTTCAGTCACTATTCACATGCCTACCTATTGAAGACTGCATCTCAATTGTTACTAGAAAGCTAGAAGATAACAACATGCCTACAGAATATGCAGTATTACTCAAACACTGCCTCACATCTGGCTATTTATTGTGGAAAGAAGAGTTCTACATGCAAGTAGACGGAGTGGCAATGGGCTCACCTGTATCTCCCGTAGTCGCCGACATATTCATGGAGGACTTTGAGGAGAAAGCCCTTCTTACTGCTCCTGTAAATCCAAGATTCTACAAGCGGTACGTAGACGATACTTTCACAATTTTACCATCTGACAAAGTAACTGCATTTTAAAACCACCTTAATTCCATAAACCCTAAAATACAATTCACAATGGAGTTAGAGGCAAACAATACTTTAGCTTTTCTAGATGTTTTAGTCATCCGAAATCCTGATAACACTATTGGTCATACTGTGTACAGAAAAAATACCCATACCAACCGATATTTAAATGGTGAATCTCACCATCATCCTTCACAGTTAGCTACCGTGGGAAAATCTTTGTTTCAGAGAGCACGAGGGATCTGTGACAGAAAACATCTGGCCGCCGAGCTTCAGCACGTCGAGCAAGTACTGCAAGACAACAAGCTTCGGGTCCCGCGCCTACGTCACAGTGACCGAGTGAAGCCAGCCACAGTCGAGCGTGTGCCTGCTGTACTACCCTATGTCAGAGGAGTCACAGACAAGGTTGGCTACATCTTGAAGCGAGCTTCCATTAAAACGTACTTCAAGCCGCTGAAGAAGATTGGTCAATTTTACCATCCGTCAAGTGTCATATCCCTCTACAAGATGCAGGAGTGTACAAGCTGGATTGTGAATGTGGTCTCTCGTACATAGGACAAACAAAAAGATCTATTAAAACCCGCGTTAAAGAACATATAGCTGACGTGAAGCACCGACGTATCGGGAAGTCTGCAGTTTGTGAACATGTTCAGGATCGTCCCCGTCATTACATTAGATTTGATAGACCACAAATCCTCGCAAAAGAACACCGATTCCTCCCAAGGATGATTCGCGAGGCTATTGAAATTAAAAAACATCCTAATTTCAATAGAGAAGATGGATGGGTGCTGCCATCTGCTTGGGATCCCATAATTAATAAAATCAAATCCAAACCCAAGTATACCACTGCTAGACTTCAAGATACTGTAAGCTCATTCTGCGTAAATCGAACCAAAAATTAATATTAAAAAACTGAAGGTAGCCGGGCTAACTATGACAGCAGGACGTCAAACAACTCAGTCCCCCGTGACCACGGGTGCTGGAAAGCACCCGAAACGTCGGGAATATAAAAATAAGTTAATATACGCGATAAAATCCGTAAAATTAGTTTTATTTAAAAAAGTTGTTCAGTAAGCAAATTACAGACTTAAACTAAAATTCAGGTTAAGAAAATTACAACTTACTATCGCACGCAAGTTTCACGTTAATGATCAATAATTATATATTGTTGAAATAATACCAATTTTCTGATTGCTACTTCACTTGTTCAATTTGTTGGAGCCCTTATTATTATTATTTAAAAGTAAAAAAGACTTTTGCTATTTTTTTAATATTGGTACATCAATTTTGTAATGAGAAAATAATTAAATTGCACAGGAAAAGATTTGTAATCCAAAAATTAAAGTTGCACAAATTCAACTTTAGAACCTTGCACATATATGGCCATCAAAAAATTTGAAGTCCACTCATTCGGATCGTGGAAAAAGTCTTGAAGTAACATAGGTTCCTTGTATATATAAATCTTAGAGTAATTACACATAGAGCGATAGTGACATTCCAAATTCCGTTCAATATTGAAGCAACAACACAATGAATGTGTGCATAAGCGGCCTGTAATTACGTTTACCCACACGCATACAAGCAAATGAGTAATGTTTGCAAGTTAATGACATTTCCCCAAAAAGTGGGAAAAATGTAATAGTAGACATCGCCATAGAATTAATATTTAGGTTGCGTTTATAATTATTTATTAACTATTTGCAAAGAAAAAAATGTAACATTATTTATTTTTGTTAACTTGTGTAATATTTAAATTATTTATATAAGTAATATCTTGTGTTATATTCACAAATCTATTACGTAATTATATTATTCTGTTAGAAGTGGTATATTTATATAAATATTTGTTATTTATCTTCCATAAAATCCTATATTATTTGTAAATATTAATTTTTATATAATACCCAATGGCCTTATTCTATGATATATAGAAAAATGGAAGAAATGGAGGAGGCAAATGCCTACGTCTATTTCTTCTAGTTTTCCAATCCAGTCCAGCTTACACTAAACAAGTGAATAGTTGTCAGGTAATCATTTTAGCTGCCAGATATTTTTTCATTAGTTATTCCTTACTAACTTTGGCTGTGGCCCGCGGCTCCACCTGCATATTAAAGCATACACTGATCTCGATTCTTGCCATTCTAAAAATCTACATGATATATTTAATTTAAATCGGTTTCAACGTAAAGGTTACAACAAATAACTTTCACAGAATGGATATAATATTAGAAGGAATCACGAGACTTAAAAGTGCGGTCAGCTTCAAGTGATTATTATTATTACTTTATTGGATATTATGTTTTGCATTTAAACAAAATAAAATTCGGAAGGAGATAACT
Organism: Parnassius mnemosyne; assembly: GCA_963668995.1. Lineage (NCBI taxonomy): Eukaryota > Metazoa > Arthropoda > Insecta > Lepidoptera > Papilionidae > Parnassius > Parnassius mnemosyne. The sequence goes on along the minus strand of CAVLGL010000013.1, from coordinate 19,351,057 downwards.
ATTCAAATAAAACATGAAATTAAAAATGTTTATTAAAAATATAAAATAAAATATACTCAGGTACTTAAAAAAATATCTTTAATGACCCTGAAACTGCAACTGTTTTCTAAACAACTGCCGCTTTGATGACGCTCTTTTTTAGATTCATAAAAGAATCGAACAAAAAATGTTAAATATATGTAAATAAGAATAAAAAAAATAATCATAGTGCTATGTAATTTATCCTAAAACACATATCATAAAAGGTAAAAACAACTGCACATTATCAAAACAAAATAAAATCAACATTTTTTTTTCGTGGCAAATGGGAACCCTAATAATATTTGGCAAATAATAATACCTATTTATATGTGAATGAGACTGTTGGCAGTATGTATGTATTTTTTTCAATATGCATTTTTTTATAATTATAATAATAAGAAAAATGGGGTAAAATATTTTACTATGCCTAGCACCATTTTCATTATATTGGCGTCTGTCAAATTTATTATTTATTATTTTGATTTGATGAATGTTTTTTTCAAAAATATAAGATACTAGGCAGTACTTAACAGTGAAATGAGATTTTTTTTAATTTTTTTCGTGATTATGTGATGAGTTGTGACACCATTACACAGTACAGTACGTCATTTTTTTGAAAAATTAAGCGAGCTGTTTACACGACTACGTGGACTCGAGTACTAACGACTAACGAGCCAAAAGTCGTACTTAGCCTTTAAAAGCTAACTTGAAATGACTTCACTTTGCGTGCGCCTACTGCGGTTCTAAGCCTAATACTTCTATGATATAAATATTATATACAACGTTTTAAATAGTACATTTTAAGTCTCAATTTGATAAGAAAATAAATTAAAGCAAATGTTGGTTAACATTGCTAATTAAAGAGCACATATTATTATTTTTTCTTTAAATTTGTTTCATGTCAAATTTATATTATTTGTTTTGATTACTCTTACTTGAATAATATTATCTCGCAATATAATGAAAATATTAATATATGTATTATTTTAAGTGACAAAAGAACTTACAGTTAGTGATAAGTCATTCAATTTTTTAATGCAGTCAAGGATATATGCAGCCATTATCAAACAAAGCTATTTGTTTTGCGTTATCATCTCTGGGGACTAACATAGAAAACCTCATTCCCTGTAATTATACTGGCTCTTAATACCCTGCAAACCGGAACAAAGCAATGCGAACACTTCTTTTTGGCAGCAGAAATAATAGAGTGGTAACTTCCCAACGAACTCCCAGGTTTCTGCCCAAGAAGTGCTACTACGGGGTAAAATTTACACGTATTTTTTTATATTGCCTTTCATTAACTCTTTATCTAAGAAATTCCCATTCACTGATCCGATCACTTTGAACTGTAAAAGCTATGGTTCGACTTTGCCATAAAATTATAAAAATGTGTTAATAATAGTAATAAAAGATATATAAATTTTTCCATTATCAAACATCTCAAATTACGAATAGCATGGGCCAAAAAAGGTTTATCCTAATAAGAAACATAATAATATACTTACAAGATAACAATAGGCTCAAGTTATTATTTATACATGATAAAACGTCAAGTAAAATGTTGTGAAACGATATGAGTATATCCTGGAGCGGTCTTAACAAAACCCAAATATTGCCACTTGAAATCCTCGGGAGACATCTCAAGTATCTTGATAATAGTCACTTTAAGGCCTCTTTAAAATGAAGCGAGCAATGTTATATGAAATTTTATACGACATGTTGCGACATCACAGGACCGAATAATAACGTTCCTTGTATATATAATGAAACTTAATAAACCTCTAAAATTTTTTTTTATGTAAATAAGGAATAAACTTACCTTAATTATGTTTTAAACTTAAAAAACTCAATTATACGAGTACTTTGAAGAAATCTCATCTATTAGAATTATTTTCACATAACGAAATTTTTGTATCGAATTTCCATGGAAGTTTTTTTTTCTCCATACGTATGTTTGCCTAACTTTTGGAGTTTGTTTTTTTTTTGATTTTGAAGTGCAAGGCGTCACAATATGTTAAATTTTTGTGGTAAACTCATTGTTATATTTTAAACGATGCTTGCAAAAGTTCAATGTGCTGTGCTAATGCAATATTACGAGTAGCTTATAAAACAGTATGTGTGATAAAATTTGCTTATTGTGTAAAGTGTTTGAAAAAGGGTAGGAAATGAAACCGGCTTAATAAAAAATTGGAGGGTAGGCGCGTGAATCGCAGCGGCTTGTTATTAATTTAATAGCAGGTGGCTGTGTACGTCAGATGGTGGTTGGTTGCATGTTTTATCGCATGACGCAGTCGCTCGCTACTTAAGTGAGGAGCGGTCACGTCTGCGAGTTATATAAATTGCAGATGTTATTGACTCGCCGTCCACTTAGCGGTCAGCCACCGCAGAGTCTACTACACCTGAAGATGCTTCGAGTAGAGACGAAACACGTGTCGTATTAATGTCGGTTCTGTGTCTTTCCTAATGTAGTGGTGGTGGGAGTAGTGTTGCTGGGATTAGTGGTGGTGGGATTAGTGAATTGAGGGAGGGCTGAAGGTGCGCTTAAATCTAAGTAAGACACATTATTTTATTTTATTTAGCAGATCATGACCATGTCTCAGATGCATATGTCATCACTAGCAACGCGCCCTGGTTGTAAATCTTGCTTTCAAATTTTTTTTATAGGATATGGTGACAAACGAGTACACAGTCCACCTGATGGTAAGTGGCCACTGCGACCCATAGACATCTACATCTATCCTCAATAAAGACTCAAGATGCAGATGCGTTGTGACCCGTGAGAACTAAGATGGAATGTCTCTTTGCCAGTAAAAAGGGTCTCCGGTTCTCTACACTCACCATAAGAAACACAGCAGCGTTAAGCTGCTATTTTACGGTGATTTTCTGTGAGAGCGTGGTCCTTCCCCGGTCGAGCCGACCCATTCGTGCTACAACTATATCACTAATATACCACGTATAAATTTTGAGGTTTACGTGATGTCTCCATAGCTTGCTGAGTGACTGTAAGGTTTAGGCCAACAGTAAAGCACCACGTTTGGGTTTGATAAGTCGTCAATGGCAACACGCAGTGGCTTAAACACAAATGCACCAGGAACAACATAATCATAATCTTCGTGGTATTTTCATTTGTTAGTTCTTAGACACATTCTATATTACCATTCATATTTCTATATTACCACTACCGAACTGGAAATATAGTATTTGGTGACGACCGCATGAATTTGTGGTTGTATCTGAGTACTGCGGCACATGTCCTGGACATAGTCCCAGTTTTAGCCTATAATTGTACGGAACCGCAAAGGTAGGTGTAGGTTGGTGTAGGTTTGGTATTCGTGTAGGTTTCTGGATCTTTATTAGTGTATCAAATCTGGTTGTCTTCAAAGTGAATAGCCCTATTTGTTACGCTAAGATAGTGCAATTTGTGATGTAGGGCTTTATCACCACTTATCGTCAGAATTGTAGAAAAGCACTGGCTAATTATAAATAAAAAAATCAACGGAGAAAAAGGGGAAAAAGTAAGTATGACGGGAAATGACGAGGGTGCCACCAGAAGCCACTAGGCTTTTGAAGTAATTCTTTAAATCTCAAATCTATTTACATCTGTGTAACTGTTAAAAAAATTGACTAGCCAGCCTGGTAGAGCCATGCTGCTGCCATGATTTGCCCATTTTTCATTTGACATTCGGCAGATGTGTCCAGCTCAGTCCCATTTTAGCGTAGCAGCTGTTTGTGTGACATCAGCAATATTTGATTTGGAATGGATTTCATCATTCTTAATCCGGTCTACAAGCTTAATGCCGAGAATGCTCCGTTCCATTGCTCTTTGACAAACCTCAAGTGTGGACCTCGGCTGGACTGTCATAGACCATGTCTGGGCACCATAGGTGAGGATGGGAAGTATGCACACGTCCATGAGTGTCCTTTTCAGTGATAAAGGAAGACCACCCTTTTTAAGATACTTCATGGACCTTGTCTTGCCTGGAAAGAGACTATTTGGCACTAATACAGATACTCATCGACGTATGCAATCTGTACACCCTCGACAGTAATCTTGTGATGTGTGCTATTTGTCATCAACTTTGCCTTTGACATGTTCATCCGAAATCCAACCTCAAGGCTTGCCTTGATAAGATCGTCTAGCATCTGAATCAACTCGTCGGCTGAAGATGAAAATAGGACAATATCATCGGCAAAACGGAGATTGGATAATCTTACATGTCCAACTTGAATGCCCAATGTGTTTGATATGACATTCAAAAATATATAACAGATATATATATACAGCATCATCATCATCATCATCATCATCATCATCATTATCTGAGTGGATTTTAATACGTTAAAGTAGTGTGATTTTGTGTACTATTTTACATATACATAGGGCTGCATCTAAGCGACGGGTTGAGAAATTGTGTTAAGAGAAAAGTGTAGTTTGCAAGATTATGTTGTTACTAGAATTAAGAAAGGAATAGGTTCGTTTGTTTGGTCATATAGAGAGAATGAACGAAGAAAAAGTGACAAAGCAAATTTATGTTGCAGACGTGAACGGCAGAGTCGGGAAGGGACGGACTAGAAGAAATTTTATCGAACAAGTTGGCTTAACCGACGATCATGTTCGTTACAGGGATATACAGTAGGCGAGAGAAGTGTTATCAGGTGTGATCGTGCCAAATGAAAGTACGTGGTCTTGACCAACCCCTCTGGGTGACAGGCGTGAGTATTTATCTATTACATATAAGTATAAAATTAATTTAAATTCAAACGTTTTTCATCTTCGACGCGACGACGACTTCCCGTTTTCGCTTAGCCCACAAGCTACCACGGATCACAGTTTGAACTAAGCAAAGGAAATTGAATTTTTCCTTATTCTTGCGCGGCTAATCCTGCATTTTGTCGATAATAATATTAAGACGGAAAATTTTAAAGAAATAATTTTTGAAAAGCGTATTTAATCGTCTCTAGTTAACTCTGAAAATATTTAATTTGTGTTATTTATTCATAAACCGATTCCTTTTCTTTAAATTTTCCTGTGTTATATCTAAATATCTCTCATTTATACGTAATAGAGCACACTGAATCTTGAATGGCAAATGAAGAGAACCGGAAATCTCTTTAGTAATGTGGCATTCAATTTTAGTTCTTGAGGGCAGCGATGGATCTGCATTCTGATTCTTAATAGAGGACAGATGTAGGGGTCACAACATATATTTACCATCAAGTAGACTGGACAGTATGCGCATTTGTGACCTTTACTTTATAAATGAATATATAAATCACAGATATCTAATTTAATGTATTGTTAACACATGGTGGGTGCGTCGCCAGCCTTTTAAAAATGAATAACCTCATATCTGGAAGGTCTCTAAGTTGTACCGGTCTGGAAAAATGGTGATAGACGATTCCACAAAGAAAACGTGTGAAGAGTTAGTCGGAGCATGCACCGCCTACTACTACCATGATACTTTGATCTGCAAGAACTCATGATCCAATTGCACACCTTCTTATATACGCTTGTTCTCAAAAGATATCTTTCAATATTGACCGTTTCATTATACATATTTATTATTATCTCGAAATCTAAATCTATTAGCTCTATTTCGTTTCGTGGGTAGTACACTATACGGTACAAGCCGTGTGTTTTTCCTTTGTAGATAGGATTCCGTTATTGCTACGTCGCATCGTCTGTAATGTAACTGGCGACCTTCCACGACTCCGCACGGATTGCACCAAGTATTTATAACGTACAGTATTTTAACGAGGTGGAGCCAAGCTGTACTCATTATTTTGTTTGTTGCATGACCTATTCGACTCGACTGATGTAGGACTACACTTTCACTAAATGCCAGCGTTAAATAACAGCTTAATTTTGTGTTTCCTATGATGAATATAAAGAATCGTACTTTTTACTGGTAGCGAGGCATTCCATCTTAGTCCTCGGGAGTAACAACGCATATACACTTTTTTATTGTTAGTCGAAGAATGTAGTTGTCTATGGACAACAGCATCGACTTACAGGGCGTAGTGTTCAATTTGTCTATTTGCCTGCGGCATAGCTCTCACAGAATATCTTCTCTATGGTGGAATCAATTAGGGAGGCCTATGTTCAGCAGTGAACTTTGGAAAGACTGTTAAAATGATGATGATAATTATTTTCGAACACAGGTCCCATAGACTAGTGAAGGAAATACGCTTCATTAGTGCAAGGATTACTAACTCGTCGGCCCAGCGTATTGAGTATGGGCTGATCAATCTTTGTATAAGAATTACCCTATTTTTAAAATGGTTTATAACTATCCAGCAGCTGATTGAGAACGATTGTTAAAGAAGAAGAAATCTTGACATCGAAAAAATAAAGATTTAGTTAATTTTAGAATTTATCGAAACTTTAAATTGGATGTATTTGTGTCATATTTAGAAAAATAAGCTAACTTTTAATGAGTTCGCTGGAAAATATCGAAACTTGAAATACGAAATATTTTAATACCAAATATGTAACTAAATTTGAATTAACGTTTTATCGAAATATGATAAATTAAAAAAGGAAATACTTTGCTTGGGTATATTTAATTCCAGATTAATTATAACTTTAGCCTCACGAAAACTTGAAGTCGTAAATATTATATCATCCTTTTAACAAAGAAGACAAAATTAGTCGTAGTATCATTTACTTAAATCTTTTAAGGTGGAAATTTAAATTTTTATTACTAAAATCATTTTATTTACGGAGCGTAAGTGGTTATCGTATTATTAGGCGTGTTGCAACTTCGGTATTTTACGTGTTGCATAAACGAATTGGCTATACCGATATCTATCGAAAGCCATAAAATCTTTCTGGTATTTCCAAGATTTATCTCTTACAACACTTACGAGGAAAATATGGCTATAGTTACGCTCTCACCGAATGGTAGAGTATTAATGTAAAAAAATTTAAAACTCGCATAAATATCATGATTTTATGTGTAAATTATTTTATGTACAGATTTTAATGTACATTATATTAAGATAAGTCAGCTAGATTAACTTTTTGTAAAGTATATCACGTACTGTGGTCGGTTATTATGAGCCCAGTTTAAATAAAAACTTATTCTCAAGGATCTGAAGTTGCAACGATGTTACCGAGCTGCTTATACAAACGAACAAAGTAAAGAGCAAAAGAACAAAGGTAAAGATCAGTAATACTTTATCATTTAAATACTCGTTTACGTGTCAGTTTCTCAGCTATTGAAACAAATACCTATGTATACACATTGATTGCTAAACGCTGCGCCAACAATATTTTTTAATATCGAGCAGGAGAAATTTTTGAAAACTTGATGATGAACGCACTAAATTCAGGCAGATCGTAAGATTATTTTCGAGGCTCTTTGAATCTTAGTGTCAGTTGAAGACTCGTTGGTCGAGAATTCCAGTGACGACTCGAAGATGCGTTTAACTCCATCCATGTTCATTGTGATTGCTTACAAATTTACGCCAGTGCGAGAAATGAGCTAATCTTCTTGGGACAAGCGATAACGATGGATTACGGACTATAATACGTACGGAAACTTAAAGAACTTAAATGATGAGACGAGTGTTGAATCCCACATTTACTAAACCTAAACTTTGTATTTTTGTGACATTGACGATATCAAATTTGACTTTAATTTCTAATAATATAGTTTCCCTTCATCCAGTCTTTCTGAATTACGCGAGTTTGACTTGGTAGGGACGGGGTTCCAAATAGTTTGGTCAGTCGCGAAGCTTTTCCAAGAATCTAATTAGTCTAAACTACATACCTTGTGAAAGATAGAAAGCTATAACCATCTTTAGTTTGGCCTTAGTCGTCATGGGTGACAACGCGTCTGCATTTTGATTCCAAAGATAGAATAGATGTATATGTCTATGTATCACAGCATCCACTAAAAAAAATTCATTTATATATTCGCTTTACTATGTGGCTCTGCCAGTGAATAGGTGATTTAGTAGAATTTGCTATGCGAAATGAATTTGTCATTAATCCAATATATTTTTTCCATAAGTTTATTATAATATTATGTCTTTACTAATATTCCAAAAGGAAAAAAACAACTTATTTATTATAAACATTTTGCGCTCTCTTTTCTAGAGTAAAATTCAATATGGCGAAAGCCTATGTCATAATAAAATATTTCTAGAGCTAAATCTATTTCAAATACTCAAAAAATCATTGATAGAATCAGGCGTTACTTTGCGGAATAATTTGATTAATTCCGCGTAAAGAAAGAAAATTATCTGTCCTGCCCAGTTTTAAGGGGACCTCCGAACCTCCCTCAATCGCGCGCACTATACCCGTCGCCGTCAATCCCAGCACTACCACCCCTAGCACCAGAAACAGCACCAGCACCAGCACCAGCACCAGCACCAGCACCAGCACCAGCACACAAGGCACGACACACTACTCTCGAAAATACGACACGTGTTTCGCCTATACACGAGGCATCCTCAGGTGAAGTAGACTTTGCGGAGGCTGGCCGCTAAGTGAGCGGCGAGCCGAAACTACTGCTATTTATACTACTTGCTGACGCAACCGCGCTCCAATTACGTAGCGAGCGATTACGTCATGCGATCAATCACCGCCTGACGTACGCCGATATTTGCTGTGAAATTAACAACAAACTACTGCGAAAGGTCCGCCGTACAACCACGCAACCAAATGCTGATCACCGCACCGTGAGGGTGACAAACGACCATGTTGCGAGGCTATATATCATCAAGGCACAGGCTTAAACATGTTTAAGAGAGGCGAGTTGAAACATTTGTTTGTTCATTTAGCAGTGCAACATTACCGTTATTATTTTTTAATACCTCTAAGATCCATGTTCGCAGAGTGCAGACTTCCCGGCGCATCAAGCTATGTGTTCTCTATCGCTGGTTTTTATTGATCTTTTAGTTTGTCCTATATAAGAGAAACCACATTCACCATCGAACTTGTATACTCCTGCATCTTGCAGAGGGACATTACACTTGACTGATGGTGACAGCTGACTAATCTTCTTCTTCTGGTGTTTATTACATATTTGATATTTTTGCTAGCTGCCGGTTAGCCCTATATATTATCTATATATAATGCATCTCGCTGTAGTTTTTTGCACGGCAACAGATGTGATAATGTCAACTCAATACGAATAAAGTAATCATTGAGTGAGGAAAGGTTTCTTTTATTATTTCACCTGCAAGCAAAAGTGCACCTTATTATCGAGGGCACATGGTTTTTCGAGCACGGATCATTCAACTTGCCCTATTTTAATTACATAAATTTGCGAGTAGATGTAATTGGAGTTATTATAAAAAATACGGAATACGGACTTATAAGTAAAAATAAATGAACATTATCGAAGAAAAGTTCTGAAGGAAAAGTGAATAACAGTGAAAAAACGTTAAAAATCAGTTATTAGTGAATAGAATTACATTACAAGGACAATTGAATTATAAAATCGTTACTTTTGTGCAGCGGTAAGTCTAAACGAAGTAAATTAAACTAAAATATAGTGAGTCGGCGAACAATTATTAGTGTTTATTAACAACTGTGAATGTTTTAAGGTGAACTTTGGACCTATTGGTAAAAATAATTACCTACCGACATATACCTTGAAAGTTAAGAAAGCTATTAGAAAACTGTGAATTACTACTAAAGTATTTTATTTGTATTGTTGTAAATAAAAGATATTAAATATGGAGAGCGTTGAAAATCTAATGTTGCTACAAGTTGATACATTTGAAAAAGTACAAAAGACGTACGCTAATTACAAAAAATTGCCTAAGGACAGGATAACCGTGGGTTATTACAGAGTAGAATGGCAACTATAGAAACATATTGGAAGGAATTTAAGTCCGGGCATGATAAATTAGTTATGGCTGTTTCTAAAAAGGATAGAAACATGTTACCGTATTTTGCAGAAGATATATTCGATAAATATGAAGAATTATACTTTACGTGCAAGGGTGAAATGAAAACTTCATTCAATAAATTAATGGCCGCTATGAAAAAAACCAGACGATCTGCACAAAATAGATGAGATGAGACCATGTGGTTCCGGGATTGATATAAAATTACCCAGCATTTCGATTCTAATTTTTGAAGGCAACTACACTGAATGGCAATCGTTTCACGATCTCTTTATGGCATTAATACACAAGAATGAGGCATTAGAAGATGTTCAGAAACTACATTATCTTAAGAGCAGCTTGAAAGGAGATGCAGAAATTTTGTTGCGCCAGTTTTCTATTACGGATGCAAATTATGCTGAGGCTTGGTCCATTTTGAAAAAGCGTTATAACAACAAAAGGTACATTGCTAATTCGTATTTAAAAAGTTTTTTAGCCAAAAACACTAGCTCAGGAGTCAGCTTCGTCCTTAAAGCAACTGCTCGATACGGCAATTGAATTTATGAATTCATTAAAAAATCTTGGCTTACCAATAGCGCAATTGGATGCAATCATAAACTATGTCATCGTGTCAAAGCTGGATCCTGAAAGACATAAATAGTGGGATATTACAATAAGTAGAGATAGTACTGATGACTTACCTGGTTTTGAAGTACTAAAGGCCTTCCTGGAGACACGGTTTTGCATGTTGGAGATGGTGGAACCTGAAAATAAAGCTTACAAACTATTTAAACCTAAGACATTTCATGCGACTTCCACTAGCGAAAATAAATATTGTGCCTTCTGCAAAGAAACTCATTTTATATTTAATTGCAAGGGATTCGCTAAGCAACCAATAGAAGAGAGATACAGTTTCGTCCAAAAAAACAACTTGTGTTTCAATTGTTTAATTCCAAATCATTCCGTATTTAAATGCAGGCAGTCAAATACGTGTAAAATATGCAACAGACGACATCACTCTTTATTACATCGAGATTTTATAAAACAAGCAGGTGAAGTAAGGGCAAATACAGAAGAAACTACAACAAATACATAAGAAGTTAGCAAGGTTACAGCACATATGTCAAGTGGAGAACAACCTGCTCAACAAGTTTTGTTAGCGACAGCATTGGTAGAGGTGACTTCGCGAACGGGACAATTGCACGTCTTTCGGGCTCTGATTGATCAGGGCTCGGAGGCCTCATTCGTGACAGCGCGAGTGGTTGAGTTATTAGGTCTGAAGAGGACTCAAATCAGCGGCGTGGTGTAAGGAATTGGTGAAGGTAATAAAGTTTTTATTAATCATTTAGTAGGATTACATACTCTTATTAAGTCGAGGCATGAAAGTAATTTTTCTATTGATGTTAATGCTTATGTAATGAAATCGTTGACTGGTAGACTACCTGCTAGGGAAATAAGAGGTTACGATTGGCCTCAACTTAAAAATGTGAAGTTAGCTGATCCCAGCTTTAACGTCCCGGGTCGGATTGATATCCTACTCGGAGCTGACGTTTTTGGCAAAATTATAGATTTAGGTCTGCTAAAGGGACTGGGCGATGTAATCGCTCAACGCACACACCTAGGCTGGATACTGATAGGTGATATATACACAACTCCTACTAAAGCACAAAAAATTATTGGCTTACATGTCACCAGGCTCGTAGATGAAAGCAACAATCTATTGAAAAAATTCTGGGAAATAGAATCGGAAAAATACACGAGCAAGAAAGCATGGACAAAGGAAGAAGAAAGATGTGAAAGACACTACATAGATACAACGACAAAGGATACAACGGGAAGGTATGTAGTCCATTTACCTTTAAAGCATAGTATTGAGGAAACAGTGAAGGCATGCGGCGAGACTAAATACCTGGCCATCAAACGATTTAAACAGTTGGAAAGGATGTTTATCAAGCATGAAGACTTGAGAACAGAGTATAAGAATGTGATACATGAGTACTTAAAGATGGGTCATATGAAGAAAGCTGAAAAAGAAGAGGAAGATGAAGCAATTTACTTACCCTATCATGCTGTCGTAAGAAAGGACAAAGGTAAGAGTTGTTTTCGACGCTTCAGCCAAGGGTTTCAATGGCCTCTCCTTAAACGACGCCATGATGATTGGCCCCACTTTACAACCTGATCTTCGTGCTCTTATCACTCGCTGGAGGTCTCACAAAATATGTGTTGTCGGCGATATAATCAAAATGTATCGTCAAGTAAGGATGACTAGCAAACACACAAATTTACAACGTATTGTTCGGCGAGATGATATTTCTGGAAACATAGAAAATTATAAATTACTTACCGTAACGTTTGGAACCGCTGCAGCACTATACCTTGCTGTACGGTCTATACACCAGCTGGCTGATGATGAAGGTGACAGGTACCCTCGAGGATCTGCTGTCGTTAAGAATTCGTTCTACATAGACGATTTAATGACCGGGCATGAAGATCTGTCAGAAATCAAACAAATTTGCGATGAAGTTAAGAATCTGTTAAAAAAAGGTGGCTTTCAAATGCAGAAGTGGTCTAGTAATTCTGATGAGTTGCTGAGGTTTCTTCAAGATGACAAAGACATTCCGGAAACTGTGGACAGCATAGAAATAAAATTAGATACGGTGATAAAAATACTTGGTCTTACATGGGACAGAAAAAGGGATACGTTCAAGGTTACCGGAAACCGGGAAACCTGTAACAAAACGGTTAATATTATCAGATGTGGCCAGGCTTTTTGATCCATTTGGCTGGCTCTCTCCAGTGATTATCACTGCAAAGATTATGATACAGAGACTGTGGTTAAGTAATCTTGGCTGGGAAGATGAACTACCTTCTGAGCTAGTAGAGGAATGGCTTAGTTACAGAGAGGCACTTCAAGAGCTGCAAGGCATTGATATCCCGTGCTGGATTAAAACGACGTCACGTTGTAAAGAAGTGCAATTGCATGGATTCGCAGATGCTTCTTCCGTTGCGTACGCAGCAGTGGTCTATATCAAGGTTTTAGATGAAGATGACAGGGTCCACGTCACAATGGTGGCATCCAAAACCAAGGTGGCACCATTGAAACAATTGACGATTCCGAAATTAGAACTTTGCGCTGCGATGTTATTGGCTATGCTGTTGCACGAGTTATCTGGCCTATGTGATATACATATGGATCAAATATATGCCTGGGTTGGTTCAATTGTGGTTCTGTCTTGGTTACAGTCTCAACCAAGTCGATGGCAAGTGTTTGTTGGCAATAGAGTGTCGGACATAATTCAGTTGATAGACAATGACAGGTGGTATCATGTTCAAGCAACCGAAAATCCCGCTGACCTCGCGTCTAGAGGGTTGGCGCCAATTGAAATGGCAAACAATGACATGTGGTGGACTGGACCAGAGTGGTTCAAAAATAAAGGAATGCATTTAACAAAGCATTATATTCCTCAAACATATGTAGGGATAAAAAAAATCGTTTAATGTAGTTTTAAAGGAAAAACCAGTTTGGGAAAGATTTTCATCTATGTTACGAATGAAAAGAGTTCTTGCATGGTGTTTACGATTTCTACATAATAAAAATAAAAAGTATTTAACTACGGAAGAAATGAATGAAGTTGAAGAAAAATTTATAAAATACTACCAGTACTTAGTGTACGAAGATGAAATTAGAGATCTAAATAAGAAAGAAAAGATAAAAGGTAGAAGTTCTTTGATAAGTCTTACACCTTTCTTAGATAAAAGGGGGCTTCTTAGAGTAGGAGGGCGACTAGCTAATGCTAATATAAATGAGAATGCTAAACATCCAATTATAATACCAAAAAGGCAGCATATTACTAAGCTTATAATTAACTAAGCCCACACAAGAACTCTTCATGGAGGTTTTCTTCAGATGCTTATATACACCTGCAGCAAGTACTAGGTAGTTAGTCTGAAGTCTGCTCTCAGAGCAATTATTCGTAATTGTAAGGTGTGCATAATTGACAAGGCAAAACTTAAGCAGCAGTTGATGGGCCAGTTACCACCTGCAAGAGTGAATCCAAATCGTGCTTTCTTCAACAGTGGAGTTGATTTTTCGGGACCTGTGCAATTACGAACGTCAAAGGGCCGTGGTTACAAATCAACAAAGGGCTACATCTGTGTCTTCGTTTGCATGTCTATGCGAGCTATACATCTTGAAGCTGTTACGGATTTAACGTCACAAACCTTTATTTCAGCATTTAGGAGATTCGTTGCAAGAAGAGGTCACTGCAGGAACTTGTGAAGCGACTACGGCACCAACTTTGTGGGAGCCGCAAAGGAATTAAAGTGTATGTTTGAACTGGGCAAGGCTAATCTGGCGAGGGAGGTAGCTGAGCTCCCATATCTACTTTTCCTAATAAGGTTTATGTATATGATATATAGTTATAATGTTTTACAGAAATATTTATAAAAGTGTATGTATTCTATGTATGTATATGTAGGTGTATGTGTATTTGTATGTGTGTATGTATATATTTGTTTATGTGTATAGGTATATATAATATTATTTTTAATATATGCTTGTTTATCTACTATTTATGCACACTTCTATATATTTAAATGAAAATTATCTCCTTCACCAAGGTTTGCCTGGAAGAGATCGCTGTTTAGCGATAAGGCCACCTAATTGTACATTCATTGATAAATTTAAGTTTGCTATGTCGTGTAGTGTTTTATGTGCAATAAAGAGTAAAAATAAATAAAAAAATAAAAAATGATTTTTTTTCTCAGGATCAATTTTATTTCTCACATCATTCATCGTCTGTCATCGTTTTCGGGAGTGCAGTTCACAAGGTGTTTCACAAACACCCGGTTTGTCTGAAATTACCAATAGCCGATGCGATATATTGGAAGGTATGTTCGCATGCAATGTCCTTTTCATGTTATATTCAATACATGAGCTCCTACTAAACTCATTAATTTATGTTTTTGATTAGATGTTGGCTGTAGTTGGAATTCGAACCTAGGACCTAAAGCGTGTACTACGCTTTAGGTCCTGGGTCTGGGTTAATCATTTAAAACAATAAAATTTCTGAGATAAATAGTCCTTATATTTAACTTATTACAAGTATAAAACAATGCTAATGCATTTTTTTTTTTCAAATCTAAATTTTTAATTAATTAGATCAGAATGCAAGCATCAAAAATTTCTTTGGTAATTTTTTTCAGGTAACAGAATTTGATGCCGCATAATAGATACTCACCAAAAATTATTTTAATACAACTTCTCTTAAAAGCCCCAAAGGCAAATTAAACTCGAAAAAAAAAATTTTCTTTAAAACTTTTCCTAAAGGGATTATAAGATTTTATGATTTTTTGTATAAAACTCAAACAACGGCTTAATAACTGTAAGCACAATTAGTTATTTTAAAATTAGAAGTCTTGCACAGCATAATAGTTTTTAATTTAAAAAACAAAACTAAAAGAGTTAAAATATTTTAAGGATGCAGCAATGCTATGGCACAAAACACTTTTTTTATATTATTATGTATATTAGAAACATAAAGGTGGCAAAGCTTTTTACGTGGTAGAGCTACGTTTCAGTTATATTTTGATTTTAGCACGAATGGGGCACCTCGACAGGGATAGGACTATGATCGCACAAAATACCAGCTTTAAATAGCAGCTTAATGCTGCTGTATTTCGTATAATGAGTGTACAGAACCGGAGACTTGAGAAGGCCCTTTTTGATTGTGGCTGCGCATTACTTCACGAACATAACTAGCCGAAGCCTAAATCACGATACCAAACTTTCGAAACTACTATGTTTAAACAAAACATACTCCGTACTATGGAGTGGTGAGGCTCCTTGGGCTGAACACCTTGCTCGAATGTAAATCTTCTTTATTTGTTACGGTCAAAGTGGTGACCCTAACGTGATACGAACACAGGGTGACCTGTGATGAACACGCAACCTGCAATTATGTAGTAACGCTGTAGTTGCGTCTCAAGCTATACGAACCGTAGTTTTAGTCGCGAAATCAAAATTTGCGAACAACTATGTATATATAGCATATGTTCTGACAAAAATCGGTCGCCGTTCCTCGGGCTAGACTCTTTCTCTCTTTCAAAGTTTGACTACCCGACGTGCTATGAACAACACAATCTGCAAACCTCGAAAACTTCAAGCTCAAGAATCCCTTCTATTCGCTCCCGAGCAAACATCGTCTGCAGTTTTCAACTTCTGCAAGCCAAACTAGCTTTACAAGGTTCATCGCTGTTCAAGTTCCTTCAAACTTTTCTCTGCTACAGTATTCGACATGACTCCTTACAGCTCACTTCTGCTTCACGGTACTTCGATCCAAGCCGTTACAATAAATTCTATTAGTGTCTATTAAGTACATAAGTATCTATAAAATGGCAATGGGTCTTAACGCCAAACTTTATATTATAATAAGTATTGGTGGAATTTTCCATACAAAATTAATAAGTAATTTCAGTTATAGATCGTGTAACTTTCTTAATTTGGGGTAATGTTTATATACACAATATAGGCGCCTCAAAATAAACTGCTGAATGGGAGGGATATTTGTCATAGCTGCCACGCTACGTAGGCGCAGATGGCTAGACTATTTTGAGACTAGTCACCGTTTGATACGAGATAGTCTTTTGGTCTGGAGGACATTATGAAATATACAGAATGGGGTCCCACATATATGCAATAATGAAACCACATATTTGTTATCGCCTTTGCTGACGATATACAAAAAATGAACGTAATCGGTCCAGTAATTAGGTCGAAAAGTAGGGTTTAAATTTTAAGCAAATTTGAACTCTATAGAATTGGGTCACTAAGTCAATGATTCAATGGATGTGAATCCTTAAACATTAAAAAGCGACGTTGCCACGCAGTGCAAACAAGCGGCACGAGGCGCGCGGCGTTCTTCAAAGGCGACGGCGCAAGTGCGCGCGCGCCTTAGTCATAGAGTAGGACACCTGTTATCGACGGTTTTGCTTTAAACAATTAGGGTATGGTTTTTTAGAATTATCGTGTTGTTATTATAATTTGAAAAACTATACGACCTAAGTATTTAAAGCTTAACTTTAAATCTTTTTTTTTGTTTAAGTATGTTCTTGTAGATTTAGAGATAATAAATTATTTTAACATTATCAAAAACCCATAAAAATAACCAATTAAAAAAGTCATACATACTTACCCGTTTCCCAGGAAGTCACAAATCGGTAGTTTCGTAATTTCAATTGTACCAAAATAAAGTTTTTTTTTAACAATCAGTAACCTGTCGATTGTTATCAAATCAAAATTACTTGTATTCAAATGTAGTAGGTAAGTAAGTGTAAAAAGAAAAGTATCGATAAACGATAATTGCACCTTGTGGCCGCCCTATTTATTACTTTTATTATTTTCGTCATTTTGAAATTTGGAAGTTTGGCTTCGCTTCCAGTTCACGCGCTATTCTTCCAGAATACAGGTGCGTTTTGCTGCTTACGCGCATCGTAATTATTTATCGTAAGATAATTATCGTATTATCGTAAGATAAATACAATTTTTCAAACAATTATTTTACGGTGAAATAGACACTTATTAGTTAATTGACTTTGTGTGTGTAAATAGTGTTTTTAAGTACGTTTATTTTTATTATTATTTCACTGTGATATTGACACTACTTGACTTTTGTGTATACGTTTTGGTGGCCGAAAATGCCAAGATTTTTTCAGGGCGGCAGAGTGAACAGACATGGTTTTATTGTATGGCGAATGCCGTCAAAATTCATCGCTAACTCTGCGTACTTATCGTGAGAGATACGGCGCAACTCGCGTCTGCCCTACTAGCGTCCGGACAATCCTAGGTGCTGTCCAGAGAATCAGGAAAAATCAGCGCATAGTGCCCAACACTCATGAAGGAGTTGCTCCGCGTCACTTTCCACCCTCGTTCGAACAACGAGTCTTAGACCATTTCGATCGGAATCTAACCTGCAGCCTTAGACAAGCTGGGCGTGTATTTAGAATGAGGCATAAACAATACACCGAGTGCTGAAAAGGAACAAACTACGTCCTTATAAATATGTTAAAGTGCAGGCGCTGCTGCCCCGTGATAAGCCGATTAGAGAGTCTTACTGCCACTGGGTACTGGAAAAATGTCTCAAGACCAACGTCTCCCAACAAATGTGTTTTGAACAGATGAAAGCACGTTTACTAGAAACGGCATATGGAACCGACAATCCATGCGTTACTGGAGCCATACGAATCCCCATTTATTTAGGGAATCAACTCATCAATACCGATTTTCCATTAATGTTTGGGCAGGCATTCACGGAGATCAAATAATCGGCCCTATTTTTATTGACGGAAACCTGAATGCACAGAAGTTTCTCAATATTCTTAACCGCCCAATAACAGAATATTTATAAGGATTGTCTGTGGCAGCTTACCAGAGGGTATGGTTCCAGTTAGATGGAGCTCCTCCACACTCCGTACTCCTCGCGAGAGAGCGGCTTAACACCATGTTCGGCGAACAATGGATAGGGCGCTGTGGCCCTCGCAGGTGGCCAGCTTGATCGCCCGACCTCACTCCTCTAGACTTCTTTTTATGGGGCTTTATTAAAAATGACGTGTACTCCAAGATCTCCGAAACCGAAGATGAACTGCGCAATCGTATTGTTGCCGCCTTTAACAAATTAAAAGCCCAAGCTCTGGATTCTGAACGAAATTTGTTGAGCAGGCTTCAGGTCAACATTATGCGGCGATGTAACTTGTGCATTCAAGAACGTGGCGGACATTTTGAAAATTTTAAAATTTTAGGTTTCATAAATTTTGCTACTAATATGCAATAATATTTATTTCCTTCAGTTCCATTATCGCGAAATAAAAAAGTGGCGGTGAAATACCTAAACAGTTTAGTAAGTAAGTTTTTATTTCGTCGCATATTGTCCAACGAACCATAGGCCGTGCCGACAGTAACGCTGCCTGGCGCCGACCGCCATGCCACCCGCGTGCAACGTTGCCACTCTTCCAAGGGGTCAAGTTACGTTGTCTAAACAGTGTTTACTTTTACTGAATTTATTTTAATATTTATTTTGTTTGAAAATATCTCTTTTTTATTTTACGGGTTTTAATTTAATATTTAATTTTTCTACACTTCTATGGATTAGTATTACTTGTGATTTCATTCATTGCATATATGTGGGACCCCATTTTGTATATATATATATATATATATATATATATATATATATATATATATATATATAAGTGTTACGGCCTACGGCTGCTCCCTTAAAGGATCAGATCCTCAGGGGCCCATGAGCTGAAGTCCTCCCGAGCAGACGTAGGTCGGGCTCAATGTGGCCACGTGGAATCTCTCTAATTACTCTAAAATATATGGGGGAGAGTTATACTACGGACAGTCGACCGGAAGGAATTTGGCGGAGTTCACTTACCTCTATCCAAGGCGACTGGTCCCTCCGGAGTCGGTCAGGTCGCATGTGGTTGTGTAGTGCAAGGGAAAGAATGGTGATGTGGTGTGTATCTGGGTGTGACTGATGGTGATTGAACCTAGACCTTAGCCGTCGGCAGCAGCCCGAGCGTCGACACCGCTCCAACTTGAGGGGGCCTTTCGAGGTTATCCACAGTCACTTTCTTGGTTCACCACGATGACAGTCACTTAACTCTATCGTACTATTAACTAGCTTACCGAAGCCACTAACTATCGCGGGGTATAAGGTTACCGCACAAAACACGCCCGGAGTTTCTGGGTCAAAGGTCACTACCGGTTCGCGTGGCAACAGATAGTTCTAAATACGGAGGCCGCACTAGCTTATATTGTCGAATGCACTTATACAGATTCTGAGTCGGACCCAATAAGTCCCGGGAAAGGCTATCCAAACAGGGAATGCGCGTTATAATTCCTAGACAGGATATTTACTAGACGCCCTAACTATTCCGCGGTTCCCGCACAAAATTAACAGCGTGCAAACATTAGCACATCTGGCCGATGACTGACTCGCTTGCGACCCGCGCGCCACTGCCACGCTCGGAAGAACTTCAGACCGGAATCGCGCCGAGCCGAGTGACATCTGATGTCGATTCCGACAACAGAGTTTTGCGCGAACAAACCCCCGTCCCGGACATAAGGATTTAGGTCCGCGAGCAAACCGGTCAGCGGGACAAGGTCGAGACTGCAAGTTGCAAGACCGAATCTACAACCAAACTAGGCCACCTTAGGCAATCCATTAGATCTTGCAACCCTAATCAACGCCTCAAAAGATATCCCTAATGTGGCAAGCCGGAGGGTCAGCCTCCACTGGATGCCCTTCCTGGGCATCGCAGCACTTTAATAAGTCCTGTACTGGACAGAAGTCCGACGACCTCTTTCAAACACCTATCTGTGCCCCTATGATTAGTTCCGCAATCCGACCAGATCAGCTCTGCCAACAGCGACGCTACACGAAGCTGCCCAGACAAATTTTGTGCCAACAGTTGCTTCAGTGCAGAGCGCACCCACAAATTCCACATGAACGTCGTCTGTGGAGAGCCGAACGAAACGCACAGATAGTCCCTAGTATGAATTTTCAACAAGTAGGCCTAGCCAGGCCACCCACCATATT
This sequence comes from Parnassius mnemosyne, assembly GCA_963668995.1. Classification (NCBI taxonomy): domain Eukaryota; kingdom Metazoa; phylum Arthropoda; class Insecta; order Lepidoptera; family Papilionidae; genus Parnassius; species Parnassius mnemosyne. Next base: position 19,330,592 of record CAVLGL010000013.1, on the reverse strand, counting down.
ATCATTTACTAAAATAGTGCGGCAGCTGATTTCAATCTGATAATCTCCAAAACTGGCTAACCTGTTAGACAAGTAGTCCTATGCTCATATTTCAACTAATTTTTCAAAAGCATCAATGTTCAACTACAGAATTAATTCAACCAAATTAATCACCGATGCGCATAGGTCAACTTGCAAATTAAACAAAACAATAACGTAAGGGACAGCCCTACTTCTTAGAAAACAAAAATGATTAAACACTATCATAAACATAATTTTTCAAATAGCGCGCCATTCAATTTCAGATGAATTCAAATTTTCCTTTCAGCAAACAGACGCAACAATCAAATACAGTGATTAAATATATGTACAAAACACATGCAGTAGCATTTAAAAGAGTAGATTAAATTCAATCCTTTTAATTTAAACCGCTACAAATAGGAAAATTTCGCGGAAAGCTCAAAGCATTTTTTAATTTTAATTCAAAGTATTTTTTAACTAAGTGCTCGACCAAACCAAATCTAATACCCCTTGACAGCGTGATTCAACGCTCCAGGGGGGCCCTAATCTTCCCACCACCAAGGGGAGGCCACATGGCGTGAACCCGAGATAAATAGAGCACAACCCTTAACAGTTGCAACTCGGGTTGTACGCTTTCACTGAGGCCGTCGGCAACAGAACATTTTGACAAGTGGACTGTTGACGGCTTAAGGCTCAGTGGAGGCGGCCGTGGTGGGAGCTAAGGCGGCAGCTAGACAGGGCCGCCTCCATCAAAAGGGGAACAGTGATACACCAGTCGCGGCCACTCAGCTAACGGGAGTGAGAAGGGTCCAGCTGACCGATGAGTGGCCGTGAAGTTCCTCTCCACACGCTGAGGGGGGGTGATGTCACCCCCGCCCCTGGGGGAATTACCCCCCGACTGGTCGGGGGAGGAGCCCCTTTCAAACTTAGGGGCCTGATGGCTGGCCGGCGGGCGCCGAGAGTCGCCCGGCAGAGGGCGTGGCTGAGCGCCCCCGCCCGTGGGGGTCGAGGGCCTGGCAGAGCCCCGAGAGGAGACGCCGTTCGCACTCAGGCACAAAACGGCATGATGATTGCCCTGGCAATGCAGACAGGGCCGTCGATGCGGACAGTCTCGCTGGAGGTGCCCTCCCAGATATGACCAGCACCAGCGGCGCTCCTTGGCGATAGTTTGCCTCGCTGGAACCGGCTTACCTAATAATTTCGGGCACGACGTTACCCGGTGATCAGATGCTCGACAATAGGAGCAGGGGGGGGTTGACGACGACTTGCCTGGCGGGTTCAGCCTCTCACTGGGCACGTCTCGTAAGTCGTCAACGGTGCCCGCCGCGTTCTCGATCTGCCGGCACTGCTCCTCCAAAAACCGCAGCAGGTCATAGAAGGGCGGAATATAGGAGGCCTCGTCCCCGCCGTACCTCTCCTTAAAATGGATTCGAAGGTCGAGAGGTAGACGGGACAGCACGATGCGGAGCAACAAGAAGGCCCATTCGCCCACTGGTAAATCCAGCCGCCTTAACGTATCACAGGCCACTAAGACCGGATCCAACAGGTCCGGACGCTCTGGCTCGGTCACCAAGCAGCGGGAGGCTCAGAAGCCGCTTAACCTGTTCGTCCGCAATCCGCCGGACGTTGGCGTATCTTCTGGCTAGGAGGTCCCGAGCAGTCTGGTAGGCGTCGTCCGACAATCTCAAGTGGCCGACGACGCCCAGGGCCTCCCCCTCCAGTGAGGCCAGGAGGTACGCCATCTTTTGGCTCGGGGTCAGGTCACTCCGGGCGTCCACTAGGCTGTCGAAAAGACCAACGAAGGTCAGCCATTCGGAAAGGACCCCGGAGAACTTTGGCAGGTCCAGAATTGGGAGTCGTCCCAACAGCTCCGGCTGAAGCTGCTTCAGAGAGGACTCGGACAGGTCACTCATCCGAGCTTCACGCGCCTCCTCGGCATATCTGCCTTCAGCCTCGATCAACTCGTCCGTGAGCCACAAGAACTGCTCATAGTCCGCGAAGCAGGAGTCCAGGACTCCCTTCTCCACATCCGAATCCTCGAGCTCAGCGTAAGCCTCCTCCACTGCGGCCCTTCGAGCATCCACCTGCTCGAACCGCTTCATCAAGTTATGGACCCTATCCGGTCGACCTATCAAAGCATGGGCGCTTGTGGCCCAGCGTAGCTCAGTCCGCAAACAACGCATCAGTAGCTTGGGCGATGTCATCACTATTAAATACAAATTACGACGCGGCTTGAGCACAGATTACAAAGATAACAAACAAAAAATACAACAAAATTTAACAGTTAATAAATGCAGTTCCTATCAAATCGCGTTGAATAGAAATTACACAAATACGAATTACTACGTATCAACCAAATACAAGTTAGCTCAAAAGAAAAGACACAATCAAATTAATAAATAACAAATACTAGTGCGATAAAATCAAGTTAAATTCAAAGTACGCAAATACAATTACTACTCTTTAGTTCAAATACAAATTACAGTATAAACGAAGATACACATCACGGTCGATCAACAAAAATGCCTAGCTCGGAAATCGAACCTTCGATAAGTAATCCACTACAACTATCCGACAACGATAATTAACCGATTACGTAAAAATAACCATCTACCTACATGACGTATATCTGTAGAAAACTCCCGCTTGCGCAACCTAGGGCGCGGCTTTTCAAATCTACCTACTAACCAAAAAAAGGCAAGCAACAAACAACTTAGGGAAATAATTCTATTATTACGTACAAAAAATATTTTTACGTATTACGGACGGGCGTGATTGTAGATACAAATTAAACCAATCACACCAACGCTCCCTGCCACCAAAATTGTTTAATGTTTATCAAACACTATAGTCGGGATCGACCGGGAATCGAACCCGGAATCGCGCTCTGCTACCAGTTTGTTACGGCCTACGGCTGCTCCCTTAAAGGATCAGATCCTCAGGGGCCCATGAGCTGAAGTCCTCCCGAGCAGACGTAGGTCGGGCTCAATGTGGCCACGTGGAATCTCTCTAATTACTCTAAAATATATGGGGGAGAGTTATACTACGGACAGTCGACCGGAAGGAATTTGGCGGAGTTCACTTACCTCTATCCAAGGCGACTGGTCCCTCCGGAGTCGGTCAGGTCGCATGTGGTTGTGTAGTGCAAGGGAAAGAATGGTGATGTGGTGTGTATCTGGGTGTGACTGATGGTGATTGAACCTAGACCTTAGCCGTCGGCAGCAGCCCGAGCGTCGACACCGCTCCAACTTGAGGGGGCCTTTCGAGGTTATCCACAGTCACTTTCTTGGTTCACCACGATGACAGTCACTTAACTCTATCGTACTATTAACTAGCTTACCGAAGCCACTAACTATCGCGGGGTATAAGGTTACCGCACAAAACACGCCCGGAGTTTCTGGGTCAAAGGTCACTACCGGTTCGCGTGGCAACAGATAGTTCTAAATACGGAGGCCGCACTAGCTTATATTGTCGAATGCACTTATACAGATTCTGAGTCGGACCCAATAAGTCCCGGGAAAGGCTATCCAAACAGGGAATGCGCGTTATAATTCCTAGACAGGATATTTACTAGACGCCCTAACTATTCCGCGGTTCCCGCACAAAATTAACAGCGTGCAAACATTAGCACATCTGGCCGATGACTGACTCGCTTGCGACCCGCGCGCCACTGCCACGCTCGGAAGAACTTCAGACCGGAATCGCGCCGAGCCGAGTGACATCTGATGTCGATTCCGACAACAGAGTTTTGCGCGAACAATAAGTAAAAAGTAAAAAAATATAAGATAAAAGTAAAAAAGTGAAATTTCGGAGTTCTTTTGGAATTTTCCTACATGATAGTATTGATACGATAAAGATAGTTAAGATAGTTACATACTGTACTGGCTGGTACATACTGTAGTAGTTAATCTAGTCCAGTGTTTCCGAGTCTGGCATGATCCAAATAAATCCATCATCCGGTGAGCCACATGCTCATTTGCTCCCTCTTTTATATAAAAAACTTAACTACTCTTTCTTTTTTTATTGTTCCATCTTACCACAATTTAATGGGACTGAATTTATCTATCTTTTCACTTCAAAAAATAAGGTTTATACTTTTTTAATACAGTTGCTCAAAAGGTGGCATATTGCAGGGACGTACGGCGTTCGGGATGTGGGCTTACATACTCGAGCTTTTTCTTTACCTTTCCCAAACTCGTGCGTTCTCTTTCCCAACTATCAAAATAATGTCTATTAAAAAGAAAACACCCACTGCGAAGTTTTTACTAAAAAAAGTTTTTATGATTCATGCAAATATTTCTAAAAAGAAGCTACTAATTTGTTTTAATATCAGATTTAATGATTTGATTCAATGAGTTAGGTTAGGTTTCATTTCATTTCATCTCGTTAAATTTCATTTTTATTTCATAGTTCCCTTTGCCTACCCAGAATGGGTGAAGAAAACAAAAAAATCTCTGCTATATTCTTTTCCGGTTGGCGCCATTTCACAAAAAAGTTCTTTACGAGTTTAGTTGTTTGTTGCACAAAATGAGTAATTTTGACGATATTTTATTTAAATTAACACCGCCGGGTTTCAGTATAATTGCACAAAATGCTTCGGAGAACATTTTACCGGAAAAGTTAAAAAGTCGCTACATATCTTACTTATGACGAATTTATTGCGTGGAGAGAAGAGAAAAAAGCAAATAATTTTTCAGAAAATGTTATGTTGGCATACTTCTCGGAACTCTCAGCAAAATTAAAACCTTCTACGTTATGGTCGAGGTTTTCGATGATAAAAAGTATGCTGAAAATAAGGAACAACGTGGATATAAGTGAATACTCAAAACTAAATGCTTTCTTAAAACGACAATCAGACGGTTTTGCAACTAAAAAGTTGAAAATATTAACATCGAATGAAGTGGAAAGGTTTTTGAACGAAGCTCCCGATGATCGTTATTTAGCCACAAAGGTAGTTTATTAATAAATACATATATTTTTTTAGTATTCAGTTTACGAAATCGCAAAATTCAGTCAATATATTATTTAAAAAAATATTAATCAAATTCCTTTTTTTGTAGATTGCGCTGATTTTTGGCATTGTTGGAGCTTGCTGCAGAGAGGAGTTAGCCAATATTACTTTTTTATGATATTGAAGCCCATGGAAAAATGCTACTAATCAACATTCCGAACAAAAAATGAGATACCGAGAAGCTTTGTTGTTGAAGGAGATTTACTTAGAATAGTGCAAAAGTATATGAATCTGCGGTCCCAAAAAGCAAAAACCGACAGATTTTTCCAAAACTATCAAAAAGGGAAGAGTACAGCTCAAGCAATCGGGATAAACAAATTTGGTAATATGCCAAAAGAAATAGCTACGTTTCTTGGTCTGCCGGATGCTGAGTGTTATAATGGGCACAGCTTCAGGAGGACCTCTGCTACATTATTGGCAGATTCAGGAGCCAATTTAATGTCCTTAAAGCGACTAGGAGGTTGGAAGTCAGACAAAGTTGCAGAAGACTATTTTACTGATTCATTAAACAACAAACTAGAAACTAGGAAAAAAATCACACAATCCATTAATTTTAAGTCCAGTCCGCCTCCTTCACATGACAATACTGAAGAGAACGTTCGTCCATCTACCTTCGTTGATAATGATAATTCGTCAAATCCAATTCCATCATCAACTAGCAAACGGCATTGTATAAGACCTTTGACAAATATACATGAACAAACATACGAAATTAATAATCGTTTGTCTCAAACAGTAAATATGCAACCTAAAACTTCCCCAGTTAGTATAAAAAACTGTACCAATTTCAATGTATATGTGAATTATAACTTTTATAAGAAATAAATGATTAGTTAGTTGAGTTTATTGTGTTTCTATTATTTTATTAAATTGCTTAATTTTTTCGCAACTGTATTAAAAATAGTTGTTCAGTACACGTGCGGAACCGTCATTGCAACTTGTTCCAACTGTCAACCCTCACCTTCGGCTGGGCCTCGGCTCGGGTAGACATTTTTCGCAACTCCCTTTCTTTTTCTCTCTCGGCTTTCCGCACTCGTAATGAAATATACTATTGTTACGAGATATCTTCGCCAATTGTAAACTGTATATTTTACTTATTTCAATTAAGTATTTCATCTTATTATACAGGGGTTTTCATTAAGAGTATTCGAACTTTGAAATTAAATAAAACAACCTGTATAAGTCATATTGCTACAATTTTTATTTTATTTTATAGGAAATTCCATGACATTATGTACTGAATATAATTTTAAAATATTCACGCTAAATAGTGATTTTTTCGTAGTAAGAAGAAAATAAGAAGTTAAGACACGTGATGAATCTCCCGTGGATTTTCATCGCTCCAAATCTGGAAATTTTGTCTGTTAACAAAACCACTCAACCAGAAATGAGCCTCATCACTGAAGATGAAAGCAGGGTTGCCGCCAAATGCTCTAAAGCCCAATCAGCGAACACATGGCGCTGTCAGTCGTCGTTGGTTTTTAACAGATGAAAACCCAAGTCTCGAAGCAAAACCCGCCAAGTTGATGTTGCAGAAAGACCTAGCTCTAGGGTACGACGCGAAATGGACCATCTGGAGTTTTCTCGTACACTGTCTCGAACGACAAAAATATTTCCCAGCGATCTTGCGCTTCTTTGACGTAAAGGCACTGCTTCATTTATCATTGGTCCGTTTGTCTCAAAGTTATTCATGAAACGACGGATTGGAACTTTAGGTGAATAGAGCACTGATTTTGATAATAAGTTTTACCAATTTCAGTGCCTTATTAAAGCATGTAGCATTGGATGGTAAAATTTCAAGACTAAATAAGTATTCTTGTCAAATTTGACAACTATCGCTTTACCAAAATTGCATGATTAGTCATTGCTACTGGTGACAAGAGACAGTTCCTGCCCAGCTCAAAGGTTAAATAATTTACTGCGGCGAGTAGGAACTGAATGTATTATAATATTAATTTTTGGGATAAATTTTTATTACAATATGAATATTATATATTTTTATGTCAAGTAAATAAATGTATAAATATGAAATTGTTATTAATGGCTTAAAAATAAAAATATTTCCATTGTAGCAAAATATTTTCTTTGTCTCTTTCAATGATCTTCCTTTTTATATTTTATTTTTAGGGAACTCTGTCAGGAAAGCCTTTAAAACACGCTCCAGCTATTATATAAGGAATCAGTGACCGAACAGTTCAACAAAGATGAGGGATGAGAAGTGATTTTTTTTTATAAGATCGAGTGACAAACGAGCACACAGTCCACCTGATGGTAAGTGGTTACTGTGACCCATAGACATCTACATCTATCCTCAATAAAGACTCAAGATGCAGATGCGTTGTCACCCGTGAGGACTAAGATGGAATGCCTCTTTGCCAGTAAAAAGGGTCTCCGGCTCTCTACACTCACCATACGAAACACAGCAGCGTTAAGCTGCTATTTTACGCTGGTTTTCTGTGAGAGCGTGGTCCTTCCCCGTTCGAGCCGACCCATTCGTGCTACAACCATAATATAGCTGCAGCATGGCTCTACCACGTAGAAAAAACAAGATGAATGGGTGGTAAAATGTTTAAGTATTTTGCTTTATGATACGATACTGGTCAGCTCGTTATTTATTTATTATCTCCCCGACAGAACACTTTCCACTTTTCACCATTTTACTCTTACTCATTATATAATTTAAATTATTAACCTATATATTACTACGTGTCCCTGTGCATTTGCTATAATATCCACTACTCTATATCGTCTCGTGTGTGTCATAGGAGGTAACAGAGGGAAACAAACCAGGAGATGGGCAGCAGCATCTTAAAAATATAGCAAAATACTGTAGTTGCGAAACCGCCAACCAAGAGTAGCAACCATGGGAAATATATCCCCCTATGAGGTAATCTATGGGGAAGATGTATGTTCAGTAGTGAACTTTTGATAGGCTGTAGGCAGGTGAGTCTGGACCGATTTTGTAAGAATATTTGGGTAAGACTTATATTTATCAGTAGACCTGTGAAGAGAGGTAATGATGATGATGATGATATTATTTAAAATTTCGCCTATTAAATGATCCTTAAGCCTAGGTCAATATGGCGTCCTTATTTATTTGTAAAGATAAATATATACTGGCTCTGTATAAGTACATAAAATCTTTAGCCTTTCCTACAGTCGCCCTGTATGTTAACTTATTTTATATTCCCGACGTTACGAGCACTTTACAATACCCATGGTCAAATGGGGGACTGAGATGTTCAACGTCCCAATGCCTTAGTTAACCACTTCTACCTCCAGATTAAAATTTTAATTTTTGGTTCAGTCTACGTATTATGATCTTATAGTATGTTGAAGTCCTGCAGTTGTATACTTGTGTTGGAGTTTAATTTTATTATTTACAGGATCCCAAGCAGATGGTAGCACCTAGTCATCTTCTCTATTGAAATTAAGATGTTCTTTTCTTACTACACCTATATATATATATATAGGTGTAGTAAGAAAAGAATATATATATATATATATAATGTTAAAGTTCAAAGTACTAGACCTGCTCCCTAAGTAAATATGAAACACGATTTTTTTATTTATTTTTCTTTAATAAAGTAAAAGCAGATAAAAGTTTAATATGGAGTTTGATCTGTTCTTTCTCTTTGAAATAACAGCTTGCATTCGTCTGGGCATAATAGCGAGTATATCTCTTATGGTTACTTGCGAAATATGCTCTCACTCCGCGGTTATCACATTGTTTAGCTCTGTGATGGTTTACGGAGCCAGCTGCTGTTGTGATGTTATTGGTCGTTTCAGAGCGTCTCAAATGATGTTCGATGAAGACTAATTCTAATTAAATTAAATCTAAATAAAAAATTAATTAAATTCTAATTAGTTGTGATGTGATTTCTTCAAAAAATGCCTCTGCAAAGCATTCTCCTCATCTTCGTAGCGTTCACCGAAGTCGTTCTTCACCGTACAGAGATATTCTGGCTTCATTTGAAAACATTCCCAGTCCGTATCCCAGTCTTCTTGAGTCCATGCCGAAAAATTCGAGTGAAATAGCCTGGCAATTCGGTGCTCACGGAGAAATTTAGGGCCGCAGACTAAGCGGTGACTGCCTCTATTGGCAGCAAAAAGTCTTCTTCTGACCGCCCATAGACTTTGCACATTTCTTACTTCTTCGATGTTGTTCTTAAGGTCCACATACGAAGATTTGAGATTTATTAATGCCTTTTGCCTACCAGAAAACGATCAACCGGTGGTTCTCTACATTGCTTTCTTCCGGGCTTATTATTGACGGAACCGGCTCTTGATGGCGCTGCCAGGTAAATTGGACTGTCAAATGACGCACATTTAGCCTCTTAGCTACGAATTATTGGCTGCAACTCTTTTCAAGTAGCTTAATTTTTTTCTGGCTTTAATTACTTTATCTATCTACATTTTTGAGACCACTCAACATTAATAACAATACTTAAAAGGGCCAAGGAAATGAGATAATTCAATAAAAATGTACTAAAAGTTATTTAGAGTCGATGTTAACTTTTGTGAGATTGCACCACAAAATATAGTGAAAAGTTGCGTACTTTTTTAACCGGGCGGTAACATGTTCAAGTGATTATCTTGATCTTTTTTTAGTTCTTTAATCCTTTTTAGAAATATTAATACATTCACTGAATTTGAATGATATAATATTATAACTTTCAAATAAATATTTGAAAGCTACGATACGCACGCCATCTACCGTAAGTTAATCGTACTATGCTTATAACTTTTGAACAAGTGCAAACAATAATTTGACAAAGTTTTATCACAATCTGATGAACGGTATGGCTACACAAAATACGAACAAACAAATATTAATTTTTATATGATATACACGGTCAGTTTTCAAAGAGTAGCCAATGTTTTTTATTTAAGTCCAATTAAATAAATTATTATATAACGATATAAAAAAATTGAAAATACGAGTAAATAAGGCTTCTAATTTTATTCGAAATCATCCCAAATTGAATCTAATTTATGGGCAACAACTACTCTTACGTGCGCTCCTGAGTGTGTGATTCAATTCACATTTTTGTTTTTCAAGTTTTTGCTTACTGTTTACTTTCTTAGTGACGCACTACTAATGCTTAAGTTAATAACTAATGACGCGAATCGTGATTCAAATTTTTCTTTTACACTTTTGACGGGATTAAGATTTTCATAATAAATAAAATTAAAAATATATGCTTATCAACGGCATAACTGACGACTGTCCTTATTATGGCGTATTTTAGAAATTGGAATAAAATATTTACCTTGGTACCTCAAAATGGAATCATCATATTAAAAACCGTTTGTTTACAACGTAAATTTAAAGTAGAGGACGTAAATTTAAAGTAGGTTTTTCTCGCCTCGCCAGTCGATCCGACCATCCGAAGGCCGCGAAGAAGCGACCTTCGGATGGTCGGATCGACTGGCGAGGCGAGAAAAACCGAGCCGGTTGCTCCTGCGCAGCCGAGGGCTTCCAAAGATTGCCGAAAGGGCGTACAGTAGGCCGTGCCGCCACATTCTTTATGCATAGACGAACATGTTGTCTTAAAATATTTTTACACTTAATACCTGTTCTTGAGCACTTCTAACTTCCGTGAACGCAGTAGTAATTTTACGGTTGCGGTGGTGGTTTTCATAGCTTTGGGCCTCTTTGACGTAAACATAACTCTTTATATATAGATAAAACACTAACGGTAAAGTTCGGGCGAGTTTGTAGACCACAGTATAAGGCCTCCGTGTCCAGTCCACCTGTCTTCATATTGACCATTTAAGTTATCGCTCACTGCACTTGCATAGTTTGATATGTTTTCAATTATTCTTCGATTGATAGATACACGTACGTTAATTTCATGCTGGGGTAAAAAATCACTTGCGTATAATTTTTGCGCACCTCGTATACTTTCGTGGCTTAAAATTGTTGAAAAAGATTGTGTATTAAAATGTAATATCGCACTATTTCATAGTTGCATGGTATTCGCGTTTCTAATATTTTCGTTACGTCATTGGTAACGAAGTGTACGTAATGAGGTGACGGTCAACACTATCAGCTGTCAGCCGGGTGAGCGGACTTAGGTACTTAGCGGTAAATAGAAATAACCCTGTATATAACTACATTAATCTTACAACTCCATAGTATTACGTGCAAAAATTAAAATCCTCTTTTTGGGTAAAAGATTATAAAATAAATAAAAGTTTCAATTAGTTTTAATTTAAAACTACTTATGTTGCTAAACAAAACAACCATTAATCGTGATCACGCGTTTCAAGCACCCCAATTCTATCAAACTATTTCACAATATCAGCACACCCTCACATCTGTTCTCGATTCCAAGCAAACGCAGCGTGTCGATCCATAATTTAAGTTGGAAGGGTTCATGCATGTCGCGAGATAACAGTCGATCAATCACACTTTGCGTAATAAACAAGACCAAAGGCGTACCTCCTCTTGCAATTTAGGATGGGAAATACGTTGTAAAATGTAATTTTGTGCCATTTATATAGTTTGTGTTTTATGGTTTGTATTTTTTTATAGCTGTTTGGGGTTGAGATGCTTATCCATGTGCAATTGTTGCAATTTATATATTATGTAAAACGCCACCACGACAAAGGAGAAAATCATAAAAACGATTTTTTTCTAAATAAAATACATCTTGTATACTGATGATTATTGTTAATATATTAAAGATGGTAAAAATTAATTAGCTGAAGTCGTGGGCCTAATTCCTTAACAAAAAAAATGTCGCCTTTATTTTCTTATAAGTGAGAACGATATTATATTTAAAATATTATAATATATAAATAAATATATTTAAAATTAATACATCTATTTTAATCTAGTTCTATAAAAATGAAGTATTTTTTAAATATTTTATTTTGCTTAAAAGTTTGGAAATAATAACAATATTAACATTCATTTCGTATAAAAAAAAGGAGGATACATAAAAAGTTTTGTATTTGACTATACAAACTAATTTTTGCATGTAGCTTTTTTTAACCGTTATTATTCTATAATATTGGAATTAAAACTGGCGTTTGTAAAACGCGGAACGTGGTCTGAATGAAATATTTGTGCAATTATTTGGATTATGACCAAAAAGTAATACAAGAGATCTATATTCCAATTTAATGGCCAAGCTGTTAAATTTTTAATCCCCTTGTACCTATTAACGAGTTTTAAGAGTAGAAAAAGTAATATAAGCACGCAATAAACATAGCTTTCCGTAGTTTTTGTATGTGAAATTAATCAGGAAACATAATGTTATGTATTTTCAGTTCCCCATTCACACGTATAATGAGCAACTATAAGCGTAAACTTGATGTTTTTCTAATCTACATACGATACTAAAGTTTAGGAGCGTTTTTTATGATGGTGATGATGATCAAATTTTGACAATGTCAATTGTCACCTGTGAGGAATATATTATAGTGCCAGAAGTTTACGCGCAAACATAGATGCACTCATGCAACCCATGATCGCTCAGTGCCGACCGTGACGTCACTTCGATCTGAAATTTGCTACGTCTATTTTACTTTGATTTGGCAGAAGTACTGTAGAGAGATTTGAGATTGAGAGATTCCGCTTTTACTTTTTTGCCGATCGCAAAGAAAAAGGAATAGAATGTTGTGTTTTTTTTTTTATAGTATAAGAGTGTCAAACGAGCGAAACGAAAATTCCGGGTTGGAATTCGAACCCGCGCTCTTTAGCGCTGCAACTCATTGCTAAGTAACTGTGCCACGGAGCCGTCAAAAAATTTATGTTATTATACATAAGTGTCAACTGTATTCAATCTTCTTCATCACGTGACTATGTTTTTTAATAAAATAATGGTGACAAACGAGCACACAGTTCACCTGATGGTAAGTGGAGGTTGTTTTATGCCCATACACATTTACATCTATCCTCGATTAAGAGTTAAGATGCAGATACGTTATCACCCCTGAGGACTTAGATCAAATAACTCGATTCCAATCAAAAGGGTCTTTGGTTCACATACACTCATCATACGAAACACAGCGGTTAAGCTGCTGTTTAACACTGGTACTCTGTGAGAGCATGTCAGGCTCCGATCTAGCCGACCCATTCGTACTACAACCATAACATAGTTGTAACATAGTTTTACCACGTTATATGGTTGCAAAAGATATTAAAAAACTGTCAACCTTAAAGGAGAGGATTTGGAGTTGGGTGGATTTTACGCTCTCAACCTTTCATCAAAGCCGTGTGCAGCAGAATTTGTAACTTAGAAAGAAGATTATTTCCTTCTTCTTTCATCTCATTTCTTTTAGTCCTTTTTTACTACACCCAATGATGAAATGCTAAATATGGGATTAAATCACAAGAGTTCTCCCGTGACCCAATTCCATAGTGAACGTTTAATTCTTAATAAGTATTTAGTGAAACGTTCACATTTATTAGAGTAATGGTTTTAATTCCGACAACTGTGTTTTTAAGAAGAACTCATTATTTTTCATGTGAAAAATTCCAAAAAAGCTTCCTGTAGGCTTATAATATACGCAACAATTGACGGGTGCATCAATATCTTGGTGCCCATGTCAGGCCGATAAGCTGTAACACGCTTAAACATACACCTTGTGGGATTTTCTTTATAGCGGGAGTTAGATAATAGCAACATTAAAATTAAGATATTGACATTGATTTCATCTTTTGTGTGTTTAAAGAATTTGATAATGCAGCCTAAAAACATTCAGCCTGGCGAAGAATAAGAAATTAGTATAGTCACAAAACACAATGATATAAAACGAGGAGTAAATTCAGGACACATAGTACATGGGGCTCTTCACTCCATTGTGAGAGTACTGAATATATCAAAAATGGCACATATGGTACTTCACAATGCTGTATTATTCCCTAACTTAATGTATGGTTATGAAAGTTAGATGCAACCAAACAGGCATGAGAGTAAAATTAAATCTGTAAAAATGCGGTGATTGTGAATGACAAGGTGAAAAAATTTGTGATAAAAGAAAAGTGTAGTTTGCAAGATACTGTGACCAGTATTAAGAAATGGGTTAAAACAGTTAGAAAGAATAAATGAGGAAAGAGAACAAAGCAAATTTATACTGCAAAGTGGCAGAGATATAAAGAATGTTATAATTTTCAGAATGATATGTAATATTTAGATTTTTATAATATTGAAAATGTATAACAAAAGGTCTGGGAAAAGTTTCTGCGTAGTTTGTTTGTATAAAATTGAAGAAAAATCTCTTGAGTTGTACTGTTTCTATCTGGCTGGTTTTAATATATAGGATACCAAGAAAAATAAAAATAAAAAGTAAAAAAAAAATTCTCGCCATTTTTCAATTGTTTTTCTGTACGCCAAAATGAGTGAATCCAACGAAGAAATTCGATACATTCTGAAGTTTTATTACAAAAATGAAAAATGCGACTCCAGCGAGAAGAATTAGTGACGATTATGGACCTAATAACTATGGTAACGGCGGGGCATGAGGTGCTAAGAATCTCCGGTGGAAGTTCGGTTGCCACCTAAGACGACTCCACCTGGTAACATATAACTCACGCACCCTGAGGACTGACGAGAGGATCCTGGAGCTGGAAGAAGAGATAGACCAGTTGCACTGGCATATTATAGGATTATCTAAGGTCCGAAGAGAGAAGGAGGACATGGTAAGCCTCCAATCCTTCAACTTGTTCTATCACCGGGAGGGCGAGCATCTTTTCCAAGGAGGTGACGGATTTATATTCCACAAGTCTCTCGTTAACAACGTTGTAAAGATTGTGTCGACGAGGGTTGCGTACCTTATACTCAGAATCACCAAACGGTATTCACTGAAGGTCATACAGGTTTACACACCAACCTCGGCACATACAGATGAGGAGGTGAAAGAAATGTATGAGGATATCTCTAAAGCCATGCATTTCTCCAAAACCCACTATACGTTGTTAATGAGAGATTTCAACGTAAAACTAGGCACAAGAGGGAACGGTGAGCTAAAAGTAGGGAAATTTGGAATAGGGCAACGGAACCCAAAGGTCCAACAGCTGGCCGACTTCACGAAGAAAGAGGGACTTTTTATGATGAACTCTTTCATCCAGAAGCGGCCCCACAGGAAATGGACCTGGTCAAGCCCCGAAGGTTTGGCAAAAAATTAGGTTGACTTCATTATGACGACCATGCGAGGTGATCGCGAAGGTGAAAACGGGCAGCGATCACCAAACGGTGAGAGGCACACTAAACCTAAATATTAAATAGGAGTGGTCACGTCTAATGAAGTCTACGCTCCGTCCCCCTCGTGTTCTAATCCAAAGTCCCAAAACCTTTCAGCTCGAGCTAAGAAACCGTTTTCAGTGCCTTGAAGATTGCAATGCAGCGGACGATATGAATGACAAGCTCGTGGAAACTATCCGTGCGGATAGTTTCAACGGATTTATACGTGGTAGAGTCATGCTGCAGCTATATTAGTAGTATATTTGTAGCACGAATGGGTCGGCACGACCGGGGAAGGACCACGCTCTCACAGAATACCAGCGTTAAATAGCAGCTTAACTCTGCTGTTTCGTATGGTGAGTGTACAGAACCTGAGACCCTTTTGCGGGAGACTAAGATGGAATGCTTCTTTTATAGTATAAAAGAAGCATTCCATCTTAGTCCTCACGGGTGACAACGAATCTGCATTTTGATTCGCAAACGAGGATAAATGTAGATGTATATGGGCCACAGCAACATTTTACCATCAGGTGGACTATGTGCTCGTTTGTCACCCTATCCTATAAAAAAAAATGCGGTTGGAGCGAAGTTAGGAGAGTTTTTCAGGAGAGTGATAGGAATCACACACTTCCCGCCTTGTCGTGGCGGGGGGGGGGGGGCTTAGTAGCCGTGGCTTGGTCACCCGCGGTGAACAAAGAGGAACCCCTTGGCTAACCCCGGGTGTAGGGCCGGCCTGAGGTGGCCACTCCGTGTGGGCTTGGCGAGCCCACTTCGGATGTGTGTCGGTGGGCTGCTGCGAGGGGGGTGTCCTCTCCCCCTACCGCTGCAGCCGATGTGGAGTCGCGGAGGAAAAGGAGTGTTGGTATGGCGATGCGCCACTCGCCCTATCCTCCGCGACTCTGACGGGGTCGCACCGTCAATTGATGCAGTGGAGGGGGGAGAGGAGTGTCGGTATTGCGAGGCGCCGCTCTCCTTACCCTCCGCAGCCGAATCTTGGTTGTTGGCGGAGCCGTAGAACAGGTCCGCCATTGGGATCAGGAAGGCTGGTGCTTCTGAGTACTAGTTTTTCCTGGCCCCATGGCCTTCGCGCATCGGACACGGGGGCATCCGTTGCGCATGTAAAATTGGAGGCCGAGGAGGAGGGCGCGCCATGTGTTCTGGTGCGCCTTACCTGAGAAGGATATGGGGAAGAATAGTCCTCTCCCGAGGAGAGGCCGCCAGCGCCAGCGCAGGTGGGGCCGCGGATGTGTGCGAAAGCGTTCCCGTGGCCCCGCTAATATGCGACGAAGGTGGAAAATCATGGGGTTTTAGTCGGTGTGAGTCCGACATTACCCGTCCTTGCCCCCGCGAGGTGGGTATGCGTAGGCATTTCTTTATGTAAAAAAAAAGGAATAACACTCTTAATATCATATGTATCATGAAAATAAAGCTGCAGTCTTCAGTAGATTTGACATCATACAACAGATATACGAATGTAGCAGCGTTGTTTCCCAGACACCCTAGATTTTGAGTAAGATTTAGAGAGTCTATGGGCACTCATCTGTACACGTCATCGTTGGGGCCACACGCAAGTGTGAGTACCGATCCAAGAGTAATCCTTATCCGACACTATTCCGATGATATCCCAGACGTCACTCATGGCTCTTCAGCACCTTAATTAAAAACGGCAAGGCCCCAGGCGAGGATGGAGTTACAGCGAAGCTTCTGAAAATGGGTGAAAAAGCGGTTCTTGAAGTCCTTCAGAAGCTCTTTAATTCTGTCCTTCATGGTGGCACTACACCGGTGGCTTGGAGTAGAAGTACGGTGATCTTGTTCTTCAAAGAAGGCTACAACGCTCTCTTGAAGATATATAGACCGATTTCCCTTCTGAGCCGCATCTACGTGTTGTTTTCGAGAGTCATTACGAATCGTCTCGCATGCAGACTCGACGGCTTCCAGCCTCCTGACCAAGCCGGTTTCCGAAAAGGCTTTAGCACCATAGACCACATACCCTTCGGCAAATTGTACAGAAGTCCGAGGAGTACAATTTGTCTTTATGTCTGGTGTACGTGGACATAGTGACAAATTGTATAAGAAAGCCTTTGATTCCGTCGAAATTTGGTCGGTGCTGCCGTCCTTTCAGCTGTGTCAAGTTGACTGTAGGCATATCAATGTGCTGAAGTGTTTTTACAGTAGGGCTACGATGGCTATCCGAGTACAGAACCAGAGTAGTAAACTCGTCCAACTGCAGAGAGCATGTAAGACAGGGTGACGTTATATCCCCGATACTCTTCACCGCTGCATTGGAAGACGTTTTCAAGCTTCTGGACTGGAAAGGATAGCCTATTAACATCAACTGTGAGTAAATCACTCGCCTTCGATTTGCCGACGATATAGTCCTTATGGCAGAATCGCTGGAGGACCTAAGCACTATGCTCAATGACCTCAATAGTGCCTCCCAACGGATATATCTTAAGATGAATATGGACAAACAATGATGATGTATAACGTCCATGTCACACCTTTACCGCTAGTTGTTAAGAGCACTAAGTTCGAAGATGTTGACGAGTATGTTTACTTGGTACAAATAGTCCGACTATTCGTCGATTGACTCGGCTGGACAACTTTGGAAAATTACGGCACATATTGTCGTCAGGTATACCTCAAAACTTGAAAACGAGACTCTACAACCGGTGCGTGTTGCCAGTGATGACCTATGGAAGTGAGACGCGGTCCTTCACTGCTGGCTGGATGAGGAAGCTCAAGGTCTAAAATTGACATATATATTATGTAGGCCAAGTTATATAATACTTATTTACAAATTATTAACGCCACCTGTCGGAACCAGCACTGCGGGCTACGGGAAATTTCGAGAGCATCCAGAGCATTCTACCGTTATCAAGCGGTGCAAATAAATAATTATTTGAGAACAATTCAAGTATACGCTTTATTTGAAGCGGTCAGACTCGGTATTCCCAAGAAATGCCGGGTTTATTTAGACACGCTTCGTATTTCTGCAAGGCTTTTTACAGTAAATTAAGTACATGAAAACCCTCTTCTTTCAAACAAACTACCAGTCAAACTATTTATGAAGCGTTAAAGTTTTTGCATTTTAAGTCATCCTAAGTTTCTGAATGAATAGTTTTTCATATAAACTGTAAATACATGCACCTAGTATGTAATAAAACGGATTGTTACAGAGATCGTAATATTTCTTGAAAATACGAAGCGGGCATAAGTAAAATCAACAAAAATCAAGATTCGGCGCAATCAGCAACTACTTTTTATTTTAATGTGTTTAATCACTTCGCCTCATACTCATCCATTTTGAAGAAATGTATATCTTTTTCTATATGTATAAGCACACTATAGTTTTAGGACCTATTAATAGTACATTACTGAAGAACTTTTCTCAGATCAAAACAACAATTCGAGCCGTATTGAGGCTATGTTGAGTTCTCTTCTACTGCGAATTTCCTCGTTATGGATTTTACCAAGCAGAGTAACTCCGAGTTTAACTCTCATCGTTACTCGCTAAGCGGTGTTGAATTTACTTATGTGGCCAAAAATAAAGAACTACCTCTCGGTTTAATAAGGCGTCACTGGGAACAAGCACTGGTAAACTTAGTTTTAATGGTTTGAGGAATACTGGACAAGTAATTAATATACTATGTAAATAATTTATGCTGTGAATTAATGTAATAATATTAAATTATTATTAAAATATAATTACTACTTAAAGTCCCAAAATAAAAATAATTAGAGTTTCTCCTCTCAACACCTATAAAGGAAACCTCCGAGCACGTAAATTGGGTCGGATCGTATAAAAGCCCAGTTATAAAGCAAAGGACAGCGTAATTGGGATGTCACACAAATAATGATAAAATACAGGGATCATACCCATAAAGGCCTAATCAACATTCATAAGATGTATTTCCACTTTAATCATAATAATAATTTGACAGAGGTTAAGCAGGACAAGGTTTTGTTGTGGTCTGGTCACGTACATTATTCGTACACCAAGGCTCTGAACGTGAACATTTTGTATTATGATGTATAAAATAGAGGGTAATATAATACGAGTTATTGTAAATTGTAATAGTTTTATAAATAATGAATACCTTGATATTTAAAAATACTTTCTGTATCAGAAGAGAAGTACGTAAAAACTGTTTCTATTGAAAATTATTCGTTTGCCAACCTTTTTAACAATGGGAAGTGAATAAAAGTTTGTTGTGTGTTTCAATACTGTTTGAGACATCGACGCACTAACTCTGCACACCACCTTTACCACATATCTATCGTTGGTCATTACGGAGACTTAGGACGCAACAACTTTCCTCGTAAAAGTCTTGAAGTGGCAGTATCTTATTATACCTTTGATTCGACTACGATTCGTCCATTAGCTTCATGTACTTTAAAACAGGTTGTAATTGAAAAAAAAATGCAATGACTATTAAATATATAGACGTATTTATAATAGACGGCTCCGTGGTGCAGTGGCATAGCAATGAGTCGCAGCACTACGGGCCGCGGGGTCGAATCCCGCACGGAATAAGTATTTGTATGGCCTGCAAATATTTATATCGGGTCTAGATGTTTGCCCTCGTACAATTTATGTATGTAAACTGCCACTACGATACAGAAGAAAATCTTAGTGTGGGGGTTTTCAATAAAAAATTAAAAAAAAAGAACTATAATACAGATTTTAATTACCAGATTTCTAATATAGGCGGTAATATTTGAGCGACCTTATTTCTATTTAAGAAACAACGTTCATTATTTGAAGTGAGATCCATTTACAGAAAATACGGTGTTAATTAATTCAATGCCGTGTAGTGGCGGTCAAGAATATCCACTACCCCATATCTTCCCGTGGGTGTCGTAAAAGGCGACAACGGGAAACAGGCAGGAGATGGGCAGCAGCATCGTCCTGATAGTAGCCGAAATTACAATAAATAAACTGCGGTTGCCAACCCGCTCGCCAAGCGTGGCAACTATGGCAAATACTCCCCTATGAAGAGAGTAACAAAGAGACGACCCCCAGTCCCCGGCGACCCCGCTATTCCTGGCTACGGTGGCGACCATGGTAACGGCGGGGCAGGGAGTGCTAAGAATCTCCGATGGAGGTTCGATTGCCACCTTAGACGACTCGACCTGGCAACGTACAACGCACGCACCCTGAGGACTGACGAGAAGATCGTGGAGCTGGAAGAAGAGATAGACAAGTTACGCTGGCATATTATAGGATTATCCGAAGTTCAAAGAGAGGGGGAGGACACAGTAATCCTTGAATCCGGCAACTTGCTCTATCACCGGGAGGGCGACCATCTGTCCCAAGGAAGGTGTCGGATTTATCGTCCACAAGTCTCTCGTTAACAACGTTGTAAAGATCGGGAGTGTGTCGACGAGGGTTGCGTACCTTATACTCAGAATCACCAAACGGTATTCGCTGAAGGTCATACAGGTTTACGCACCAACCTCGGCACACCCCGATGAGGAAGTGGAGGAAATGTATGAGGATATCTCTAGAGCCATGCATTCCTCCAAAACCCAATATACGGTGTTAATGGGAGACTTCAATGCAAAACTAGGCACAAGATAGAACGGTGAGCTGAAACTAGGGAAATTTGGAATAGGGCAACGGAACCCAAGGGGCCAGCAGCTGGCCGACTTCATGGAGAAACAGGGACTCTTTATGATGAACTATTTTTTCCAGAAGAGGCCCCACAGGAAGTGGACCTGGTCGAGCCCCGTCGGTTCCACAAAAAATGAGATTGACTTCATTATGACGACCAGACGATAACTGTTCAGTGATGTCTCTCAGATTAATAGCATTCATCTCACGTAACACTACAGAATTTAAGTCCTTACCAGCTTTAAAGGCCCTCTATTTCGCGTTGATCTGTAGCAATATAGACTACTGTTCCTTTGTTTGGTATCCTAGTTATCAAAACAATATACAACGTATAGAAAAGGTACAAAAAAGAATGTTAGCTAGACTCAGTTACATCGAAGGGACTTATCACACTTTTAATAGCTATAAGAAAAGACTTGAGCATTACCATATGATACCTTTAGAAAGGCGTAAGGATGTATTAAGTATAACTTTCCTGCACAAGCTCTTAAGTGTTAAAATTGACTGTCGGTCTCTCTTACTTGATATCGGTATCACTGTTCCAAGAATTATTGCACGTCTACATAACTACAAACCGTTTCATATTAAAAAAAGTCGTAATGAATATGGCAGAAACACACCTTTATCATCTTTGTTGAATGCATTCAATTCAACATTTCAAAATTGTGATGTGGATATCCATTTTGATAGCTTAAATGTTTTAAAGAGGAAGGTACTAACACATTACACAGCTAAATAATTTTTTTTGTTTGTTCTAATTTTGTTATTTTATTGTAGTGATAGTTTTATAGGTTACTGTTCTCCTTAAAGGAAGTCTTTTATTATATATTGTGTTTACCTTTAATTTAAATGCATATATACAATTATTTTTTAAGTGCACCTCATAATAATTGTTTCTATATGTATTTAGTTGGTAAGCCTTATTAAATAAATAAATAAAAATAAATAAATGTCTCCGTGAGCACGAGGGTGAAAACCGGCAGCGATCACCGAATGGTTAGAGGCACACTGAACCTAAATATTAAGTTGGAGAGGTCTCGTCTAATGAAGTCAACGCTCCGTCCCCCTCGTGCTCTGTTCCAAAGTCCTGAATCTTTTCAGCTCGAATTACAAAACCGTTTTCAGTGGCTATAAAACTGCAATGAAGTGGACGATATGAATGACCAGCTAGTGGAAACTGTCCATGCGGTCGGAGCTAAGTTCTGAAACAACAAAAACTCTCCGATCACACTCTTAATCTCATGGCTGTTAGACGGGAGATGAAGCTACAATCTTCAACAGATTTGACAGCATACAGGCAACTGAACAGGCAGATCTCCAAATGCATGTGGCTGGACTTACGCAACTTCAATACAGCTTGTATTGAAGAAGCGATCGAGCGGAACCAAGGCTCCAAAGTCTTTGCCAGAGATCTGTCTGCCAGAAAGAGCCAACTGTCAAGGCTGAAGACCGAGTGTGGCAGCATCGTTCCTGGCACAACTGAGATTTTGAGTGAGATTGAGAGGTTCTATGGGAAGCTGTACACGTCATCGTTGGAGCCACACGCAAGTGTGATTAACGATCCAAGAGCGAGTCTTATCTGACACTATTCCGAAGATATCCCGGACGTCAGTCTGAGCGAGATAAGAATGGCTCTCCAACACCTTAAAAACGGCAAGTCCCCGGGCGAGGATGGAATTACAGCGGAGCTTCTGGAAGCGGGTGGAAAACCGGTACTTGAAGTCCTTCAGAGGCTCTTTAATTCCGTCCTCCATGGTGGCATTACACCGGAGGCGTGAAGCAGAAGTGCGGTGATCTTGTTCTTCAAGAAAGGTGACAACTCTCTCTTGAAGAACTACAGACCGATTTCCCTACTGAGCCGCTTCTACGTGCTGTTTTCGAGAGTCATTACGAATTGTCTCGCGCACAGACTTGACGAATTCCAGCCTCCCGAACAAGCCGGTTTCCGAAAGGGCTTTAGCACCTTAGACCACATACATACCCTTCGGCAAATTGTACAGAAGTCCGAAGAGTACAATTTGCCACTATGCCTGGCGTATGTGGACTATAAGAAAGCCTTTGACTTGTCGTGAAGCGACAATAAAAACAAAAAGAATCTAACCTAAGAAAAACAAAACAACAAAAATACAACAAAAAGAAAATAATATATTTAAGATTCAAAAATATTTACAATTTTATATTACAAAAATGGAGTATGAATATGAGAATGGATGATGCAATTTACAGATTATTTAAAAAAAAAGTAATAAAAAAAAGAAGATTAGTGCCGAAGCTGAGTCTGAAGATCCAAGGTGTGCTCTCAGCGCCTGGAACGAGCACGCACGGCGTAGGTCAGAAGGCGTGGGCGTCTCTAGGCGACGACCTCCGGTGAATGTGGTAATTGCAGGATCCGGCGATTTCAGGCCAGACAGGGGCTTGCAGGATCCTCAGCGGCTTCAGACAACACAGAAGCCTGCAGGATCCGGTGACTGCAGGCGGGAAGAGGTTTGCAGGTTCCGGTGACTTCAGGCGGAACTGAGGTTTGCAGGTTCCGGCGATTCCAGGTAGAGCAGAGACTTGTAGGATCCCGGTGACTTCAGGCAGAGAAACGGTTTGTAGAGTCCAGCGACTTCAGGTAGAGCAGAGGTTCGTAGAGTCCAGTGGCTTCCGGCAGGACTGAGGCTTGCAGGATCCCGGGGCAGTGCGGCCCCGGGATAAGGCCTTTAGGAGATGCTTCCAATTCGAGAACTGAAGCGAGACTGCCTTTCTTCACCGATTGTTCGGCTTTTATACCTTTCTAGAAAGAACGGAAAAATTATTTAAATTAAACGCAAATTTTTTGTAAATGGTCAAGAGAAAAGAGTATTTATGTGGAATTATCGAAATAGAAACAACAGACCGGTAGTAAATTTGAATATAATTGCTATGGAGACCAAATAAACAACAATGTCAAAAAACATGTCAAATTTTGGTTTTAGGCTTGTAATAAGAAAACGGCAAGATTTAAGTGGAAAATGAGATATTAATGATATAGGAAAAAAGGTAGCGCAACTGCCCACACGAAGCCCGAGATTTTAGAGTTATGGAAAACTAACTAAAAGATCGAAAAAAGGTAGACTCCATTGACACCAATTTAAAAGTGCTGATAATGTGAAAATACGAAGTAGAAATGATTTGTTATTGTGTTCTTATGGTTTAAAATCGTTACAGGATCCTATGGAAATAAAGGTGATGTAAAATATCCAGTTTTGAAGTGAATGCAGAAAATCGAAACAGAATGGAAAAATGAATTTAAAATAATGTAAAATGATATGTAAGTAGCATAACACTACATTTTCCCCCGACCCTGGAAAATTTTTGACTCAGCAAAAATTTTGATATATTCATTCTAAAATAAACCATAAAAACACAGCTTTGCAGAAACAGACATCACCAGGCAAAATCAGATATACTATCCCTTACATTCATCATCTGCCATTCAGGTAAGGGTGGAGTTCACATTCAATGACTACCACTCTAAAAGTGTGTTTTCGAAAGGACATTCAGGCTTATTTAAGGAGTTGTCATCCGCTCCTGCGTGGAAAAAAATATTAAGGGAGTAGTCAACCGCTCCCAAGTGAAGATAAACATAAAGAAATACCTCAAGTAAGCTTTAGTCGCTATGTCTTAAGTAAAGATTAAGAACGGCCAGAGCGGTAGGGCTCAAAGCCAGAGATCAGCAACATCACCAACGAGATGTGTCTGAAATAAAAATAAAAAGTGAAGATTAACCAACGAAAATTCGAGGTCCTAAAGCAACATGTGTTGAAGAACACTAGATCACCAAACAAACAAACAAATTAAAAGAAATAAAAATAATAAGGTGAAAATGATGGTGAAGATGAGAATGATGGTGAAGTTTGAGAAACAAGAGGGGGTTCCATGACAGTCGGGTCAACAGGAGGGTCAAGTGATGGAGAGTCATTTTCAGTTGAAGGTGGAGTCAAGGATTCGAATTGTTTAGTAATAGCTTCACTTCGTATTCGAGCTCGGCCCTGTTAAGGTATTCGTACTTAAAAATCCTTTTCATTGTTATAATTATGTGTAAAGTTAAGTTTAAGAAATAAAAATTTAATAAAAATTATACCTCTTTAAGTTATCTAGAATAAAAATATTAGAGTGATGAATGTAAGTAAAGCGTTAAATGTAGGTCTAAATATAATCCAGATAAGTTGAAACACTAGATGAAGTGTTGTTTTAGAATTTGGAAGGTTATCTACAATAAAAATATTAAAGTGATGAATGTAAGTGTTGTGTGAAATGTAGGTCTAAATATAATCCGGATAAGTTGAAACACTAGATGAAGTGTTGTTTTAGAATTTGGAAGGTATGAAAAGGATGAATAAATAGAGAGTTAAGAACGAAAGAGGAAGCAATTAAATCAAAAGGAATGGACAAGGCGCAGTAAAGGTGAAGAGAAGAGAAAGAGAACTTTTACGTTGGGCGCCAAATGTCGTGAAGCGACAATAAAGAACAAAAAGAATCTAACCTAAGAACAACAAAACAACAAAAATACAACAAAAACAAATAATATATTTAAGATTCAAAAATATTTACAATTTTATATTACAAAAATGGAGTATGAATATGAGGATGGATGATGCGATTTACAGATTATTTAAAAAAAAGTAATAAAAAAAAACGAAGATTAGTGCCGAAGCTGAATCTGAAGATCCAAGGTGTGCTCTCAGCGCCTGGAACGAGCACGCACGGCGTAGGTCAGAAGGCGTGGGCGTCTCTAGGCGACGACCTCCGGTGAATGTGGTAATTGCAGGATCCGGCGATTTCAGGCCAGACAGGGGCTTGCAGGATCCTCAGCGGCTTCAGACAACACAGAAGCCTGCAGGATCCGGTGACTGCAGGCGGGACAGAGGTTTGCAGGTTCCGGTGACTTCAGGCGGAACTGAGGTTTGCAGGTTCCGGCGACTCCAGGTAGAGCAGAGACTTGTAGGATCCCGGCGACTTCAGGCAGAGAAACGGTTTGTAGAGTCCAGCGACTTCAGGTAGAGCAGAGGTTCGTAGAGTCCAGTGGCTTCCGGCAGGATAGAGGCTTGCAGGATCCCGGGGCAGTGCGGCCCCGGGATAAGACCTTTAGGAGATGCTTCCAATTCGAGAACTGAAGCGAGACTGCCTTTCTTCACCGATTGTTCGGCTTTTATACCTTTCTAGAGAGAACGGAAAAGTTATTTAAATTAAACGCAAATTTTTTGTAAATGGTCAAGAGAAAAGAGTATTTATGTGGAATTATCGAAATAGAAACAACAGACCGGTAGTAAATTTGAATATAATTGCTATGGAGACCAAATAAACAACAATGTCAAAAAACATGTCAAATTTTGGTTTTAGGCTTGTAATAAGAAAACGGCAAGATTTAAGTGGAAAATGAGATATTAATGATATAGGAAAAAAGGTAGCGCAACTGCACTCAAAGCCCGAGATTGTAGAGTTACGGAAAACTAACTAAAAGATCGAAAAAAGGTAGACTCCATTGACACCAATTTAAAAGTGCTGATAATGTGAAAATACGAAGTAGAAATGATTTGTTATTGTGTTCTTATGGTTTAAAATCGTTACAGGATCCTATGGAAATAAAGGTGATGTAAAATATCCAGTTTTGAAGTGAATGCAGAAAATCGAAACAAAATAGAAAAATGAATTTAAAATAATGTAAAATGATATGTAAGTAGCATAACACTACAGACTCCGTCGAAATTTGGGCGGTGCTGCAGTCCCTTCAGCGGTGCCAAGTTGACTGTCGGTATATCGAAGTGCTGAAGTGTATGTACAGAAGAGCTACGATGGCTATCCGAG
The DNA here is from genome assembly GCA_963668995.1 of Parnassius mnemosyne. NCBI lineage: Eukaryota > Metazoa > Arthropoda > Insecta > Lepidoptera > Papilionidae > Parnassius > Parnassius mnemosyne. The sequence continues at coordinate 19,303,939 of CAVLGL010000013.1, read as the reverse complement.
TACAGAACCAGAGTACGATACCTATCCAATTGCAGAAAGGTGTGAGACAGGGTGATGTTATATCCCCGAAACTCTTCACCGCTGCATTGGAAGACGTTTTCAAGCTTCTGGATTGGAAAGGATACGGTATTAACATCAATGACGAGTACATCACTCACCTTCGATTTGTCGACGATATAGTCCTTATGGCAGAATCGCTGGAGGACCTAAGTACCATGCTCAATGACCTCAATAGTGTCTCCCAACGGTCTTAAGATGAACATGGACAAAACAAAGATCATGTTCAATGTCCATGTCACACCTATACCGATAGTTGTTGGGAGCACTAAGCTCGAAGTTGTTGACGAGTATGTTTACCTGGGGCAAATAGTTCGACTAGGTAAGTCCAACTTCGACCGAGAGGTTAATAGACGGATTCAACTCGGCTGGACAGCGTTCGGGAAAGTACGACACATCTTCTCGTCAGACATTTCTCTAAACCTTAAAACGAAATTGTACAACCATTGCGTGTTGCCAGTGATGACTTACGGATTTGAGACGTGGTCCTTCACTGCTGGCCGTATGAGGAAGCTCAAGGTCGCTCAGCGAGCTATGGAGAGGGTTATGCTCGGAGTTTCTCTGCATGATAATCTTAGAAATGATGATATCCACAGTAGAACCAGAGTGACCGACATAGCCCAACTGATTAGTAAGCTGAAGTGGCAGTGGGCCGGAGTAGGTGTGAATTGGGGCTTCTGCGTCACTTGCTCTCGCTTCGCTCGAGCTACATACCGCTGATGACTCCAATTCTCTCCAGCAGAGGTCTACATTTTTACTCTAATTCTCGATCCGCTTTTTTTATTTTTGCTTCATTTGTAATACCGTTTCATTCGGAATCTCAAACACAAATGGTTCAATAATATAACAACAAAATATGAAGGCTAATCTATTTCATTGTTAAAAGTGCAAGGTGATACAAAAAAAAAGCAGTTACTTTAATAATAAATACTAATCGTTAACGGTCTGAAACTATATTTTTTTCTACTTCTCGAACACAAAGGTAGTTTAAATTAAAAGATGAAGTGTTTATTTACATATATTTTATTGGAAATCAAATAATCTTTTTGTTTTCAAAACACCATTTCTTAATACATAAAACATTTTTTAACGCACTTATTTTCTTATGAGTAAAACAGTTATACAGTAAAGTATCTTTACAATAAAGTTAACAAAGAGTATTCAAATTGGGAGCTCCTAAGCAACTTATATCTATGCTTGTATTATTTTCATCACAAATATCTTGCACCCATTTAATTTTGTCAGTGGTTTGTATTTGAATATACAGTCGTTTAATATCAAGCAAGAAGCGGTTGATATAGTTCAGATTTAGAATTTCTTTATTTTATTATTTTATTTATGGTTTTTATTTCGATTTTTGATTTTATCTGAATTTTAATTTAAATGATTCTCAGTTTATTACAATAAAATATAGTTTAGATTTAAAATTTCTTTATTTTATTACTTTATTTATGGTTTAATATTTCGACTTTCGATTTTATCTGAATTTGAATTTAAATGTTTTAGTTTTTATTTCGATTTGAACTGAAAACAACAACACTAAAATATAGATCAATTTATTATAATAAAATATAGTTCAGATTTAGAATTTCTTTATTTTATTATTTTATTTATGGTTTATTATTTCGATTATTGATTTTTATCTGAATTTGAATTTAAATGTTTAAGTTTTTATTTCGATTTTAACTGAAAGCAACAACTCATAGATATGTAACACTGATTAAACTTAGTTTATTATAATAAAATATAGTCCAGATTTAGAATTTCTTTATTTTATAATTAATAGAATCAGGCGTTACTTTGCGGAAATCCATTATATAAAAGCTTTTACAAAAATTTACTTCGCAAATATCCGCGTTATAAAATAAAATGATGTGTCTTACCTAGTATGAAGAAGCACCTCCCGCCCTCCCTCAATTGCGTGCACTATCCCCGTCACCACTAATCCCAGCACCGCTACTCCCAGCACCACTACACTAGGCAAGACACACCACTGACGATAATACGACACGTGTTTCGCCTCTACACGAGGCATCCTCAGGTGATATAGACTCTACGGTGGCTAACCGCTAAGTGAGCGGCGAGCCAAAACAAGTGCCTTTTATACAAACCGATGATGCAACCGCTCTCTACCTAAGAAGCGAGCGACTGCGTCATGCGATAAAACATGCGACCAATCACCACTAGACTTACGCAGCCGTTTGTGAAATTAAAAACAAACCGCCGCGCAACGCCCACATTATTAGAGAGCAGGCTTGAAGATATTTAAGAGAGGTGAGTTAGTAACATTTGTTTGTTCATTCAGCAATGCAACGGTATTATTATTACTTTTTAATATCTCTAACTGTTCCAGCACACACAGCCGCAGCCCTTTATTACACGTATGTAAGACTTTAAAGGAGTGGTCGTTGGCTAGGTTGTGTCCAGTGTCCAAAAGATGTTTGGCAAAATGGGATTTATCGGGATTGCAATTCCTGTACGCGGCTAAATGCTCTTTATAACGTGTCTCGAAATTGCGACCAGTCTGACCCACGTAAACGGCGTGGCATTCGTCACAAACAAGTTTGTAAACACCTGACTTTTGACGAATATCCAACTTATCTTTACTATTACAGATATTTCTAAGAGAATTGTTTGTTTTGAACGCCACATGAACGCCGTTTTGTCGAAGAGTATTAGCTACTTTTTCAGATATGGGGCCTAAGTAGGTCAAACTGCTCACATATCGATGAACACTTTGAGGTTGAACCGCGTACAGAGAGTTGCGAATAACATGCTTTTGTTTCTTTTTAATTAAATTGTTAATGAGATTTTTTGAAAAACCGTTAGAGACCGCTATTTGATAAATTATATTAAGTTCTTTTAAATAATTTTCTTTACTTAATGGGACAGTGAACAAACGGTTAATGTAACAATAAAAAGCGGCTACTTTATGTTGCCATGGATGACATGATGACGCGGGGATGACCGTGTCGGTGTGAGTTGGCTTTCGATAAATTTGGAAAACATGAACCGATTCTTTTCTTGTTATTGTTAAGTCAAGAAAATTAAGGGAACAATCTTGTTCCAATTCAAGTTTAAATTTAATTTTGTCATGGACTCTATTTATTTTATTGAGGAAAACATCCAGTTGTCTCCTTGTGCCAGTCCAGCAAATAATTATGTCGTCTACATATCGGTAGTAATATAAGATATTTTGATTGACAACTATATGTTGTTTTTCGAAATTATCCATGAAAATGTCCGCCATAAGGGGACTTAGAGGGGACCCCATAGCTAACCCTTCTTTTTGTAGATAGAAACGGTTATTAAACCGGAAATAGTTTTGTTTCATACAGAGAGAGGTTAAGTTAAGAAGATCATTTGTTTCCCCGGGATGTAGACGACGTTTTTCAAAGAGATCTGCGGGTATACGCAAACAGTCAGGGGATGGGACATTTGTGAAAAGACTATCAACGTCTAAAGATAACAATATGGATTTAGGAGGGATACGAATATCTTTAATTTTGGAAATGAGATCTAAGCAATGGGTCAGACCCAACCAAAAAGTTTACTTCGGATATTAAGTTATGTATACAACAGTCATCATATGTTTTTCCCGATCACAACTTGTCTCGGAGCAGTCTTGTTCCAATGAATCCTCAAGCACCCATTTTATATGGGTTACCAAAAATACATAAAGAACATGTTCCTATTCGTCCAGTTGTCTCATATATTGGTGCACCAGCTTATTTCCTTGCTAAAAAATTAAACTTCCTCCTTCGAGAGAAATCTGGATTCAACCCCACTTACAGCCTAAAAAATGGCTTAGAGCATGTTTTCCAAATTTATCGAAAGCCAACTCACACCGACACGGTCATCCCCGCGTCATCATGTCATCCATGGCAACATAAAGTAGCCGCTTTTTATTGTTACATTAACCGTTTGTTCACTGTCCCATTAAGTAAAGAAAATTATTTAAAAGAACTTAATATAATTTATCAAATAGCGGTCTCTAACGGTTTTTCAAAAAATCTCATTAACAATTTAATTAAAAAGAAACAAAAGCATGTTATTCGCAACTCTCTGTACGCGGTTCAACCTCAAAGTGTTCATCGATATGTGAGCAGTTTGACCTACTTAGGCCCCATATCTGAAAAAGTAGCTAATACTCTTCGACAAAACGGCGTTCATGTGGCGTTCAAAACAAACAATTCTTTTAGAAATATCTGTAATAGTAAAGATAAGTTGGATATTCGTCAAAAGTCAGGTGTTTACAAACTTGTTTGTGACGAATGCCACGCCGTTTACGTGGGTCAGACTGGTCGCAATTTCGAGACACGTTATAAAGAGCATTTAGCCGCGTACAGGAATTGCAATCCCGATAAATCCCATTTTGCCAAACATCTTTTGGACACTGGACACAACCTAGCCAACGACCACTCCTTTAAAGTCTTACATACGTGTAATAAAGGGCTGCGGCTGTGTGTGCTGGAACAGTTAGAGATATTAAAAAGTAATAATAATACCGTTGCATTGCTGAATGAACAAACAAATGTTACTAACTCACCTCTCTTAAATATCTTCAAGCCTGCTCTCTAATAATGTGGGCGTTGCGCGGCGGTTTGTTTTTAATTTCACAAACGGCTGCGTAAGTCTAGTGGTGATTGGTCGCATGTTTTATCGCATGACGCAGTCGCTCGCTTCTTAGGTAGAGAGCGGTTGCATCATCGGTTTGTATAAAAGGCACTTGTTTTGGCTCGCCGCTCACTTAGCGGTTAGCCACCGTAGAGTCTATATCACCTGAGGATGCCTCGTGTAGAGGCGAAACACGTGTCGTATTATCGTCAGTGGTGTGTCTTGCCTAGTGTAGTGGTGCTGGGAGTAGCGGTGCTGGGATTAGTGGTGACGGGGATAGTGCACGCAATTGAGGGAGGGCGGGAGGTGCTTCTTCATACTAGGTAAGACACATCATTTTATTTTATAACGCGGATATTTGCGAAGTAAATTTTTGTAAAAGCTTTTATTTCTTTATTTTATTATTTTATTTATGGTTTATTATTTCGATTTTCGATTTTATCTGAATTTAAATTTAAATGTTTTAGTTTTTATTTCGATTTCAACTGAAAGCAAACAATACATAGATAAGTAACACTGATTAAACTAGTAAACTAGCCCTTAGTTTGATACAAAACTGAACGAACGTTTTGATAATCTTCTTTGATGCATGATACCAACTGAGTAACAGCCTTCCACGTTGGGGGTTTTCTCATCGACAGCTGATTTAAAGCTGATCAGAGAATGCTGCCAGTGGTCGGTTGATGGAATAGCCTCCAGCTCGCGGAACTTAGAGATGCGCGTTTTGATGTAATATTCTCCTCGCTTCGAAGGCTCGCTCCGGTGCATATATCCCGAACCTATTCGGAATGATAAGTAGCTTTTTAAAATCCCCGCTCGGATAGGTTAAGAATGTTCATCCTGGAAACAATAAAAATACTATTTAAACAAAACCATACTGCATAAGGAATGAACAATATTTATATTCCCTCATACCCCGCATAAATATATTTTTATACGATGCTTATAACATGACTTAGTAGTCCAATTCACTAACAATTGTATCAATTACATCGATCGTCTAAGAATATAATTTAATACTTAAATACGTTTTCATAAAAAAAAATAACCTATGACTGATAATTTATTCACAACATCCAGTCAAACAGAAACTGACTTTTCATCATGTGAATGGTAACTCAAACTATTAAAATTAAATAAGATTTGCTTACCTCAGAATCTGGAAAAACTTTTAATTTACGTTTCCTGCTAGTCGAAGCTGGGCTGAGGAGACTAAGTATTACGTACATACTTGCTGTCTTGATGATTATGATGCTGAACACTTCCAGGTCTAGTAGACTGTGGAAAACACGATGCAACTAAATGTGGTTAAACACCTCCCGACATCATATTTTATACCTTACATTATAACGCTATCCCCACTTGGAAGTGTTTTAGTTTGACGTATTTTAAAATGAAGAAATATTTCATTTGGTAACTTTAGCATTGACCCGTATTAATGTTATTTATAACGAATATTTTTGCTTATTAACATTAAATGCTCATATGTGGAAAACATTTAGCATAAATGTTTGCATGCGATGTGAAATCAATGTTGTATTGTCAGCCCGAAACACCATTGGTGCCAGCCCGACGCGGTAATATGAGACTACAGTGTTTTACAGGTAAAAGCGTGATTTCGCAATAATATGGAAATGGGTCAGCATATACCGTTCAATGGACTTATTAAATTTAGATCCATTATAAATATATATTTGTTTAAAATTAATGCTTTTTGAAGAAAAAAAAACTTACAATTTTCAATCTTAAACTGAATTTTATACTATTCGTAATATATCTAGATAGAATATAGTCTAGAATAACACCCAGGCGTTTGTTTTAAAAGCGTATATATTGCCTTTCCATAAATTAATTATTAATTCCATAAAGTCTAAAAAATGGTATTACAAGCTTATGTTTGTTCCTAGTATTTAAATATAGTATATTTTTTTCTTATGAAAGCTATTTATGTTTTATGTACATACATTACATTTTCATAAATATATTTCCATGCTAAGTTAATATGTTTATTTCCTTAAAATTTGTCTCTAAGGGACTCTTTACAATTTAAGTTATAAATCATCCGTATGCCTATCTTTTGCAAACAAATATGACTTTCATGTCTGTCGCATTATCCCATAGTAAGATTCCATAAGACATTACGCTATGAAAGTAACTACATGCTTATCTTATTAATTACGTTTGTACGTGGTAGAACCATGCTGCAGCTATACTAATAGTATAGTTGTAAAACGAATGGGTCGGCTCAACCGGGGAAGGACCATGCTCTCACAGAATACTTGCGTTAAATATCAGTTTAACGCTGCTGTTTTTCGTATGATGAGTATAGAGAACCGGAGACCCTTTTAACTGGATAAAGAGGCATTCCATCTTAATCCTCAAGGGTGACAACGCATCTGCATTTTGATTTTAAAACGAGGATAGGTGTAGATATCTATGGGCCCCAGCAACCACTTGCCATCAGGTGGACTGGTTGCTCGTTTGTTACCCTATCCTATATAAAAAAAAATGGTTTTGAACTTAAGCTGATGATTAAGTTAATCTTCAGCAACTTTTTCAAGTTTTTCAATTATTAACACGATTGATATAACGTTAGTTCATTAAAACCTATCAGCCAATACGGACAAGTTAACAGACCTGTTATGAAATTTCTCAAACAAAAAGAATCACTTAAATTAGAATGTATCTGTCCTGCACCAAAAATGAGGTTAAACGTCATGGGAGCTTATTGCCAAATACGATAAGTAGTATTGTATGCGGTCCATCGAATTGCGGAAAAACTAACTTAGTTATCAGCTTAATGTTACATCGGAATGGACCGCGTTTTCACAACCTTTATGTATATTCAAAGTCTTTATATCAACCTAAATACTTATTTTTAGAAAAAGTACTGCAGAATGTTGAAGGTACATCTTATTACAAGTATAACCATACTAGTGAAATTTTGAGTCCACAAGAAGCTTTGCCTAACTCAATTATAATATTTGACGATGTAGCTTGTGAAAATAAGAACAACATACGCGATTATTTCGCCATGGGTCGACATAAAAACATTGACTGTTTTTATATTAATCAAACGTATACTAAGATACCTAAGCAACTAGTTAGAGATAACGCTAACCTGATCATATTGATTAAACAAGATAACGTAAATCTGAGACACATTTATGACGAGCATGTAGGGTCTGATATGACATGGTCTCAGTTCCGGGAAATATGTTCAACTGTGTGGAGTAAACCTTTCAATTATATTGTTATAAATGAAGGCGGAAAGAAGCGAAAGAGGTATGTAAGGATCGTGACACTTGGCGATCTGTTCTCTCTGGCTACCCCGTCAGAGATTGTGCGTGAAGATAAGTTAAGTTCAGTTAAGTATAAATGAAGGCTGTGAACGAAATAAAGGCTGTTACAGAATGAAGTTTGATACATTCATAATTACCTAATTAACATTCACAACATAATTACATAAATACATAACATAATTTTAGACTTTCATACAACATTAAAAATTAATTTTGAACTGTTTGTTACATATACTTTACCCGAGAATAATGAATCGTCTATTAAATCTTTTAATACTAAATATGAAATTATATACCAAAACAGTGATCTATCGTCTGTTTACAATAGTTTTGCAGAAAAAATAACGAACAAGTGTTCAGAATTCGAGCTTTGCGAATCAGGTTGGACTATTGAGGCCATAAGACACTTAGAATTAAATATTGTAAAATATAATCCGTTAAGATTTGGTTCGTATATACCATTACCTGAAAAAATACGTAATACAAAATCATGCTTAAATTTATAAAACAATGATAAACACTGCTTTCTTTGGAGTATTTTAGCTCATTTGTATCCATTTACAAGTAATCCAAATAGAGTGAATTCATACCCTCATTACTCTGAAGTTTTAAAAACAGATAATTTGTTATTTCCTCCAAGTTTTAATGATATTTAATTATTCGAGGAAATGAATCCTAATGTGAGCGTTAATATTTACGGTTTAGATAAAAAAAATAATGTGACCGGGCCGCTGTATAAAACTTTAAAAAGAAAGATAATGCATGTTAACTTACTTTACTTAAATAAAAATAATAAACATCATTTTTGTTTGATAAAAAGGTTTGATAAACTCGTGCACAAGCAATTAACTAAGCATAAATCTAAAATACATTTATGTGAAGAATGTTTCTTTATATTTTAACACTGCAGAAAAACTTTTAAATCATGATTGTGCGAGGATCCAAATCATTTTACCGGAAGAAAATACTAAACTTTATTTTTCAAACTATGAAAAGACTCAAAGAATTCCTATTGTAATATACGGCGACTTTGAGAGTTTATTACATGAGTATTTAAATCCATGAGGCCAGTTGTTTTGCATATTATATATTTTGTGATTCTAAGCCCGACCTCAATAAATTAGTTTCCTATCGAGGGTCAGAGTGTGCTAAAATTTTTATTGAATCAATTAGTAAAGATGTTAAACGATTACATAAATTACTTTCAAATAATACACCTCTGGTAATCGGTGAAACGGGACGAGACTATTTGAATAAAGTAAAAGAATGTCATTTGTGTAAAAAAATATTTAGTAATACAGATATCATAGTTGCAGATCATTATCACTTTACTGGAAAATACAGAGGACCTGCTCATAACGAATGTAATTTAAAAGCTAAGACATGCTCATTCATACCTATAATATTTCACAACCTTTCTGTTTATGATTGCCATTTATTTATAAAGGAACTTTCAGCCATTTGCGGTCGTATAAATCTCATACCCCGAAATAAAGAAAACTTTATTTCATTTACTAAGTTTATTCCAATAGAAAATAATAATAATAATAATAAGAACTCAGCTCAGTTGAAATTTATTGACTCTTTCAACTTTTTGAGCTCGAGCTTAGATAATTTAGTAAAAACGATGGAAGCGAAAGATTTTAAAAATTTACGCAAGTTTTTTGAAGATAAACATTTATTTAATTTAGTTCGAAAGAAAGGTATCTACTGTTATGACTATATAGATTCATGGGATCGGTATGAAGAAAATCAATTACCAGAGCAAACGAAATTTTTCAATCACCTTACATCTCGATCTGTTTCAGATGAAGATTACAGTCATGCATTGAAGGTATGGAATGATTTTAAAATCCGTAACTTTATATTTAAAATGTGATGTATTACTGCTGTGTGACGTTTTTGAAAAAATCCGAGCTATGAGTTTAAAACATTATAGTCTTGACCCATGTTACTATGTCTCATGCCCATCATTAAGTTGGGATGCTATGTTGTTTTATACGAAAATACAATTAGATTTACTTTCAGATATTGAAATGTACAAATTTTTAGAGAAAGGAATTCGCGGTGGTCTTGCTCAATGTTCTCTAAGATATGCAAAAGCAAACAATAAATACATGTCCTGTTATGACAGCAATGATAAAAACAATTTTTTAATTTATCTTGATTGTGTAAATTTATATGGTTTTGCCATAATGCAAAAATTACCAATGGGGAACTTTAAATTCCTAAGTGAAAAAGAAATTAATCAATTTGATGTAATCAGTGTTCTTGATGATAGTGATATTGGGTATATTCTTGAAGTAAACTTGCACTATCCAATTGAAATACATGATGATCATTCAGATTTACCATTTGCAACAGAAAAGTTTGCTCCGCTAGGAAGCAAACATAAAAAATTAATAGCTAGTTTGTACGATAAATGTAAATAGATTATTCATTATGAGCATTTAAAAGAATGTTTACGTCATGGGCTCATTATGCTCAAAGTTTATAGGATATTGTTATTTAGTCAAAATGCATTTTTAGCACCATATATTTTATTAAATACAACACTTAGACAAAAGGCTGCTTCAGACTTTGATAGAAATTTATTTAAAAAACAAAACAATTCTATTTTTGGAAAGACAATAGAGAATTAACGAAAACAAGTCGATGTAAAATTGGTTAATGTATGGAAAGATACATCTAATAAGACTAATAAACTATGTGAGGCTGAAAAATATGTAAGCGCTCCTAATTTTAAAAATGTGTCAATAATTTCAGATTCGTTAGTAGCAATCCAGTTAGAACTAATAAAAGATATCCTTGATCGGCCAATTTACATTGGGTTTTCAATTCTGGATTTAGCTAAGGGTCATTTATATCATTTTCATTACTCTGTAATGAAACGCATGTATAAAAATTCACTGCAACTCTGTTATACTGATACTGATCGTCTGCTGTGTCTAATAAATTTAAATGATTTTTATTAACAGAGACATCATTGACGAATATGTTAAATAAGACAAGGCCGAGGTGCGAGCCCTGTGGCACTCCTGATGATATTTGTAAATTTTAGATGAATAACCATTAACTACAACGAGGAAAGACCTGTGAGTTAGGTAAGAACTGAACTATTCCAGCAAGGCACCATGCACACCATGGGCTGAAAGCTTACGAAGAAGAAGGCAATGAGATACTTTATCAAATGATTATATTAGCACTAAGATCGTGGATGACATTGTCTTCTTGCTCGTTAAGTTCGCAAATGCTGAATTTAATCAGACGATGGCCTCGTTTATCTTTATCTCGGCGGATAATGTATGATGATGATGATGATGATGATTCATGAGAGCGGTTTATTTTCCCGTAATATTTCTTTGATTTCGATTGCCGCTCTTTATTAATAGCTATTCTATTTAGTGATAAATCGTGAAGCTGCTCCTTTCGGTTGGAATAATTTAGTGTAAATTTATCCACATCCTGTGCATAGTAATACGGATTAGTGATAGGATTAGAACCGTTGTGTTCCCCAGTGGTGACCATGATCTGCAATTAACAAAACAAGTATGAAGTCAAAAAGAAGGTAATGGCAGCTGAATTTCTAAATAGTAAAAAAAATGATTAAACTCACCAATATAGATGATATTTGACGAGCGTTGTAATCAACGTGCACTCGCTATGAGAATAATACAATAACGAAACAATTGAGGGAGGGTGGGAGACGCTCTTCAATTCAGGTAAGACACATCATTTTTATTCAGTTAGCGGATGGATGTAAATTAATTAATATCTTTATTGTAATGGATTTACGATGTTAGGTTTTCGGGTCTTAGGGTTTGTTTTTTTTTCGTTACGGAATTTCTTGATTCGGTCGCCGCGCTCAAAGTCCGCGATAAAAGGTATGCAATTTCTTAAAAACGTTTATTAGCACTAACCACAATGAAATTAGGCTAAAAAAGTTGTATTATTAGAAATTAATTATATAGATGCGGTAATACCATCAGTATCTCGCAAATGCTCTGAATATAATGTTCAATAACTCAACTGGAAGTGGAAGTACACTTGTTCCCGCAGGATAGAACTGTGCGTATGTAGACGTTAATTTGGTTAAACTAAAAATTTTGTACCTTTACTGGAGACAATTGGGGTCTTCAGCGGCATGTAGCTCGAGCGATACGAGAGCAAGTGACGCAGAAGCCCCAATTCACACCTACTGGCCGGCCATATAGCTCGAAGAACCGACAACAGATGGGGAAGAGAGGTTCTTGAGTGGCAGCCTCGTACCGGTAGGCGAAGAGTAGGGTGACCCCCTACGAGATGGAGTGACGATCTGGTATGACATGCAGGAAGTCGATGGGTGCAGGTGGCTCAGGACCGTGCTTTGTGGCATGCCTTGGGGAAGGCCTATGTTCAGCAGTGGACTTATGAAAGGCTGTAATGATGATGATCATGAATTAATTGAAACCTCTTATCGTAGCTGTTACACAACAAATCTAAAAAAATACCGTAAAAAAATGAAAATGTCGCTCAGTCGACCGTACGATAAATACGTTACATAATACTTTAATTTTAAGTAAATTCATCTGACAAATAAATGAAATTCCGGCAAAGTAAAATATTAAATCAGCCACATACTTTCCACTGTTACCTTGTTCCCATTTTTAGGAGAGTTTTGGAACTGGAACACACTTGGTTTTGTCCACATTAAAATTTCAACAGACAGGGCCTTGTCTAACTTTAGAATGTATTAGGAGTTTTGGTTCAACCTTGAATTTTTTTTTTATAGGATTTGTATAAATGATTAATAACCGATTATGAACGTTTATAATTTTCTGGCAAAGTCAAAAGTATACTTTTTATAATATCTCTGATATCTTGGCTAAGTGACAAACAGTGGTGTTTACTTTATAACTTTTTAAATTGGGAAATATCACACCCAACATTAGATTTAATACAAGCTGATGACGACAAAGACGATGAAATCATTAACAAATATTGAAAGCGAATGGCTGCCGGAATGTTAAAATAAAAGCGATTTTTGTTTTTTTTCTTTTTTATTATATTGGATATTTATTATATTCATGATATTGCCTCACAAGCCCGTATTATTAAAGTAAATTACCTTTATTTATTTAGGATGGAATAGGGCTATATTTACCCGCTAACTACACTCGTATTAATGTACAAATAGAGGGCGGCGATCTCATCATTCAGATTCTCATGCAGACATAAAAAGAAGATATTTAGTTAATTTTAAAGTGTGCATGTAAAATAAATGGTAAATAAAATATAATACGAAAATCCTGCCTGTAATACATACCATAATAAAACAAAGAAATGTAATGTAGTAACTTTAGTTTCATTACTACTCGCCCACGATAAGAATATGACTAATATTTTGCTTACATTGTTCTTTATAATATTACTAACAGGTGATTCACCACGGCTTTGCATGCGTTTTTTAACTTATTATAAGCCAGTGCTTGACCACAATCCCACCTGTTGGTAAGTGGTGATGCAGCCCTAGATGGTGGTCTTAGCGTAACACAAGCCTATTCACTCTTGCCTTGAAAATGCCCAGATTGTATTCGGACGGAAAGATAGGCGCCGGCAAATTATTTCACACCTTTGCTATACACATTACAAAAGACGAAGCAAACCTTTTGGTTCTAATGCGTGAAATATCGACAACAAAGGGATGAAGACCGGTCGACCGCCTGGTTGTCCGATGGTGGAAAGGAAAGGGTGGAATTAAAGCGTGTAATTCCTACGCACACTCACCGAAATGCATCCTATAGAATACCGAGACACTGGCTACTCTGCCCCTGTGCTCGAGGCTGTCAAGATTAGTTTCAACCAAATCAAGTTCACCAATGAGCCTTTTTGCACGTTTTTCCACTGAGCCCAACGCTACCAGGTGGCATTTTGCAGCACCAGCCTATATTTAACAGCAGTACTTCATGCACGACCGGACTTGCGCTTTATATATGGTAAAAAGCTGCCCCGGCGTGAAGTACCACCGAACCTTCGCAAGGATACCAAGTTTCCTTGCTTTGGCTCTGGACTCAATGAACCACTCATAGTTGAGGTTCGGAGAAAATTCAACCCCTAACAATTGAAGACGGTCAGTGTACTCAAAGGATACATTCCAGAAAGTAGGAGCCAAGGTGGATGGGCTCCTTTTAGTGGTGAAAATACACGCTTGTGTTTTCGAGGCATTAAATCTCATGAGATTGTCATCGCCCCATTCGGAGACTGCCTGTAGTGAGACATTCACACCCTCAACCATAGCCTCTCTTTCTGACTGGATTTGATCCCTACTGGCCCGGGTACTTGGTTGGTATATCTCCACAACTGTGCTATCGTCTGCATACCCATTGATACCGGGAATAAGCAGATCACTTATATGTATCAGGAAGAGAGTTGCGGAGAGAACGGACCCCTAACGAACACCGGCGTTAGTCGTCACAATATCGGATGAGCAGCTATCGATGAGGACCCGGAGAGACCGTTCACTCAGAATGTCCTTCACCCAGACAATCAGGCCAGGGGATAAACCGTACGCTGAAAGCTTGCTCAATAGACTCCGTATGCGAGTGGCATTTGCTAGAAGGTCCCCAGTTGATCGATTTCGGCGAAACCCGTACTGGCGATCACTGAGGAAATCATTTTGCTCCAGGTATGCCATGAGGTGGGCGTTCAATATACGCTCCATAATCTTGCAGAGTATGAAGGTAATTGAAATTGGCTGATAACCTTAATTGACCATGATTTTTGCAGACAATCATTAATGATTTATTTATAAAATAATGTTTAAAAATAGTTATTGCATATGTGTAAGATGAGTATACGTAACGACTGTCGTGACGATGTAAAACATCCATTCAGGGAGAACATAAGACGGCTCTGTGGCGCAGTGGCTAAGCAATTGAGTTGCAGCGCCAACGGCCGCGGGTTCGAATCCCGCACGGAACAAGTATTTGTATGGGCTGCAAATAATTGTTCTGGCTCTGAGGAGAAAATACAGGAGAAAATCCTAGTCGTAATCCTAGGAGTAAAATACGAACCATTCTCAAAACATGTCCTCACATTCACGCGTTGTATTATGTTAACTATGAGAAAAATCTAAGATTATAAAATTATTGAGAAATACTATCTGAATATATCAGAATCAAATCGTAAATACTAGTGATGTCAAAACAATAGCCAAAAATTTCAATAAATATATGCCTTTTGGCACATTCTTGGATAGGCCTTTATCAAGCAATGTATTTGAGACTGTAAAAAGATCATATGAACAAACATTTCGTCCATTCAGAAGCAAATGTAACATTAAATATCTAAAACTACAATTTCATCCATTTAAACTGGAGTAAAAAGACTCTTTACTACTGACACGTGCAACCTTCGTAAATATCTTAGATATATTTTGTTTACACATAATAATATAACTCGCTAATTTTGTTGCACAAACGCCTACCTTTTTGTACATCGGGAAATACCTACGCATACCCGTTTCGCGAGGACAAGGACGGGTAATGTCGGAATCGCACCGACTAAAACCCCATGTTTTTCCACCTACGTCGGCCACGGGAACACACCTGCGGCCCCACCAGCGCTGGCCGCCCCATGGTGGCCCCTCCACAAGAGAGGACTACTCTTCTTTCAATTGTAGCGATTACAACAAATTATTTTTACTAAAGAAGTTTTCTAGGATAGCCGCAGGACCTATTCAGTTTCTAAAAAGTTACTTAAGTAGTTTTTGAAACATGGAGCGATTATTGTCATAATACAACACAAAATAATTTAGATTACCCTAACATTTCGTTCAAACTTTATACGGAAATATGTGTGAAATAATAATAGAAAAAATCGTTCTTATTAAATGGGAAAGAATAGTTAGTAAAAGTGTAACTATCAGCTTGTTGTATGTTGCACATACATTTACTTCATCTGTATTTGTCCCATTACAGCCTATAAAACTCTACTGCTGAACATAGGCCTTCCTCATAGATTGCAAAGGTTATTTAATCATAAACATGAATTTAGTATTAATTAATTTAAAACAATGTTACTAAATGTGTATAAAAGAAGTAAAAATACAATATATACATATACGCCCCACCGCCGGGTACAGGAACATTAAGAACAATTTGTGCGACGCGCTGCTGCACAAGTCTGCCCTTGACAAGTCCTGAGCCACCTGCATCCATCGACTTCCTGCATATAGTAGGGGGTCGCCCTACACTTCATCTACCGGTACGAGGCTGCCACTCGACAACTCGATTTTTCCCCATCGCTGGTCGGTTTTTCGAGCTATGGCCGGCCCATTGCCACTTCAACGTACTAATCCGTTGGCCTATGTCGGTCACTCTAGTTCTACTGTGGATATCCTCATTTCTAAGTTTATCACTACTCCCCATAGCTCGCTGAGCGCCCTTGAGCGTTCTCATACGGCCAGCAGTGAAGGATCACGTCTCAGATCAATAAGCCTTCACACACGCCAGTTTTTTTAGGAGCTTGGATAACTGTGATGTACTAGCATGAAATACGATGTACTACAAGTTATAAAGAACTCTTGGAGCAGGAGCTTCATATAATTATGGTTGAACATCACTTAAGGTAAGTTCGTTTAACCATTTAATCATAGTTGTTGACGAAAATAAGGTACCTATTTATACATTGCATCCCACCAAGAATTTCTAATGTAAGCTAAAATGTGTTAATAACTGTTTACAATCGAACAAAATAATGAAAATATTTGTAAATACTTGCTTTAAAACATTTAACCGTAATAAAATTGAACAAGAAAGAATTGAAATTGAATTAATTATTGAACTAATTTTTCACTTTCGTTCATTAAAGCAAAAATAAATATTTTCCATTATTTTTGCAATATCTTAACAGCCGGATCAGCGAGCGATTCAGATCTATCTAGACACGCTAAATTTCGGCGAGAACTGTCAAATTCAATAGGAATAACAGAAACACGCTACTTGGTATAGAAGGGCAAAATAAATTATTTAAATTAAATTGAAATCACTTTATTAAAATCAAAATTACCCAATAGCTTTATTAACACATGACACATAATTGTAATTATTATATTCAACATTATTTTATGGAAATCTGAGAAAATTGAAAAATTAAGTACTTTCAGAAGATACTTTGCAATTATTTCCTATTGAGTGAATTTTATGGAGCTCCACCTAGAATTCGCTCAATTGTAAGTAACTAAGTGAAACCACAAAACGATCCTCAAGCAGATCAAAATGGCTCTATTAAGCCTCTTAATATGAACATACCTCGGGATTCAGAGATTTTAAAAGGTTTATGCGCAGATCCTGGAAGATAAAATATTATATTATTACTGTCTCGTGTGAGACAACCTTTATTCTTATAACCATATTCCCATCACACGTAATATATTTGTATGATTAGTTAGAAAAGAAATATCTACATGCAAACTTTCACACAGTCTAAGATGGTGCTTCACTGACTTAACAAAAGCCTTCTAACTCTTGTCTAATAGTAGTAGGTAAATTTAATTTGCGACCTATTTGCGTGTATGTGGGAGTGAGAAAAGTGTATGAGAATACGTGAAGAGGAATAAAGATTGAGTATTCGTAGTATGTATATTTGGCTTAATTATCATTATCATTACAGCCCTTCACAAGGCCTATATTTATATACAGGGTCATTTTTAATTTACTGAATACCTTCTGGGAATATATTGGTTACATCATTACAAACAATTTTAGCGAGATCACTATTCACAGAATATAATACTTTTACGAAAAAACTACTTTTAAGGTTTTTTTGTCGTGTCTGATTCCTTTTAAGTCTGTATTTTGTAGTACCAAAACAATGTCAGAATAAATCGTCAAATAAAATTCCTAAATAAGGCATTTTTACACCTGATACAGTATCAAACATTGTGTGGAAATCATTAAACATAATTAAATGAGCAAATGACATTCAAAAAAAACCACAAATATTAAAATTTATAATAAGTAAGAATGACCGCCGGGCCGTCCGACGCCCGCGCTCAGCTGATTGCGTTGCGAGTAGGGTTACCAGATGAAAAAATTAAAAGTCCGGAGAAGAGGCCTGATTTCCATTTAAAAATCCTGAGATTGTTTTACAGTTTGAGAAGAAAACCTTATTTACAGTCGCAATTTTACTACCGGTTAGTGCAGTCGCTTCATAATGACGTGACGGCTCTAATGCCGAACTTACAGTATTTTTGTAGCGTAAGCATACCTACTGCGCAAAAATAATTTGAAATGGCGTGTCAACCTAAACGTTCCGAAACCGTCGTAATCCACGAGTTGCTAGTCTTTGTTCAACAAAAATTGGACGTCATGGACCAGGTGTCTCTGGAGCAGATACTGATGACAAGCTTCACCGAGGACGAGATCATCCAAGCGCAGAAGGTGTTAGCAGATTCAGTCGTGACCCAAATCCGTCTTATCACACGTCACAGGGATGGACGCGGTAAGAAAGACCTGCAAGACATCTTCAGGCTGTTCAATGAGACCGAACCTGATGACATCCCAACTTTCGGCGCGCGTGATCTCAACAAGCTGCCTCCCGTGACGTTCGATCACGTAGACGTCACCAGATTGTTGAAAGACATCACCACGTTGAGAGCCGATGTTACCGACATCCGTTCCAAATTTGAGGAATCAGAACGAGCCGCAACAGAGCTGAGGAACGAAGTCAATATGTTGCGCAACATAATTGCAACATCTGCAAATTCACCGCCGTCGCAGAATGTGAATACGACACGCGGTAACCGTAATAGTAGTCATATTTCACCGATGATTGCGACCCCGTCACGCGATACCGTCTGTCAGCGGGTTGATGACCGAGAAACTAGGGCGACCTCGGTCGTCATTGCATCACCACCTCAAACCTCAACGATTGGTACTCCTCCGCCGAAGCCAACCTCAAAACAAGGGAAGACGTTTGCGGATGTTGCCCGAAAATCTTTACAACCGGCACCCTCTTGTGGTCGAAAGCGGAAGAATGTGGAAATAACATCAGTTCCAGTGGTGACCCAAGACAAGATTGATAAGGACGGGTTTACTCTTGTTGAGAAGAGACGTCGGTCGCGACCCGTCTGTAACCAGCGTGGGATCGCGAAAATAAACGCGAGTACAACTCTGCGTGCTGTGGAGCCAACCATACAACTCTACATCTCCCGTTTGGACAAAAGTACGTCGCGAGAAGACGTCCTGCGCTTCGTGGAAGAACGAAGCCGATGCCGCATTGAAGATCCGATCTCTTTACATTTGCAGCGTCTGGAGTCTAATAGGTCAACGAACTTCAAATCCTACGTACTCCAGGTTCCTGCAAAACATAAAGAGACATTCCTCGCTCTCGATTTCTGGCCCTCTGGGGTAGTGTTTCGCCGATACAGGGACGCGCCAAAGAAAAAAGTACCCTAAATAGTGTTAAGTTATGTCTATATTTTATATATATTTTTAGGTTAAGGTATATATTGCTATGGGCCAATGTTCTTAATTTTTAAGTCCTTGATGCCTGAAATAAAGTTATTATTGTTGTTGTTGTTGTTGTTAAAAAGGTATCTTCACATATTAAGTATGATAAAACTGTTTAAGTACCTAC
This sequence comes from Parnassius mnemosyne, assembly GCA_963668995.1. NCBI lineage: Eukaryota > Metazoa > Arthropoda > Insecta > Lepidoptera > Papilionidae > Parnassius > Parnassius mnemosyne. The sequence continues at coordinate 19,284,344 of CAVLGL010000013.1, read as the reverse complement.
TTGGATAAATAAGTTTTGATTTTAATTGTAGAATTATTATCAAAGGAAAATTATTTTTAGTTTGTTTAACTTTTTATTAAGGGATCTTTTAAAATGTAAGCTGTATCATATTGAAAGTTCTAAAACTCCTGAGATTTCATGAGATTTGCAAAATTCAGCCGCAATCCTGAGAAGAGTCTAAAAATCCTGAAATCTCAGGACAAATCCTGAGATATGGTAACCCTAGTTGCGAGAGCCTACTAAACCATTCATCAAGCTGTGCCTATTGCACCAGGGCGCAACTTTAAATGAGTTTACATTAACTTTTCATATACTTCTTTATTTTGCATAAAACCATTTGATGAACTATTTGATTCTTTTATTAATTTCTTTAAGAATTCATAGACATTCTTTAATAGACATTTAGGTAGCTTTTTTTACGAATACTGTTTGCTAGCAACTCTGCCTGCATCCAAGAGGCAACGCCTCAACGTCGCACATGCGGCGGCCCAAGGCCAAGCCAACGATATATTATAACGTCGACACAGGTGTCACCGTCATCAAAGGCGCCGCCTGCCCTTTACGGTTTGCAGGCATCGATTTGGTGATCGATGTTTGCAGCACGTGGAAATTAAATGAGTATTATTAACTATTTTTTTATTTAATGTAAGTTGTATTTAAAAAATGGATGCAGGTTAAAATAATTACAAATATTACAATAAAATATTTATAATGATTAAATACAAATTAACAGTAATTGAATAAAGATATTAAGGTATAATGGTTCAATAAAAATATTAAAATACAAATTTAAAAATTAGACTTACCTAGGTACTTGCCCGCGGATGGCGGTGAGTATCGCGCACATAGCGTTCAAAATAATCACCTCCACATTCTATGCATAGGTGACACCTAAAACTTAACTGTTCACCGACACGAGATAATACTTGATGATTCATTTTGATTTGGTCGAATGCCCAAATTATTTTTTTTTCAACATGTCGCGGGTTTCGAATGCTCGACTAGTATACACTAATGTCTTTACATGCCCCCACAAATAAAAATCCATTGGTGTGATATCTGGCGATCTGGGAGGCCATGCACAAGGCCCGTCTCAACCGACCCAGCGACCAGGGTATTCTCTGTTTAAATAATCCTTAACTTCGCGAGCATAGTGTGCCGGCGCCCCGTCAAGTTGGTAATACATATTGCGTAGAGATGCAAGTGGTATGTCCTCTAACAACTCTGGCAGCGTGTCGGTGAGAAAACTATGATAGCTTTCACCGTTTAATCTTTCTATGAAGACTGGGCCCAGTAACGTTGTATTAATGACGCCTGCCCACACATTGACACTAAACCGGTGTTGAAAGCTATGCGGTCTTGGTTCATATGGATTTTCATAGCACCACAAGTGTTCATTGTGCGAATTAAATAGTCCTATCCTCGTAAGGCCCAACCTAAATTTAGGTCGATATACATTACGGCCCAACGTACTAAAAATAGGTGCAAGTAGTTGCGGCCCAGAACTTTGGTTAAGTACAAAAGTGTGTAAATGTATTACTTTTGGTCAAATTATTTTTAGGGGTATTTCCTATACCTAAAGTTACCTATTTCACGCAAAAAATATGTTGAAATAGCTTGTCCTTATTTTAGGTCACTGGGCCACTGTTTAATATATAACATTAGTTTGAATCAATCAAATCTATTCAGTTATTTATCATGGAATAGCAAATTATACCATAAATAAAAATAAACTTTGTAAAAAAAATATTTATTATTTTCTTCCTTCATTTTAAACCTTATTAATTAATAATTTTATGTAACAAAATTTTCTAAATCAGTCTCATTTTTAGCAAACAATGTATCTTCGCATTACACATGTTAATCATATTACTAAAATAATGTTCTTACTTACTATAATCAATGGCAATATTTCAAATAATAATATTCAAGTTGTCGTATCACACACAATACTAATTAGAAATATAGATACTTAAAAAAGAAAATTTTAAACAAATGTATCAATCAATAAATCTCAGTGTGGAAGTTATAAAAACAATTACGTTCTTTAGTTAGGCACAAGTGAATGTTGCACTTCTTGCATATAATTGTGCTTTTCTTGTTGCATCCTGGTCTTCTGCACCTGTTTTGAACTTCTCCAGCCGATGGCAAATGGAGTGCACCATGAGTTCTTGAACTGGCGCTGGGAAGCGGTACAGCTGGTCTAGAGCGTTTAGGTCGAGACTGTTCTTCGTCTTCTGTTTCGGAACTAGTGGTGAAATTAGCAGTTACTAAAGTTTCGGCTATTTCCATTTTAAAACTCCTCAGTTGCTGATTTTTTTTCACCGGGACATTTTTGCGTAACTCTTTTGCTTTATAATTTAACCATGAATTAGTTGTAGCCAAATCAAACATGTGTGCGATAAATCGCGTTGTCCATTTTCTTGTTCGATATCTAGACGGCGCTACAGCTAAGAGACGATCAGCAAGATCGACTCCTCCCATATTAGAATTATATTGTTTTACTACTTCCGGTCTTGGTACAGTAACATACACTTTATTCTGTTTACACCATCTTTGACAGGTGTCGGAAGTTTGGGCAGCATGCACAGTAGACAGGAAAGTGACAGGTTTGTTATCAAACCATTTAGTTATAGCTATATTCTTCTCATCGTTGACCAATACCTGACAACTCCCTCTCCCTGCTTTCTTTAAGTCTTTGTCCTCTTTGAGTATTAATCTTGCGGACTTAGGTACTCTATTCTTCATCAATGTACCAGCGCACATCAGGCCTCTGTTTTTTAATTCCACAATCAGTGTCTCGGTGGTAAAGTACCTATCACAGTAAATTATATGTCCCGGCAACAAATCCTCCGTTAAGGCAAGAACTGCCTTCTCTCCCAACCCGAATGATGTATCAGCATAAGAAGGATATGTAGTCGCCCCTTGATATATATCAAAATCACACACTTCTCCGGTGGGATTCGCCAAGACAAAAGTTTTTAAACCTGTAGGATTAGGTTTACCTGGGCAATATTGCTTCATCCCACAGGCGCCCGTAAAAGGAATTATCATTTCGTCAATTGACAGTTTTTGATCCTTTGGTATGGAATGACAACCCTTGAGAATTTCTTTGATAAGAGGGCGAACTTTCCAAAGCTTGTCTTTACTTTTATCTTCGGCAGAAAAGTCGTTGTCATTAACGAGTTTTAAAGAATTCCGAAGAATGAAAAATCTGTTCCGAGACATATTATCAGCTACAAAAGCGACACGAAATTTGTGTTGCCAGTACATTCGGAGAATTGGATATCCAATACAAGACATGGCTAAATTAATTGCAATAAAAATGTAGCACTCGGGAAGTGTCAAATTTAAAAACTGGCCGTTTCTTGATAGATACATCTCATTGGATCTATCTACGATAATTTGCATCAGCTCATCATTTACGTATCGACGAAAATAATCAATTTTACAGAACTTTTCGTCAATAAGAGGTAAATACGATGGCTGCATAAAAGGAATTATATCAGGATTAAAATCTTTTTCTTTCCAACCTCCAAATTGTCCATCGTCATTGCCAATATCCTCGTTATCTTCAGCTTCCACTTGCTGGTACAATCTCCCACGAGATGAACTTGCTCTTCTACTACTTGCTCTAGAAATCGAAAAAATTCTTCGACCACAACGGCCACCTCGACGCTGTAAGCTCCTCCCACGCGTAACAGAAGAATTAGAAATCGCAGGACTTGAAACTGTAAGCTCACCTTCAGAATCAGAAGACGATTCTGCTGAATTGTCCGATTGACGATTTCGGCCCTGAGGTCGATAATCCACATCATCGATATCATCATCGCCGTCATCATCTTCGAACTCGGATACGTCCAGAATAAGCTGATTTTCTATAGCTTCGTCGTCCATGGCTTAAATAAAAGAAAATAAAGTAAACACCCAATGTCCTAAAATCATGACATAGAAATTAGGCTAACTTTTACAATAAAAACCCACCGACCTTATTTTGGGACATAGTTTTTATCGTTCGAATATTACGGAATTAAAATGACTTTGATACGAAAAAAACATGTCGGAACAAAATATAATATATCCGCAACTGTTTGCAATACATTTTAGACATCACCATGTTATGATTATAAAAATATGAATAGATTTACTTACCAATCTCCACGAGACTTCCGTTCACATGAGATGAAATGTCAAAAAGACAGATTCTTGGTTCTTAAATGTCAAGTTGACATTGCCAAAATTAGAGATGCGTTCATAGTTAATAGTTTCTTGATGGCAGATTTAAAATGGCGGGATTATTTAAACCAAAAATTAAGTTCAAATATCATGTCATAATTTTAGGTCGCCGGGCCGCAATTTGACGATTTTAAAAGCTGTGTTGGGCCGGAATGCCAAAATATTTTTGTCATTAAATTAGGTTATTGGGCCTTACGAGGCTATTCTGCCAAATGTTGCTTCATCAGTCCATAAAATGTTGGCTCGTTCAGCAGCTAGTAACCAGTTACAAAATGTAACTCGCGCTGGTTTGTCAGCTTCGCTGAGTTCATGAACACGATGCAAGTGGAAAGGGTACTTCCCTTCATTGTGTATAACACTCCATGCGTAGTACTGTGACACATTGAACTGTCGGGCTGCCTCATAAGTGCTCGCTGCTGGATTTTGTTCAAAAAACTGCAGTATGTCTTCCTGCTCACGTACTGTGCGCCGCGGTGGACGATCACGATCGATTGATACAGGCTGGAATTGCCCGTAATCTCGCAATCGCTGTGTAGTACCTAGCATCGTAGCGTAGCTCGGTGCACGTGAGTTGGGAAATCGCCTTGAATATTCACGGCAGGCTTCACTAACGTTATCATTGCAAATTGCTAAAATTCGCACCATTTCGGTATACTCAATATTTGAGTATGGGTATGGCATTGTAACAACGCGTAACGTTCGCGATATTAATCTCACAACGGAAGGAGAAAAGTCGCGGGCGCACAAAAGGCGACTGACCGACTGATGACACAGATAATTAGGTCAAGTTCAAATGAGCAAGCGCCGCCTCCTACACCCCTCCACCCCTACCCCGCCACGCGCTTTATTTTGCTATTTAGGACTATTGCCGTTTAGAAGGTCCAATTAAAATATTCTTATTTTTATATGAAAATAAAAATTGAAGAAATATAATTTCTTTTCTTACAGATGTTGTTGTTATGATGTAAATAATATATTCCCAAAAGGTCTTCAGTAAATTAAAAATTACCCTGTATATACCTAGTCAGATCGTAAATTCTGTCACATGTTTAATATAAAATAATTGAAACTAGTTTATTCATTATGTAACCATTTATATACCAAAATGAACTTAACAAAACATAGATTCTTATGACACTAAAGTTTATTCAAAATGACCTCCGTGATTTTGAATACAGGCATTCAATCTGCGCGGCCAGTCGTCTATCGCAGCACGAACGAGGTCCATGTCAATATCGGCGCCTGCCTTAATCAAGGATGTCTTGAGTGACTCCAAATTGGGATGAGGCTTTGAGCACGCCTTTTCCTCCAAGTGTTGCCAATCTTGTAATCTAACGGATTCAAATCTGGACTGGAGGAGGGCCAGTCTTCGTGCCGGATGAAGTTGATTTCACGCACCGCCAGCCAGTCTTGTGTGCTCTTCGCTCTATGATCTGGCGCCGAATCTTGTTGGAATACCCAGTGCCTGTTATTGAATATGGTTTGAGAAACAGGTTCCACAAGGTTCATCAGGACTGTATTTTGATTCACAACTGCATTCGTTTTCACACCTTTCTCATAAAAATGTACCTCTGTTAAGCCCCTATAAGAAACTCCAAACCATACCATGAGCAAGGATGGAAAATGACCTCATTGGACACGCGGAATACGGTTGCTCGCTTCTTCACTACTTTGTGCGTACAACTTATCACTTTGTTTGTTGTAGCTCTCTTCTACGGTAAAAATTTTTTCATCCGAAAAAAGAATTTCCCGATATTTTTTTCCCGCGTACCGCTTCAACAAAGCGCGGCATCTCTTCAATCTCGGATCCATTAGACGAGCATTCAAACGATGTCCTGATATATATATGTCGGAGCGTCTATAAAATACCCGGTTGGATCGAGGTAGAAGGGAGGGTATATCGATAAACCCCCTCTTGTGTCTGTAGTATAAAGTTCACTGTAGGTGCCGTGCGCGGGAGATTCCGCTTAAGTCATTCAACGAGTGTGGTCATTCGACTAGTGCTAAGATAGTGTCGTGGTTCTGTTCGTTGTTGTAATTCTTCTAGTGCAGGCAAGGAGAATTGGTGTTGCTGAGAGGCTGCCCAGTGTTACATTGAGAAAAGTAGCGTTGCTGTTGTTGTACATATTTTGGTGTTATCATGTAATTACGTACCTCACGTTACACTGGTGTGTGATACTGGCGGAGACGTATTACGGTGTGGTCGAACTGTAATTTCACTATACTGAATGTATAGTGCGTTACGTTGTCTTATTACTGACAATGATTAAACTGCGTAAGCAAGAGAGCAAGTTGAACATCCGCTCTCACACTTTTATTATTTTTAACAATTAACGCTATCCTGATGTATTCCCGAGATCAAGTTCGGGATCTTCTGTTGTCATTTCCGATATATATATAGACAGATATAGGCCTTCCCAAGGAATGCCACAAAGCATAGTCCTAAGCCAACTGCATCTATCGACTTCCTGCATACCTTATTATATCGTCCCTCCATATACTCGAAGGCTGCCTTCACTTCGCTCACCGGTACAAGGTTGCCATTAGAGAACCTTTCTTCCTATTGTTTAAAGGTTTTCCAAGCTATATGACCAGCCCATTGCCATTTCACTTTAATAATCCGTTGGGCTTGGCAGTCAGTTGCTCTGGTTCTACTGTGGATATCCTCATTTCTAACTTTTTCACGCAGAGAAAACGCTCTCCAATTTAATTTTATTATATTTTTCAAGTGATGGTTTGTCTAACATTTAAAGAAAACATAAACCCTAGAATGTCTTTATATAGCAGTTAGGGAAGCACCATTTTTATTTTATTTCTATTGTTTAATTTTATAATAGTGTACCTAAATATAAGTATCTGTATTTAGATTTCCCTCCCCAATAATGTTCTATTAAAGTGATACTCATAAAAACAGCGTTTTATTGTAATACATAATTATAAAATTTAGTATATCACCTAATTAATAACAATATGCAACAATAAAATTACATAGATATTAAAAACTATCGAAATGTAAGTAACTAGAGCATGTTAGTCATTCCTCATCTAAATTATATAAAAATGCAATTTTCACTTTCACTAATCAACGTCGCCGCGATTTAATGGGCAAAAAAAAATTTTAAAAATGAATGGTTTATTTTAAGATTAAACACAGATAAGAATGATCTCTTGTATTTTAGCTAACTTCAAAAAAGGAGGAGGTTTACATCCGATTTTATTTGATACAGAATTTTGTATGTATGTTACGCGATATCTTCGTCAATCGTGAACCGATTTTGATGATTCTTTAGAGTTTATATAAATATGGAGAAAAGATCCACCGCCAAGGGTGGGTAAAATAGAGGATAAAGTTTTTAATATAACTATTTAGGCAACATTTTAGTTATTACTTGAGCTTGTGATATTCCTTAGTCCACTCAAAAGGGTCAAAGTAATTAGTTTTTTATTTAAAATGTTAATAAGCCCAACTAAAAGTAATCAAATAATTACCACATAATAACTTCTGAAGTCCGGGCTTTAATTTTTTTAAACACCAAGTCTTAGCACCGGCTTTTGAAGCTGTTACGTGGAAATTATTTTATTATTTTTAATTAGGCTTATACTTTTAAACAGTAGTTTAATTTTTGCAAATATTTTTATAGTATAGGCGTGACAAACGAGTACACAGTCCATCTAATAGTTATTAGTTTATGTGGTATATAGACATCGTCATTTATCCTCGATTAAGAAACAAAACTTACTTATACAAATAGTTTTACACTAAATGCGTTTGTATTACATTGTAACATAATCCTATACGGCAAATTTTACAGGGAAAATAATGTTTACAATTCACTGACTTTTCATTCATTTCAGATGATCCAGTGTACCTATTCATACGATATGTGCATTATTTATTCAGTCGAATAGCGTCGGAAATATCGAGAAGCTGCGACCATCGTATATTGAGAATAGCAAAATATGGAGTACAGGTCCGGGATAAACGAAAGCGATGTTTTCTTATTGGATACGCTCTTTTGTGCACCAACTGGTCAGTGCAGTCTTTGGAGAGTTGTAATAGAGTTGTTGTACATAGTGCTTTGCCAGCGATTTAAAATTCGAAATTTATTTTTGAAATCTATATTTATTTTACGAATTTCTTTAAAATCGGCGGCTACTTCAAGTTGGAACAGTTTTATTATAGCGCTTTGCTTTGCTTTGCTAGATACTCAATATTTTTAAGAGTTAGGGTCTTTATCCCTTTTGTTGTCAATATTCAAGGCAAGAGTGAATAGGCTTTTGTTACGCTAAGATAAGGCTTCATCACCAATTACGACCAGGTGAGATTGTGGTCAAGCACTGGCATATATTAAGTGATGAAAAGGATTTTTTTATGGAATAGAGTGACAAACGAGCACACAGTCCACCTGATGGTAAATGGACGCTGTGGCCCATAGATATATGAATGTATCCTCAATTAAGAATCAAAATGCTGATGCGTTGTCTCCTCTGAGGAATAAGATTTAATGCCTCGTTTCCAGTAAAAAAGGTCTGCGGTTCTTTATCTGTATCCCGTGAGAGCGTGGTCCTGCCCCAGTCAAGCCGACCCATTCGTGCTACAACTATAATATAGCTGCAGCGAGCTCTACCACGTAATTTTTTTTTTGTTTTGTGTAATTACCATCGTAGACGTTGACATCTTCAACCAATTTCAAACAAAGAAGCTCACAGATGTGTTATCATCTCTGGTGAACACGGGCGAGAATGTTGTCTTTAAATACACTTACGGTGGTGTTACGGCCTACGGCTGCTCCCTTAAAGGATCCAATCCTCTGGGGCATGAGCAGACATCCCACTTCCCGGAGAACTGGAAAATCGGCAAAGTAATCTTTCTGCCGAAACCCGGGAAGCACAGGCGTAGAGCAGCAAGCCTGTGCTTCACGGCTTTCGGCATTACGCTGCTACCGCACATAGCTAAACTGTTTGTAATATTATTGTTGAGAAACATCTGCCCGTGCATAACACTCAGGCGGATCAACATGGCATTCCGGAGGGACCACTCATCAGCTACACAGCTGAACAGGGTGGTGCACTACCTTCCGGTCGAGTACAATCGCGGCCGCACATCGTTGGGCGTCTTTCTCGACATAGAGAAGGCGTTCGACAGAGTGTGGCACTCTGGTTTATTCTACAAATTGTAAGCGCAAATGAGTATCCTTCCTGCTATGTTGCAGCTAGTGGCGCCATTCCTTGCAGATAGGAAGTTCTACATTTGTCTAGAAGACGCCGAGTCCGCAGCGAAGCCCATTAGAGCCGGCGTACCACAGGGCAGCTTTCTGTCACCGATCCTGTACGCGGCTTACACCAACGACATCCCAACCTATGCAGGAAATCTGCGCGAATAGAAGGACGATGTAGAGTTGGCACTATACGCGGACGACAGCGCCTATTTCACATCGTTCAGAAGAGCCCACATAGCCACTGTCTGGATGCAGCGTCTGCTGAACCTGCTGCCACTATGACTGGACGAGTGGAGGATGGCCGTAAATGTTGGTAGAAGACTTCCCGAGCAGACGTAGATCGGGCCTCAATGTGGCCACGTGGAAATTCCTAATTACAATAAACCAAATGAAAGGACGCTAGAAAGACATAGTACTTACCATTATCCGAAGCTAACTTCGCACCAAGGCTTGGGCAGGCCGTGAGTGTGTGTAATAGTGGATGGCGAGTAGTGTACAGTGAGGTGTGAATGTGTGGGGCCTTGTCAAGCATAGGCGACCAGCCGCGGCCGAGTTCCAATCTGCTCCAAAATGCTGCACCGCTTCAGACTGCTTCGGCGCCGGACCACAGTCACTTTCCTCGTTCTTCACCATGACAGTCAATTAACTCTATCGTACGATTTACTAACTTACAGAAGCCACTAACTATCGCGGGTTATAAGGTTAACGCACAAAACGCACACGGAGTTTTCAGTTTATTAAAGGTCACTACCGTTTCGCGTCGCAACAGTTAGTTCTAGAATATCAGAGGCCGCACTAGCTAATATTGCCTAATGCACTTATGCAGATTCTGAGTCAAACACAATGCGTCCCTGGGAAGCTCTCCAGCAGGAATGCGCGTCACAATGATAGACCGTATATTTACTGGCCGCGCCGAATTATTCCGAGTTCCCTAACAGAATACAGCGTGCCAATCGTTAGCACCGCTCAAGGACGACTGACTTTTCGCTCGCGACCCGCCCGCTCTTGCCACGCTCGGCCGAACTTCAAACCAGTTCGCACCGAGCCGAGTGCCCTCTGGCGTCGACTCTTGACATTAGCGTTTGGCGCGAACAAACCCCCGTCCCGGACATAAGGATTTAGGTCCGCGAGCAACCCGGTCAGCGGGACAAGGTCGCGACGACAAGTTGCAAGACCGAATCTACAACCAAACTAGGCCACCTTAGGCACCCCATCAGATCTTGCAACCCTAACCAACGCCTCAAAAGATAGCCCTAATGTGGCAAGCCGGAGGGTCAGCCTCCACTGGATGCCCCTCCTGGGCATCGCAGCACTTTAATAAGTCCTGTACTGGACATAAGTCCGACGACCTCTTTCAAACACCTATCTGTGCCCCTATGATTTGTTCCGCAATCCGAACGGATCAGCTCTGTAAATAACGACGCTACACGAAGCTGCCCAGACAAATTTTGTGCCAGCTGTTGCTTCAGTGCAGAGCGCACCCACAAATTCCACATGAACATAGTCTGTGGAGAGCCGAACGAAACGCACAGATAGTCCCTAATATGAATTTTCAACAAGTAGGCCTAGCCAGGCCACCCACCATATTATCATTTACTAAAATAGTGCGGCAGCTGATTTCAATCTGATAATCTCCAAAACTAGCTAGCCTGTTAGGCAAGTAGTCCTATGCTCATATTTCAACTAATATTTCAAAATCATCAATGTTCAACTACAGAATTAATTCAACCAAATTAATCACCGATGCGCATAGGTCAACTTACAAATTAAACAAAACAATAACGTAAGGGACAGCCCTACTTCTTCGTAAAGCAAAATGATTAAACACTATCATAAACATAAACATAATTTTTCAAATAGTGCGCCATTCAATTTCAGATGAATTCAAATTTTCCTTTCAGCAAACAGACGCAACAATCAAATACAGTGATTAAATATATTTACAAAACACATGCAGTAGAATTTAAAGGAGAACATTAAATTCAATTCTTTTAATTTAAACCGCTACAGATAGGAAAATTTCGCCGAAAGCCCAAAGCATTTTTTAATTTTAATTCAAAGTATTTTTTAACTAAGTGCTCGACCAGACCAAATCTAATACCCCTTGACAGCGCGATTCAACGCTCCAGAGGCGCCCTAATCTTCCCACCACCAAGGGGAGGCCACATGGCGTGAACCCGGGATCAATTGAGCACAACCGCTAACAGTCGCCACTCGGGTTGTACGCCTTCACTGAGGCCGTCGGCAACAGAACATTTTGACAAGTGGACTGTTGACGGCTTAAGGCTCAGTGGAGGCGGCCGTGGTGGGAGCTAAGGCGGCAGCTAGCCAGGGCCGCCTCCATCAAATGGGGAACAGTGGTACACCAGTCGCGGCCACTCAGCTAACGGAAGTGAGAAGGGTCCAGCGGACCGATGCGTGGCCGTGAAGTTCCTCTCCACACGCTGAGGGGGGGTGATGACACCCCCGCCCCTGGGGGAATTACCCCCCGACTGGTCGGGGGAGGGACCCCTTTCAAACTTAGGAGCCTGGTGGCTGGCCGGCGGGCGCCGATTGTCGCCCGGCAGAGGGCGTGGCTGAGCGCCCCCGCCCGTAGGGGTCGAGGGCCTGGCAGAGCCCCGAGAGGAGACGCCGTTCGCATTCGGGCACAAAACTGCATGGTGATTGCCCTGGCAATGCAGACAGGGCCGTCGATGCGGATAGTCTCGCTGGAGGTGCCCTCCCAGACATGAACAGCACCAGCTGCGCTCCTTGGCGATAGTTCGCCTCGCCGAAACCGGATTACCTAATAATTTCGGGCACGACGTTACCCGGTGATCAGATGCTCGACAATAGGAGCAGGGGGGGGGGGGGTTGACGACGACTTGCCTGGCGGATTCAGCCTCTCACTGGGCACGTCTCGTAAGTCGTCAACGGTGCCCGCCGCGTTCTCGATCTGCCGGCACTGCTCCTCCAAAAACCGCAGCAGGTCATAGAAGGGCGGAATATAGGAGGCCTCGTCCCCGCCGTACCTCTCCTCAAAATGGATTCGAAGGTCGAGAGGTAGACGGGACAGCACGATGCGGAGCAACAAAAAAGCCCATTCGCCCACTGGTAATTCCAGCCACCTCAACGTATTACAAGCCACCAAGATTGGATCCAACAGGTCCGGACGCAGTCTGGCCCGGTCACTAAGCAGCGGGAGGCTTAGAAGCTGCTTAACATGTTTGTCCGCAATTCGCCGGACGTTGGCGTATCTTCTGGCTAGGAGGTCCCGAGCAGTCTGGTAGGCGTCGTCCGACAATCTCAAGTGGCCGACGACGCCCAGGGCCTCCCCCTCCAGTGAGGCCAGGAGGTACGCCATCTTTTGGCTCGGGGTCAGGTCACTCCGGGCGTCCACTAGGCTGTCGAAAAGAACAACGAAGGTCAGCCATTCGGAAAGGACCCCGGAGAACTTTGGCAGGTCCAGAGTTGGGAGTCGTCCCAACAGCTCCGGCTGAAGCTGCTTCAGAGAGGACTCGGACAAGTCACTCATCCGAGCCTCACGCGCCTCCTCGGCATACCTGCCTTCAGCCTCGATCAACTCGTCCGTGAGCCACAAGAACTGCTCATAGTCCGCGAAGCAGGAGTCCAGGACTCCCCTCTCCACATCCGAATCCTCGAGCTCAGCGTAAGCCTCCTCCACTGCGGCCCTTCGAGCATCCACCTGCTCGAACCGCTTCATCAAGTTATGGACCATATCCGGTGGACCTATCAAAGCATGGGCGCTTGTGGCCCAGCGCAACTCAGCCCGCAGACAACGGATCAGTAGCTTGGGCGATGACATCACTATTAAATACAAATTACGACGCGGCTCGAGCACAAATTACAAAGATAACAAATAAAAAATACAACAAAAAATTAACAGTTAATAAATGCAGCTCCTAAATGTCAGGGGGTTCTCATGCTGGTCTACCTTTCCGGTGATCCTGGTATGGAATACGGGTACGCGACCCCGGCTCCCCGAGCTACTGTTATTCTCATACCTTTCTTGCCGAGATAACAGTATCCTTACACCTATGCTCCTACCCCCAAACTTCTTTTTCCTTTTCCCAAAATGGTAGCTTCCTCTACCAGCAATAGCATACCCAAAGAGGGTTGGTGTCAGGCAGGCGGCCGACTGTAAAACTTTTGCCAAATCCCATGCAGTAAATGAATAGTACGAGTTGTGGGACATATGACAGGGCTAGGGCGTACCCCGCAAGCGACGCGCAGGGGCAGCACCCGGCTCCTGTGGGAAGTGGGCAAGGGTTGTCGCACCTTACGGAGCGGGTGCGACGTAAGAGGCGAGCCCGGAGAGAGAAGAATGTCAGAGTGAGGTTTGCAAGCTGGAATATAGGTACGATGACTGGAAGAGGAAGAGAGTTAGCAGATGTTTTGAAACGACGAAGAGTGAATGTTGCCTGTTTGCAGGAAACAAAATGGAAGGGCAATAAAGCAAGAGAGATTGGGGAGGGATACAAGTTTTATTATTGTGGAAGTGATGGGAAGCGAAATGGAGTAGGAGTTGTGTTAGATAGTGGAATGAAAGAACGAGTGACAGATGTGAAAAGAGTAAATGACAGAATGATAGTTGTTAAATTAATGATTGAAAACAAAGTAGTGAATGTTGTAAGTGTGTATGCTCCGCAAACAGGCTGTGAAGAGAGTGTGAAAGAGAAGTTTTGGGAGGAATTTGATTGTATGATGATGGGAATACCTGAGCGTGAGGATGTTTATATGGGAGGAGATTTTAATGGACATGTAGGGAGAGTGAATGACGGGTATGAAAGAGTACACGGTGGATGGGGGTACGGAGTGCGGAACCGTGAGGGGGAAGTTCTTCTGCAAGCAGCATGTGCTTTCGACCTGGCTGTAGTAAACACGTGGTTCCAAAAACGAGATCAGCATCTTGTTACTTATAAAAGTGGCCACCACGCGACACAGATCGACTATCTTCTGATAAGACGGAACCAAATCAAGAGTGTAAAAAACTGCAAAGTGCTTCCAGGTGAAGACTTAGTATCCCAGCACCGAATTCTGCTGGCTGACATCTGCTTAACTGTTCGCCTCAACAAACATAAGGATCGTCCCCCACCCAAAATAAAGTGGCATTTGTTGCATAAGGAGGGGTATGCAAGTGAATTTAGAGAGCTAGTTGTAAACAAGATGATAGAGATGGGTGATATGGAAAGAATGAGTGTGAATGAGTGCTGGAAGGAAATGGCTGATTGTATACGAAGTGTGGCAAGGAAGGTGTTAGGAGAAACAAAAGGGAAGCGTATGATAGATAAGGATGGGTGGTGGTGGAGTGAAAGTATTAGAGAAGTTTTGAGAGAAAGGAAAAATGCCTTTAAAGAATGGCAGAGCGTAGAAGACCAGAATGAATCCATAAAAGAAAGTAAGAGAGGGGCGTATAAAGAATGTAAGAAGAGAGCGAAGAAGGAAGTTGCTATTTGTAGGGCAGAGGCGCACGATAAATTATATCGGTCCCTTGAAAGCCCCGAAGGTCAAAAACGACTTTTTCAAATTGCAAGAGCGAGAGAAAGGAATGGAAGAGATGTTTCACATGTAAAATGTATAAAAGATGATTCTGGAAGGATTTTGACTGACGATGAAAGTATAAAGAAGCGATGGAAGGAGTATTTTGAGAAATTGATGAATGAGGAGAATGAATGGAATGGTATGCTTGAAAACCCACCAGTGAATATGGGCTTAGTGAGAGAAATTAGTGTGGAAGAAGTAAAAATGGCTGTTAGGAATATGAAGAATGGGAAGGCGGTCGGCCCAGATGGTATACCAGTAGAAGTGTGGAAGTTGCTGAGGGCGGATGGATGGAAGTGGTTGAGTTTATTTTTCGGTAAATTGTTGCAGGAAGAACAAATACCTGAGGAATGGTGCAGTAGTATACTGGTTCCCATTTTTAAAAACAAAGGAGACGTTCAAAACTGCAGCAGTTACCGGGGAATAAAGCTCATGTCACATACGATGAAAGTCTGGGAAAGAATAATAGAGAGAAGAATGAGAGAAGAGTGTGAGATAACACAAAACCAGTTCGGATTCATGCCCGGTCGAGGTACGACAGATGCCATTTTCGCATTACGCCAATTGTGCGAAAAGTACAAGCGCGTGCATAAAGATCTGCACATGGTTTTTGTCGACCTTGAAAAGGCGTACGATCGGGTTCCCCGTGAGGTCTTGTGGTGGGCGTTAAAGATGAAAGGTATGCCTGGGAAGTATGTGAGGTTGGTCCGTGCTATGTACAGAGCATCCCGTACATGTGTACGATCTGCCGCGGGAACTACGGGCAGTATCGATGTGGCGGTAGGGCTGCACCAAGGGTCGGCACTGAGCCCTTACCTCTTCCTACTGATTATGGACGCTTTGACGTCGGACCTGCAGGATGAGGCACCCTGGTGCATGCTCTTTGCCGATGACATCGTGCTTGTCGGGGAAGAAGGCATCGAGGTACAGAGCAGACTGACGGGGTGGCAACGGAGGCTGGAAAGTGTTGGCCTGAAGATCAGCAGATCCAAAACCGAATATCTGTGCTGTGATTTCGGCGGTCTTTCCAGTCCTGTACTCATGTCGTTGGATGGCGCTATACTGCCTATCTGCTCAGATGTCAAGTACCTCGGTTCCCTCATTCAAGGCGACGGCGGAATAGATAGAGCTGTGCAGCATAGGATTAACGCAGGGTGGATGAAATGGCGACAGGTCACAGCCACAACGTGCGATCCCCGAATGCCAATAAGGCTGAAGGGGAAAATTTACAAATCGATCATCCGACCTGTCGTCATGTATGGAAGTGAATGCTGGGCCGTCAAGAAGAAGGATGAAAATAGACTGCATGCGAATGAAATGAGAATGTTACGATGGATGTGTGGTGTGACAAGGATGGATAAGATAAGGAATGAGTATATAAGAGGAAGTCTGAAAGTAGCGCCAGTGGTAGAAAAGGTGAGAGGAAGCAGATTGGCATGGTTTGGGCATGTGATGCGGAGGAATGAAAGTCATGTCACAAAACGAGTGTTGAATATGAATGTGGAGGGACACACGGGTAGAGGAAGGCCGAATAAAAGATGGATCGATTGTGTGAAGAGTGATATGAGAATGAAAGGAGTAAGTATGGAAATGACGGCTGATAGAGAGGAATGGAACAAAAAGATTTACTGCGCCGACCCCAGATAATGGGAAATGGTTTAGAGAATGATGATGATGAAATGCAGCTCCTATCAAATCGCGTTGAATAGCAATTACGCAAATACGAATCACTACGTATCAACCAAATACAAGTTAGCTCAAAAGAAAAGACACAAATCAAATTAACAAATAACAAATACTAGTGCGATCAAATCAAGTTAAATTCAAATTGCGCAAATACAAATTACTACTCTTTAGTTCAAATACAACTTACAGTATAAACGAAGATACACATCACGGTCGATCAACAAAAAAATGCCTAGCTCGGAAATTGACCCTTCGATAAGTAATCCACTACAACTATCCGACAACGATAATTAACCGATTACGTAAAAATAGCCATCTACCTACATGACGTATATCTCTAGAAAAACTCCCGCTTGCGCAACCTAGGGCGCGGCTTTTCAAACTACCCACTAACCAAAAAAAAAAGCAAGCAACAAACAAAGGGAAATAATTTTATTATTACGTACAAAAAAATATTTTTACGTATTACGGACGGGCGTGATTGTAGATACAAATTAAACCAATCAAACCAACGCTCCCTGCCACCAGAATTGTTTAATGTTTATCAAACACTATGGTCGGGATCGACCGGGGAATCGAACCCGGAACCGCGCTCTGCTACCAGTTTGTTACGGCCTACGGCTGCTCCCTTAAAGGATCCAATGCTCTGGGGCCCATGAGCAGAAGACTTCCCGAGCAGACGTAGGTCGGGCCTCAATGTGGCCACGTGGAAATTCCTAATTACAATAAACCAGATGGGAGGACGCTAGAAAGACATAGTACTTACCATTATCCGAAGCTAACTTCGCACCAAGGCTTGAGCAGGCCGTGAGTGTGTGTAATAGTGGATGGCGAGTAGTGTACAGTGAGAAGTGAATGTGTGGGGCCTTGTCAAGCATAGGCGACCAGCCGCGGCCGAGTTCCAATCTGCTCCAAAATGCTGCACCGCTTCAGAATGCTTCGGCGCCGGACCACAGTCACTTTCCTCGTTCTTCACGATGACAGTCAATTAACTCTATCGTACGATTTACTAACTTACAGAAGCCACTAACTATCGCGGGTTATAAGGTTAACGCACAAAACGCACACGGAGTTTTCAGTTTATTAAAGGTCACTACCGTTTCGCGTCGCAACAGTTAGTTCTAGAATATCAGAGGCCGCACTAGCTAATATTGCCTAATGCACTTATGCAGGTTCTGAGTCAAACACAATGAGTCCCTGGGAAGCTCTCCAGCCGGAATGCGTGTCACAATGATAGACCGTATATTTACTGGCCGCGCCGAATTATTCCGAGTTCCCTAACAGAATACAGCGTGCCAATCGTTAGCACCGCTCAAGGACGACTGACTTTTCGCTCGCGACCCGCCCGCTCTTGCCACGCTCGGCCGAACTTCAAACCAGTTCGCACCGAGCCGAGTGCCCTCTGGCGTCGATTCTTGACATTAGCGTTTGACGCGAACAGGTGGCATATGTGAACGCAGTGCATCATATGATAAGTGGAAGTTCTGGCCCATTGATACGTCTACTCCTATCATCGAAAAGGAATTAAAATGCAGATGAGATTAAGCTACAATACCTTGTTACTAGTAAAAACAATCTCAGTCTGCAAATGGACTAGTTCTCATATCCTTCAAACTTATTCAGAACACTGCACAGCAGCAGAAATACTTCGTCTTGACGGGGAGGACAAAAATGGAGTCATAAAGTCCAGAAATTGGTTCGATTTTATTATCATCTCGCATGTTGAAACAAAATTGCCGCTACAAATTAATTTCAATGCTTAATTTAACGTTTACTTTCTATCAATATAAGGTTTCTTATTCAAATCTCTTAACAATCTTGTTTTACTCAAAATAAACGTAAAGGTATTTTGGCGTATTTCCACAAATATTTATCTAGGCTATTCATGAAATGAAATATGACGTGGGTTCTCTGCAGAAAATTGTGTCGTACATGATTATCTGATGTCACATCGCTCCGCTTTCAAATCGAATGGTAAGAGATTGCAATATGATTGGTACATCCGTTTCAAAGGAATGATTTTTTGTTGATGTAAAAACTTTGATTGCGCACGCCTAGCCGTGGATTAAATATACACTAACAAAAGTAATATGCTTATGTTGCACTCAACTTAATACAATTTAAACTTTTTAATGATAAAATTAAAGCAATTAACGAACAGTTTACCTGATTACCATCAGTGGCTACAACGGTTTATGGATATCTGCAACCAACATCAAATAAAGAAGGCTTAAATGCTTTGCTTGTGATTATACTGGTTCTCTATGAAGTTTATGCTGGAACTCAGCAGTTCTTTGCCACAGAAATAGATAATAGGGTGGTACCTACTTAGACAGACTCCTGGATGGAATAAAAATAGTTCAACATTGAATGAATTGGCTATTAAGAAATAAAAATCTTATATTAATTTTTTAATCCGATGATATCCCGGACGTCAGTCTGAGTGAGATTAGAATGGCTCTCCAACACCTTAAAAACGGCAAATCCCCGGGCGAAGATGGAATTACAGCGAAGCTTCTGAAAGCGGGTGGAAAACCGGTACTTAAAGTCCTTCAGAAGCTCTTTAATTCCGTCCTTCATGGGGAGTGCCCCCAACTCCGTAGGCGTCGAGCAGAAATTCAGGGGTCTTGTTCTTCAAGAAAGGCGACAACGCTCTCTTGAAGAACTACAGACCGATTTCCCTTCTGAGCCACGTCTACGTGCTGTTTTCGAGAGTCATTACGAATCGTCTCGCCTACACTCGACGACTTACAGCCTCCCGAACAAGCCGGTTTTCAAGCGCATACATACCCTTCGGCAAATTGTACAGAAGACCGAAGAGTAAAATCTGCCTCTTTGTCTTGCGTATGTGCACTATGAGAAAGCCTTTGATTCCGTCGAAATTAGGGCGGTGCTGCAGTCCGTCCAGCAATGCCAAGTGGACTGTCGGTATATCGAAGTGCTATAGTGTTTGTACAGTAGGGCTACGATGGCTATCCGAGACAAGAACCAGAGTACGAAACCTATCCAACTACAGAGAGGTGTTCGACAGGGTGACGTAATATCCCCGAAACTGCATTGGAAAACGTTTTCAACCTTTTGGACTGGAAAGGATACGATATTAACATCAATGGCGAGTACATCACTCACCACTCACTCACTCACAGTCCTTATGGCAGAATCGCTGGAGGACCTAAGTACTATATTCTCAATGACCTCAATAGTGTCTCCCAACGGATATGTCTTAAGATGAACATGGACAAAACCAAAATCTTGTTTGACGTTCATGTCACACCTACGCCGGTAGTTGTTGGGAGCACTATGCTCGAAGTTGTTGACGAATATGTTTACCTGGGACAAATAAAATAAAATTGTATTCCTGACTTTTAAAATATATTATTTGTGTTTTAAATTTGGCGCTCTATTATTATAACAGGTAGTGTCACCTACAGGGAAAAAATTAATAATATTTACCAAAATAAATCGATTATAAATGAATGAACTTGTATAGGCCGTATGGCACAGTTGTCCTTTGTCTATCAAGGGCTAAAGAAAAATATTAAATCACCTTTAAATATTTAATAGCAATAAAAGTTGAAAATCATTATATTAACAAACTACGCGTACCTACTAGGCCATTGATATGAAATAGGGAAACAGTTGACGTAATTCTGAAGCTAATAAAAAAAACTGGTCTCGATACGTCTGTTTTTTCGGGAGTTATCCTGAACACATATAAAATGAACATCCGGCGTCCACATAATTTTTTTTCAAACCGTTTTTTTTTTTTTCAAAATAACAAATAAAATTAGTGTTTTCTTGATATACGGCTACTCATATTATCGTATAAGTGCAATATGGTTATGATAGAGGCATTTGAAGAACACAAAATTAATGAACCTTGACATTTATTTATTTATTTAACAAGTACACTTACAATATACATATATGACATTGTCCCAAAAATTTTCACTATTTTATATTTTCTGATATGCATATCAATTACAAGTGTACACAACATTTCCAGATTGAGTCGTGCAACTTAATTTAGAATTAATTTGAGGTAGGAAAAACATACAATCAATACAATAAAATGAGAAATAATTTAAGTAAATTATGTGACTAAATAGCTAAAAAATCAAATGAAAAAAAAAAAAAAGAAACCATGTTCAATTATTGGGAAAGAAAATGGTAGATATTGTATTCTCTTTAGAAGTATGTAAATTTTTAATTTAAGTATAAAATAAATTCTATTAAAAATATAATTTTTAACAGGTACTAATTAACTAGGCGATAGATGCCTAGTAAGTTTAATTTTGAAAGTCTTAAAAGAGTCGTGAAATATATCGATGCTAGGTACGGTTTTAGTTATTTCGTTATATTTGGCACATATACGAACAATAGGAGCATGATTCCCGAGATCAGTTTTCGTGAAAGGAATATAAAATTTTTTTAAGATGCGACAATGGGGATATTTACGCGGAACTGACATGTCGAGAGTAACGCACCACCTAATAACGCTTCGCGTTATTAGGCAGTAGAGGGTACCTGCGAAGTTCCTTTCGCCGTTTTTCTCCAGACAGAGGAACCTCATTTTAAAATGGTAGTTGATTAATAAGTAATATTGTTAAAATAAATTTAATTTTGTTACGTTTTTTTTATTATTTTATTCATTTCATTTCGTTTCGCTGCCAATGTCAAACACATTTAAGGTCTGTGGTCAAACAGTAGCAAAGAAAAATATTTGCCAAATGTTTACTGCCTATTAAAGTCCCCTGCTGAACATAGACCTCCCCCATAGATTGCCATAGTTGCCACACTTGGCAAGCGGGTTGTACCAACCGCACTTTTATTTTTATTTTTAGTCGTTAATAGGAAGACGCTACTGCCCATCTCCTGAAGTGTTTCCTTCTGTCGCCTCTTACGACACCCACGCAATGTTATGGGGTAGTAGTATTTATTACATTGTCACTACACGGCACGACACTTTAAAATCCTGCCATGAAATAATTAAACTAAAGCTGCAAATTTGGCTTTTATTTTTCAAATATAAATTTTTTAAATTCTGTCAAGTCAAGGCAAGAATGCGCTTATTTTAGTTTTGTACAATATTAAATATATTATGTTTTTTATGTATCAATTTGCATTTGAAATTGTCCCTATAATAAGAGAGGCTTATGTCCATTAGTGGACTTTTATGGGCTAGAGAAGAAGAAGGGGTAGGTAAATCTAATAACTACTGTAGTAATATATCAAAGCAAATTGACTTTACATGTAACGCTTCTTATATTGGTTGGCTTATATTGGTATTAACTTAGATATAACTTATAATTACATTTAATACCCTAAGGATATTCACCCTCTCTCCCTCGTCAATTAAATGGAAGTAAGGAATGTGTGGGTTAGAGTCCATTGTTCCTAGTACAAAGTATTAAGTGCTCAAATACCGCAACGAAGTTATCTTGTTCCAGAATTTACCAGAAATACCCTTTTGTCCCGAAGGGAGCGTCATTCAGTTCCATTATAAAGATGATACTTTGACGTCACTTGCAACTCTGAACATAAGTATCGACTAAAGATATGTCGCTTATAAAAAGTATGTAGAAAATTTCTTCTAACAAGGATGTGTCATGCACGAGGCGCCTCGTTTACATTAATGAGTACCATGTGTAGATTAGTGAAGCTTAAAACTTTCTCTAATGTACGCGCTATAAAGTCTACTTGCGAAACAACATTATAAGTAAAGAAAGTAAAAAAATATATTCATGATTAGATCTCAAAGCTTAGAATAAAATTCTTACTTAATGAAGTCGTAACAATCACCCGAGTAATGGGTATTCAATAAAAATATTACCAAGTAAAAACACTCGAAACCTACCTAGTAAAAAGTGCCCGCCGGTGAGGAATGAAAATATGAGAAGAAACCTGCATTACTGAGAAATAAAGATATATAGAAAACATGTAAAATCCGTTAATGCGTCAGGGAACATGCAGTGGACCCATAGCTCCATAAACCTGTCATTACTTTGTTTTAAAATACCAAATTCTTCTACCGGTGCGGCCTTTGATTTCGTGGAGGCACCTTCGAAGGATGCGGCACGTGCCAAGGCGGCGCGACACAGACGCGACCGTATCTTAGCGAACAGGCTATATACATACTAATATTTGTCATAAAATCATTTGTCATGTGTAAGGCAGCCGGTTATGATAGAGTATCTCTCGAAATGCTAAGGGCTGGAGAAGGAGTGGTGGCAGACCTGCTGTACACCTTGTTTAATTTATGTTGGGAACTTAAGCGGGTACCGGGAGACTGGTGCAAAGCCGTGATAGTCCCAATATATAAGGGAAAAGGATCACAGCAGGACTGTAAAAACTACCGTGGTATCAGCCTTCTTAGCATTGTGGGAAAACTGTATGCTAAGGTACTAATTGAAAGAGTTATGAAAGAAACTGACGGAAAAATTTGGGATGTGCAAGCGGGATTTAGAAAGGGAATGGGATGTACGGATCAGGTCTTTTCCATGCGCATGATCGCCGAGAAGTTTTTGGCCAAAAACCAAAAAGTTTTTTGTGCGTTCATGGACTTGGAGAAGGCTTATGACAGAGTGGACAGGGATGTGTTATGGCAAACACTGAACTCATTTGGGTTGAGCGCTGGTCTGATACAGGCATTGAAGTCTCTATATAGGGACTCTAGTGCTTGTGTCAGGATCAACGGGGCCTACTCGGACTGGTTTGACATCCATAAAGGTGTCTGACAGGGCTGTGTGGCTTACCCGTGGTTGTTCAACCTATTTATGGACAGTTGTTTGGAAAATTTGAAAGTAGAAGAATGCGGGTTAAGAATGGGTGAGTTAACCGTCAAATGCCTTTTGTACGCCGATGATCAAGTCATACTTGCGTCGTCGGCAGCCGAGTTGCAAATGATGGTTACATTAATGAACAGGACATTAAAAGAAAAGAGAATGAAAGTGAACGCAAGTAAGACGAAAGTTATGGTTTTTGAAAGAGAAGAAAATAAAACGATATGTGAAATAAGAATAGAAGGGGAGTTGGTAGAGCAAGTAGATGAGTTTGTATATTTGGGATGTGTGTTTAGCAGGGATAGTAGATATGATAAGGATATAGAACGACGAGTGAATGCAGGAAATAGAGTGAATGGGGCTCTACACTCTATTGTGAAAAGTCAGAATGTGTCCAAAAAGGCACGTATGGCAATTCACAATGCTGTGTTAGTACCTACTTTAATGTATGGTGGTGAAAGTTGGGTGTGGCAGAAGAAGCATGAAAGTAGAATAAATGCTGTAGAAATACGGTCATTAAGGAGTATGTTAGGGATGAAGCTGAATGACAGAGTGAGAAATTGTTTAATAAGAGAAGAGTGTGGTTTGCAAGATAATATTGTGACCAGGATTAAGAAAGGAATGCTTTGGTGGTTTGGCCATGTAGAAAGAATGAATGAGGAAAGAGTGACAAAGCAAATTTATGTTGCAGAGGTGAACGGCATAGTCGGGAAGGGTCGCCCTAGGCGAAAGTTTATCGACCAAATTGGCGATATATTAAAAATTGGCCAAATCAAGAGTACCTTTAACCGACGAGCGTGTATGCGTAGGTATATGGATGTGGAGGAAGCGAGAGAGGTGTGTCAGGATCGTGCCAAATGGAAGTCCATAATCTCTGCCTACCCCTCTGGGTGACAGGCGTGAGTGTTTATGTTTATGTTTATGTATTTGTCATAGCTGCCACACTTGGTAGGCGGGTTAGAAAACGTCTAAACGTCTATTCTAATTTCTAGTTGTTATTAGGAAGACGATGTAGCTGATGTACATCTCGTGGTTTGTTTCTCTTTTTCGCCTCCTACGACACCCACGGGACTATTTGGGCTAGTGGATATTTTTATTCTTATACTGCCACTAAACAAGATAGTTTTGTAATTTTACTTTCTACATTTAAGTTAAAATTAAACGCGATAAATCCCATACACTGGCTTTCTTAAACTAAAGTAAATATTTTGTACATCGTTCGGCGACTTCGGTATATTGTAGTCGGTCTGGGTCGAAGTAGGACGTATCAAATCGGACAACTTGCCCCACACTCGTCAATAATTTTGCGCGGTGACCTCTCAGCAACAATCAGCATAGATGTGACCCTTGTAACTTCCAAATTTTATACATTACCTTTCTTGTCCATGTTTATCTTTAGACTTATGTTAGTATATATTACGTAGTAGAATGTTATATGTATACTATATATTAACAGACACTATTGAGTTCATTGAGCATAGTGCTGAAGTTGAAAATGAAATATTTGTTTTATTATAATTACATCAACAAATATCACTTTATAAGTTTAAAACCACCTTTCGATTTCGATTTCGATTGATAGATAGAAGTCAAAATAACTCCATGAGCTTTATAAAAGCCGGTTATTGCAATATTATATTTCAATTTTATTTATAAGTATAGAGCAAGACCAACACACCCGCAGAGATATTATAATAATCAATTACAACAAAAAACAATTTATATGTTTGATGCAGTTTTCTTATTACTAAATAAACAGTTAGACAAAGGCTTTTAAAAAAATACGTCATCTGTCGAATATTACTTGGAAGATTTACTCAGGAAGGATTCTGCTGTTAGAGTGATTGGTGGTTACACGTGTTTTTGTACTGAAATAAGTTTTTAATTCTTTTTCGATTCAAATTTGTCCTGTTTGTTAGTTGGTGAGTATTGTTTAGTTAGTTGATGTAGATCTTTGTGAAGACGATGGATGTTGACGGGGGAGACGCTGAACGCAACAAAGCGCATACTGGAGAAAATTGTCCCACAGATTCCCCAACCTGTCTTTTCTACTCTGCAAATCATTGGCCATTGAAAAAAGTTGTCCAGAACACTCAAGGCAAAAAGATATCAAGATAGTAATGTCGCAAGAGAATGTGTCATACTTTGAGGCTTCTGCTTGTTTCCCAGCTGTCAGGAGATCTTATACTGATGTTGCATCTTCACAAGTTCCTGCAGGCTATCTCCTCTCTAGTCGGGCACCTATAAACATTCCTATTTTTCCATCTCCTTCCCAATCCTATAGGAAAACCATCCAACCAACCAAAGAAAATTTCCTTAGAAAATCTTGTTGCCTCCCTCACAGATATTGTTGGCAAATTTGATAATTTCCATTTACCATTCAACGTGAACAACAAATTAGATGTCCTATTCTCCAGAATATATAAAGTTCGAATCCCTAACCCTCCTCCAGTGGAATCGTTGGAGCATCAGGAATAAGAAACCTGATATAATTCACTTAATTAATAGTTTAAATCCTTCACTACTTGCAATATCGGAGACCTGGCTTAAGCCAGGGTCCACATTTAGAAACCCAGGCTTCTCTTGTTATCGTAGTGATAGGAGTGACGGCTATGGCACTGCTCTGATTCTACTAAACAGAACTATTGCTCTATCACCCATCCCGCTTTTTCCTAAACTAGGCAATATTAATGCAGTAGCTGTTAAGGCTTTAGACATCACAATCCTATCCATTTACATTCCAGTTCCCACTCCTTCTTGTATTCCAGAACTCAATTTAATTCTATCAATCATCTCCCCACCTTACATTGTTCTAGGAGACTTCAACAGCCATCATGTTATATGGGGTTCCCGTAAATCTGACTCTTTTTCTTGTTTGCTACTTGATGTCTTCAAAGAAGTCATTCATCTTTGTCTTCTAAATGATGGTTCTCCCACCAGAATGTCTCACCCTTCGCAGAATACTAGATCCGCAGTATACTTGTCATTGTGCTCTCCAATCTTGGCTGCTAGCGTATCATGGAAAACTCTTCCTTCTTCTGTTGGTACGGATCACTTTTCCGTCTTCCTAAACTTAAGTTATAGATATGTCCCTACTCGAAGTATATCTCCCCTTTTCAAATTCTACCTGTCTGAAGCTGATTGGAATGTATTTTCCACAGAATCAGAACTTCATATCAATAACCTTCCGCCAGTATCTTTAGATAACCTTCAGAGTGTCTACTCCTATTTTATAACCCTTCTGAATAATATAGCCTGCAAAATTTTACCTTTGAAAAATTCCTCCACAAAAAAATTTCTTTACTGCTCCTTAATTATCAGAAAACGAAAGGTTACAGAATGGCTATATTTCTCTAATGTCACCATGGAAAATTTTCTAGATTATCAAAAAATAGCTGCTCAGTCCAAAAAACTTATTTTCGAAAAGAAAGAAAAGATGGCTTTCATTCTGTGAAAGTCAACTCGCCGATCACCTTCTTCTCTTGTTTGGAAAAGTATCGGGCGCTTCCATGGTATTTCAAATTATAGTAATCCCCGTTATGCAGACCCTTCCCATTAGCTAGTCAACTTCAGTAACAGACTGGCTCCCTCGTGGGTTCCATTGAAAGAAGAGATATTTCCTAACTCTAAATCATTCCCTCCTTACTCATCCAACTCTTTTAATAACCTTTATGAACTATTTTCAATAGCTGAAATGCAGTTAGTGCTTAGGCACCTAAAGGATTCCACTCCTGGCGTTGATGGTATCCCCTACACATTTCTTGTAAATATGGGTACTACATAAGTAAGTGTAAGCAGTTATATTTAAGCATCATTGACTTTGCTTTTAAAAGCGGTTCCATTCCTGATGATTGGAAAACTCATATTATTATACCCATTCTAAAATTTGGTCTTTTCAGTGGTAGAGCCACGCGGCAGCTTTTGCTGTCGGATGGGCCGGCTCGAACCGGGGTGGTACCACGACCTCACAGAAAACCAGCGTGAAGTAGAGGTTTACCTCTGCGTTTCGCTTGGTGAGTGCAGTTGGCCGGAGGCCCTTTTTACTGGAAATGAGGAATTTCATCTTAGTCCTCACGGGTGACAACGCATTACATTTGGATTTGTAATAGAGGATAGATGTAATGTCTATGGGCCGCAGTAACTTTTTTAGCATTAAGATATCACCCTATTGCTATTTCATCAACCTTGTTTAAAATCATGGAGCACCTCGTAAAAAATCGACTTGAGTGAATTCTTGAAAATAGAGGCATTATACCAAAGAGCCAATTTGTTTTTAGAAAAGGTTTTAGCACAATGGATAGCCTTAGCATCTTAGTATCCGATATATGACTTGCTTTTTCCAATATCAATTTTCTGGTAGGCTTTAATTGATGTTTGTGCTGCATATGATAATGTTGTTCTCCCACTGCTCAGGCAATAAATGCATCAGCTGAATATTCCTGAGAGAATAACAAATTTCTTATCAAACTTACTCTCACATAGACGCATATTAGTCAGTTCTGAAGGAAGATTTCTACCAGCTACATTTATCTGGAAGGGACTACCACAGGGCTCTGTCTTGAGCCCTTTGTTATACATTCTCTTCACTCGTAATCTAGATAGATCTGTGATTTACCTAGGTAATGTCCTGCAATATGCAGATGACCTAGCCTTATTTGTAACTGATGCCTGTATTGCCAAAGCTACTTCCCGTTTATCCCAAGCTGTCAATTTTCTTAATAACTGGCTGTTTGAGCATGGCCTATCAATATCTCCCTCGAAATGCAGTACTGTGGTTTTGTCTAGGCGAAGGCATATACCAGAAGTGTCCATATATATTTAAAATACCCTAATACCCACTGAAAATCAGGTGAAATTTTTAGGAGTTATTTTGGATAATAAAATGACAGAAATTCCTCATCTATCATATATTGCTTCCAAATGTGAAAAAACCTCAATATAATCCGATTCCCTATCAGGTGCTTGGTGGAGTTCCCACACCTACTCCCAAAATAAAAATTAGAACATTGTATAAAACAATGCTCTAATTAGAAGTCATTTTGACTATGGCTGCTTTTTACTAGCCATACTATGTAGCAAAATGGCCCTTAATACCTTGGAAAAAAATTTAGTCAAAATGTCTACGTATAATAACAGGTGGCATGAAATCTACTCGCATTTCTGATATTCAAGTTGAATATGTTGAGCCCCCCCCCCCCCTCCCCCTATTTCTACGCATACAATGTCTCTCACATAAGTTTTTGTTCAAAGCTGCTTGTTATTTATACCATTCTCTCCTCTCACAACTTCATTCCTTGTATCAGTCGGTCAGGGACTCTCCATATTGGTTCCACAAGGATTTGCCATGTATTATAAAAAGTTATATTAAATTAGTCAATGTTAACTCTCCTGTTTATCAATCCTTAATAATTCACTTTTCAATATCCAATATGAGGCTCTAATTTTCAACCCACACATTATTCTAAATTTCGGAATATATAAGAATACTATTGGAGCAAATAACAAATTAAATATGCTCCTCCTCCAAAAATTGGCAAGATTGGTTAATTATGTACACTGATGCCTGAAAGCTAAGTGACGAGAAATTAGCTGGGTCCGAAGTGTGGATCCCTATCTACAAAATTATTTTAAATTTTACCTCTCTGCCTGACTCATCTGTATTCACAGGCGAGTCTTTAGCTATCTTAGACTTAGGACTCTCATTTTCTCAGACTCCCTCAGTTGCCTTCAAAGCATAGCATCTATTCCTTTGCACTCTAACTAAGATACCGCCTAATTTTAAATATTAGAAACTCTCCGTGCAACTGCCATAAAAAGGGCTGAAAATTGTCTTGGCTTGGATCCCTAGCCAATGTGGGATTCAGGGTAATGGAATTGCGGAACATTTAGCTAAAGAAGCCACCGAATCTGGATCCTTCCCAAAACAATGCCTCTATGCATATGACCTCCTACCCAAGGCTGGATCCAGCCTTCTGTCTACATAGCAAAGTAACTGACATCAGTCTAAACTTTTAAAATGTAAACACTATTCCAAAGTCCAAATTAATATCACATCAAAACCCCTTCAAATCGCCACCATCATCGTCTTCTTTCAATATCGCCACTTTAATAAAACAATTACCTCTACTGTTTGTCGCTATCGCTTTGGAGATGCATGTACTCCGATAAACTTGGCTTAAGTAAGGATTAGGGATAGCGCAGTCTGTAAATGTGGGCTTGACAAAGGATCCGTAAATCATCTGTTCTTTGAGAGTCCTAATCATTTTCACTCTCTCTATGATATCCTTCCCAATCACGTCCCGCGTCCTGTAAATTTCCAGTATTTTGTTTGTTGTCCCTAGTGTATACTCTTTTTGTAAATATTTTCTGTTTATTCGTACTAATAATAATAAACTGTAAAATTATTAATCAATTTTGGTGACGGTATTTAAAAATGTGACGTCTTTTGTTCTAGATTGTGACCCCACTCGTAAAATTGAGAACTCTTTAATGTAATAAATATTTAGTTATCTGACTTGACACTGGCTAAATTCTATCAAGAGAAGCCATAATTTAAAAGAAGAAGAAGAAGATTTACTCATACCCTACACGCTGGCCAGATTCCTGAACGCAAAGTTGACACCATCGCACTAGCACTCCATCGTCAGCCAATGCTGGGCATAGACCTCTCTCAAGATACAGTTCCTATGAGCTACCTTGCGCTTAGATTCAGTCTAGTACTAGTTGGAACTATGTTTGCCAAGCACGGTTTCCACTTCATGGCGTTTGCATGCATTTTAAATTAGAAATATTAACGAAATTAAGTTTGTGTCAGAGAGATAAAAAGGCATTGATCTCATTAACGTTTTGGCAATCTCGGTTCCGACATAATACAAAGGGGAAAAATCAATGAAAAGAGTTGTTATCCACTAGACATATGTGTAAAGCCCGATGTTGAATACATCGTATTTGAAATCGCACACATTGAGTTTGTTAAGACTTTGCAAATAAAATTTGCGTTTAAGCCTTGTCGTTTACATGTCTGTAAATGATACGACAAAGTTCCAGAAAATGTGCCAAGTCTGAACTAGAAAATTTGATACTAACCTCTGGGAATAAGGTGATCGCTTCGAAACTGTTTCTCATATGAGTGTTGTAAATAATTGTACAATCAATTTTATATTGTATAATGTTACTCTGGGAAAAACGTCCTAAAACAGAGGCTTTTTCTGAACCAGTAATAAAAGTATGACAAATGACGTTGCATATATATATATATTATTTATAATCTATTTCGAGTAAAAAGTATTCTATTATAGATGTTAAAAATTAGCTAAGATCTGCGAAAAAAAATAAAAATATGTCTTGCAAACACAAGTGCAGTGGGTCTTTACTCTGGTTTTACTGCGCAAATTTTTGCTAACGATTCTATCGTGAAAAGGACTATCGAGCAAAGCCTTTATCATAGCTCATTGAGCCTCAAACTTCCTCATATGGCTAACATCGAAGGACATATATATTATTATTGAGAATTCCTACTCCGCCGGCACCAATTAAACTAAGGAATAAATCACGAGGAAACCTATAAAGAATGAAACATTTTCAGGACATGTGAAATCCATTAACACACACTGGAACAGCGCGGCGGACTAATCGCTTTACGAGAGTAAGCTTTACTGAGAAGAAATGAGAAACTGTTTGTTTATATAAAAACGACCGCATTGCCTAGTGGCCATTTACTGGTTACTTACTGATTTGCAACTATCAGGTTCGAATCCCAGTTGGAGCTAAAATTTGTGCAAAAACTAATAACTGGGCTTAGATTTAAGATATATTGTAATTACTATATTCAAGCGTACTATTAATCGCATCGAATTAGTGTTAAATGTTTAAAGTGAAGACTGTGGCCATGCTGTTGCGTATTACAGGTCGTCTCAACCAGGTCTCAACCAGGACCAACAAATGTACAGTGACAAAAAATCTCTCACCCTCGCAAAGTCGATTCGTTTTTTCTTTTATTCATCGGTTATCAATCTTGATATCCAACATATAGATTAACCTTTAATTATCTTTGGAGGTGACAGAGGGAAACTGAAACAGGAGATGGCTAGCACCTAACTGATAAGAACTATGAAAATAAGACACCTCTCTTCCAAGTGTTTCAACTATGGCATAAATACTAGGCAATCTAAGAAAGAGACCTATGTTCTACCGCGGACTTTTGATAGGCTCAATTAATTAATGTTATGGTACTTGGTTTTAGAAAAAAAATTACAGACTTGCGTCTAAACCTTGTTTTATGAATTGCTGGAAATGCTCGCTGAAAATATTTCTCTTGATGTTACTTCTGTTTAGCCCACGTCAAAGAAAATAATTGCCACATGTCTTTTCCCCTCCTAGTTGCTCGTAGTCGTTTCATAATTTAATAGGATTTTATGGGGTTATCGTCTGCACTGATATATCACTTTGTCTAATCCTTACAGTTAGTGTCTTGATTACAATTATTGACGAAAGAAACAGTTCAAAATGTCCCTTTTAAGTACAAATAACTATCAAATTATTGTTATTATTAGTATACTCGTTAACTTTATCCAATTGTAGTGATTAAGTCTATATGCTTCTTATTCCCAAACCATTGGAGTGTAATTCTACGCTGTGTATTCTGTTTTATTGGAATTTAAGCTGTTTTATTACATTTTATTATTTTATTTGTTTGTGTAAGCAGGTGGATATTCTACAGGAAAATGCTTTTAAATTTTATTACAAAACGCAATGCAAAATCACGATGCCGAAATTTAATTCAATAACGAAAGAATTTAATTTAGCTCCTTTGCTTGCTTTAATACTAAAAAAAAATAAGTAGTCGCATGATTTTATAAAAGTATTGTACAGTAAGAGATCGTATCTCAGAAAAAAAAAGATTTTATTAGATTGTACTATAGGCATTATTTTAAACAAATCGGTGCTTTATAAATACAAGTCCTTTTTAATAAATTTAATTCTAAGTTCTTATAGTATTTATATTTATAATTTGCTAAATATTTCAACTATAAAGATATAAATGTAAGTGCTACGCGTTCGTGATTTACGTCCCAAACAATCCTTGTAATGAGCTCGAAACTCTCTCTCAGGAGTGTCGTCGGCAGGCTATCCAATTACGAGGTGTTTTGTGTAGATATTGTGCTGGCAGGGCTTAATGCGTTTTGAATTCGTACAGTTAAAATGCTTATCGCACGATAGTTACACACGCGTAAACATAATTTCAAATAGGCCATTTAATTTAAAATAAAAAATAAATAAAATAAATATGATTGAAAATATAAAACTCGTATTGCTGTACTTTTGTGGAACTCTTTACCTCGTCACATTCGTCGTGTTAAATCTCTTCATCATTTTTAAATCATATTACATAGAACGCTATGAGAAAAATTACTATCCCGTATTCGTGCACTTATACAGGGTTATTTTGTTGTAGCCAAATTTAGAGGGAAGGTTCAAATTAAGTATATATGAGTATATATTGTAGGCAAATGGTGAAGGAAAATTAATTAAAAAAAATCTTAAACATTCTGTCTTTTTTATATTTTAAAGTCGATGTGCGTGGTAATACATTATTTTAACTGATTTTACTGCGCACGCACAGATTTGTAAGGGTCGATTGGTAGGCAAAAACGTTGTTGCCCAGATATCACATTCAATTTTGGATAGTTTCAAATAAAATTAGAATCCTTATTTACTCGTATTTTACAAAAACTGCAATAACGGAATATCATTATCTTTATAAATAAAAATTACGTGTCACGTTGTTTGTCCGCGATGAACTCCTAAACTACTGAACCGATTTCAATTAAATTTTGTACACTCTGTACAGTTTGGTCCAACTTGAGAGATAGGATAGTTTTTATCCCGATAAGTAACACTCAATATTTTTTTATGACGATATTAAGGATTTTTATATGAAGGGTCGTCGAAAAGGACAGAGCAACGTCTACCTGGCCAGCTAGTTTACATATATATTTGAACTTAAGTTTAAAATGTTGCTACTGTTTAAATATAACCCTATATAATACATAAATTAGGCATATAGTGGTGTTTTGTTGTGTGAATTCTATAAAAAAAATTCTACTTTTGTCAGAAATACGGTATTAGCGCGGCTAGCGGTGTGTAATGAAATAATTTTACGATAAAACAATATGAAGAAATAGTAATGTTGTGCTTAGTTGTTAATATCGCCAAACGATCTATATTCATTGATTTAGCCAAGTTAGTAATTATTTATATCATGATATAGTTAACAAACAATATGAAGCTTATTTAAATGCCACCATTTCTTGCAATAATCAACTAATTTATGATATTACTAATTCTAAGATTTGGTCAATATATATTATATAAAAATCTTTTTATTTAAAGAATTTGAATAGTGAGAGTTTTACAATAATTACAGTTTCATCAGTTAATTTATGGATAAACAAAACTAACACGTAATAAAACCTTTTTTATAGATCAGAAATTCATCTCAGATTTTACGATGTTCGATAGATGCCACTATTATCTATGTAAGTAGTAATAAGTTACTATAAGCTTTATTAAATCCTACTAAAAAGAAATAAAGAAAGAACTAAAAAATGAACGTAAGAATTTTCAAATGATAATGAATTTAATTATATGAGCATATAAATTGTAAGTTATTTATTTGATTTTATTTGTTGGTAAATAGAGGTAAAATATTACTACTTTTTGAATTTAACGTTAGATTGTACCGTTTTAAATAAAGTGAAAATTAGATTGTCGGCGCATTTCAGTTTATTACGTGACGGTTAAAACTAATTTTAGGCTTTATTTATAAATAATATGTTATTTAAAAAAATACATCAATCATATAAAATAGAAATTAACAAATTGAGGAAGGAAGGAGAAATATTTAACCCTCCTTTTTAAAAGTTCCATATTCAGATAAAATAGTAGCCTTTAAGTTGCCCCGGGTTCCTAACTACCCACTCACGAAATTTCGTGGAAATCTGTCCAGTAGTTTTTGCGTGAATCGGAAATACAAACAGAAGACAGACAAAAATTCTAAAAACCACTGATTTGGCTTCAGTGCATTTTATTTAGTGTCCTGGAATTGTTTACTCCAGGAAATATTAGAATTACAGACACTTTTCTACAGATTTATTATATGTATGTATAATAGATATATGTCAGTTAAATACTGATAAGTAATGGTAAAAAATTAACTATTTCAAGCCGTGTGTTTTTTTATCCATATCATAAATCGATCTATATAATATTGTATTCATTAAACGGGTCAAGGCACATCATGAAATAGACAATGGAGAGTGCAATAATTCATCAAATGGCTGTGTTTCATGAAATGTTCGGCTGCTTCAGGATGTGGGCAACTAAACGGCTGGTCATGATATACATTTTAACAATGCTGGACTAAAATATTATCGACTGTATAGAGAGAATTAATACTAGGACGAAAATATCATGTCAGATATTGAGACGAAATCTATATTTAGCAGTAAGGCTGAGAAAGGAAAATAGAAGATTTTGATGTAGATAAACTAACAACTACCTATAAGAGTACATAAAAGAAAATGGTATTATCAAATATACTAGTAAATCACAATATTTCAAAGCTAATAGTGTCATCAAGCTTGAAAATAAGCAGAACTTACCTTCTAAAACCGTCTGTAAATAAAGGATAGAATAAACAATGACGGGAAGACATTTCATTTTAATTAAGTTCTTAGAGCTGTAACAATGGCGTGTGTCGTATTATATAATTTAATTGCAGTATCTTTGTAACTGTTAGAGAAAACTTATAGGATAGCCGAGTGTGCTGATTAATAACGACACAAGGCAGTTTTATTATTTTTGCACAAAATCGGAATCCTCGGAGTCGACATATCGAGTGACGTGCATTTTCGTGGTCACTTAGAAAAGAAGGCCAAATCGGCCTCTAAATAGCTTGGCATGCTCAGCAGAGCGAGACAGTAGTTCATGCCGACACACCGCCTGCAACTTTACAAGGCGCAGGTTCGGCCTCACATGGAATACTGTTCCCATCTCTGGGCAGGGGCTCCCGAGTGCCAGCTCCTTCCACTTGACCGTATCCAGCGCAGAGCGGCTCGAATCGTCGACAACCAAGTCCTTTCCGATCGGCTCGATTCATTGGCACTGCGAAGAGATGTTGCATCCCTTTGCATTTTCTTTCGCATTTACCACGGGGAGTGCTCTGAGGAATTGTTCGGATTAATCCCAGCCACCAAATTTCACGACCGCACATCGCGGCAAAACTCCCGATACCATTCACACCATCTGGATGATTGGCGGTCCACCACTGTGCGATTTAGAAGGTGTTTTCTTCCTCGCACGACTTCCTTGTGGAATCGATTACCATCAGCGATTTTTCCGGACCGATACGACTTAAGGACCTTCAATAAAAAAGTCTACTCCTTTTAAAAATGCCGGTAACGCATCTGCAATTTCCCTGGCTCCCCTGGTGTTGCAGTTGTTCATGGGCGGCTGTAGTCACTTACCATCATGTGAGCCGCATGCTCGTTTGCCCCCTCTCCTATTAAAAAAATATCTCCTATTCCAGTATATCTATCTTGTTTGATTTAATTTCAATAATTTAAGTGTTAAAATATAATTTTCATAGATGATAAATTAAATTATGTTAGAAAATTTCATCTATTAAAAGAAAACAGTGTAGTTATAAATATATTGACTAGTTTATTTTCTGCCCAGGAGTTCTTCTGAATAGAGCCACTATAATTACAATAGTATTATAAGGGATTCCATCTTAGCCCTCAGAGATGAAAACGCACCTATAGTCTTCTTCGTTTGAAGTTATTTGTAGATGTTCATGGAATGCAGTAGGAACTTACTGTCAGCTAGAATGTAAGTTCGTTTGTCAGTTCAGGTTTATAAGAAAATTGATAAGGTCAAGATTTTAAAAAAAAAGTTTTCTTTTTACAGGAATTAAATAATATTATTTCATCAGTGTGTTCATTATATTTTTTTCTATTGCGTTGTAATCAAAGTAAAAGAGTTTTTCTTACTTTGTGGTTAAATAGATTTCAATGAAAGCAAATCAACTAGCAACATTAACTAATGATACCCAAGAGATGTGATCGACAAACTAGCTCTGTTCTATTTAACGAGGAGTAATCTGTGATTGAGAAGTTCGTCCTCCTACACTAAGAAAATATACGATTTTTACATTTCTAATTCAATTATAATTACTGAAAATGTGTTACTAGTGGCGATGGTAGGTTCATCACAAATAAAGGCGATATTATTTGGATATCAGAAAAAACTACTGCTATTACTGCTTCGTTGGTTTAGAGATTGTAAATGTGACTGCTGATCGTGTAGCCTCGAGTCAGAGAAAGTTTGTTCCCGTGCATTGGAAAGCACATAAAGTCGTTGATCCTGCATCTGATCTCTCTGTTTTCGTGTCAGATCGCTGTCCCATCGGACTATGAGAGTGAGGGGATAGAGAGTTCACTTGTACTTGTGCATACACTCGGACACTTTATTCCACACATTTGTATTTATATAGACCACAGCATTCACTGGCCTGTCAGCAATCATGTTAGTTATGTGTTCGTTTGTTACTCTGAATTTAATTTAAAGAACATACTTCAGATCTATTTATAAAGCACACATTTATGTTATATATGTTTCATCAAATTGCACCTCTATTTATTTCAACTTCTATATACATTGCCTCAAGGAAGCGTCCGCCGCGCCTCCTCCATTTCCTATTTTTTGTCCCTCAGAAATCCAGGAAATCCGTTTGATCAAGATTTTTATATATAATCCTGTCCTACACAGATGACTAGTCTCTGTTGAGACTGGCCGGCGTGATGAAAATTTGATCTAGAGATCATTATTATTTGGATATCATTTCCTTCTTATTTAATATTTTGTAATTTAAGCTCCTTAAAGAGAAATAATAAAAACCGTTGAATGTCATTACTAAATAAGATTTGTTTGCTTACAACTATTAGATCGAAGTCCCTTTTAATTACAACAATAAGCCGTAATTCGGCATTACAGTAAAAAATTACTTTCACATTCTAGAAAAACTTCATTATCGAATGTGACGATACCGTTTTAATAAAGAGACTTCGTAGGTTTAGTACTGTTGGAGAATTAAACCAATTATTTCGAGCTTAAAATTTAAATTAAATGTCTGTTACCTTCACGACAAATGTCGGAATGTAGAATACTACGAATACTAGAATATAAGCACAATGACAATGATTTATACATTAAAATTGTTTCACCTCGGAAGTTGGAAGAAATGTGTAAGCTTTATATCTCCCAAGGAATGCCAGATGCCACAGGCATCTGCATCCATCCACTTCCTGAATCTCTTACTAGGTCATAACTCTAGTAAATAGCCTGGTTTAT
The DNA here is from genome assembly GCA_963668995.1 of Parnassius mnemosyne. NCBI lineage: Eukaryota > Metazoa > Arthropoda > Insecta > Lepidoptera > Papilionidae > Parnassius > Parnassius mnemosyne. Next base: position 19,246,468 of record CAVLGL010000013.1, on the reverse strand, counting down.
GTGTGATGTTAGTGTTATTAGCCAGTTGGTTTTGACAGCTGTATGGCCATAGCCCTATGGGACTCCAGCCCTGAGGAGGCGCTTCGAAAAGCGAGTTCCCTCTACTCGATAATGAAAATGGCGGCTGGCAAGGAATGCTCTGATGATGTGAGTGTACCTATCAGGCACGTTGAATTTGGGATTGTCATGCAATACTACGTTCTTCCTAAAATATAGAATGCACAGCACAGCAGTGACAGTAATTTCATTTGATTCCGTTGAAGAATATTCCTATCGCAGTTAATTAGTGAGATTGCTACGACCACGTTTAAACTCATTAATATAATTGCAAGCAGTTGCATAAGATTCAATCATAAACACGAAATTAAAAAATCACAAAAGTTTATTGTAGGTATGTGTGTATCATGGCGTAAAAATTTTGAATAAAACTGCTTTTACGAATTTTATCATAGGTGCTGCAAAGGATTTGAATGGTCGGTGGTTAAAATCAAGTATGTTACTTGATTTGACGCGATAAAATCCGTAAAAGTTTTTTCATTGGTTTTTCAAATTACCGTCGATTTGTAAAACCTACCAACATACAAAATTAACAGCGACAATAGGTTAAGAGAACGAAGTGAAAACTTTATAAGTTGTGAATTTGAATCCCCTCTTTGATAACAGGCGTGAACCACTTCCAAAGAAAAACATTTTAGACTTTCGTGGAGTGGTTAGCGGGAATTATGTCTTACGTCCTCAAATCAATTCAGTTTTTCATTTAAACCAAACGATGCTTTTAATGAGCTTGAAACACGCTCTCGGGAGTGTCACCTTCAGAGTACATAATTACGAGGCGTTGTGTAAAAACAATTAAGTTGCTAGGATTTCATGCTTAAAGATTTTAATACTAATGTACAATTTGAGTAATGCAAACTTATCCACATTTGTAATTATTCAAGGATTCACTAATATCTTCTCCTTCATTAGCTGGTAACAGTCCATTTTTGGACAAGGGCCTCCTCGGTTAGAGTGGACTTACCACTATCGTCACGCTTGTCAGGAGATTGACGACCGCACCACCTTGTGTCTCGCAAATTTGATGCTGCTGTCCGTCGCCAATCCAGAAATTTTAGGTCTGGTCAAATAACGGAAGCCATAAAACTTTTTTGGCATTGTTCACCTTATTGTTCACCTTACTTATCGCGATTCAGGGGCCGATTTGTTGAGTATGATAATTTTAAGGGGAACGTATGATAAATTATGACAGAAACTGCACATCACACACAATGTTGACACAAGTTGAAAAAATTGGCATATTTCCTCTAACATCATCATTATCATCTTCATCAGCCTGCGGCAGACCAGTTAGTCCGGTGTCAGGCAGTTGTTGAGGTCTTCATCCTCTACTCCAACTGTTGTCACTTCTGCTATAAGTGTGACTAGTATATTGCCTTTTTAGTTCACTAACTCGGAAGACTAACCGAATCAAATGTCAGTAATCTACGTTCCACGGCATATTTTTTCATTATGAATGTCATCCATCAGAGAGATGCTGACCACAGCTATTTATATTGCTAGCCATTCCTTAAATTTCTTTAAATGCGTAGGTTGCCGGAATCGGCATATATCTCTTACTCTTACTCAAATTTTTACCCACTGATAATGGGCAGTAGTAGGTGTGAGAGGATTAATATTACGGTCAACAATTACTACCTTGTGCAGTGAGGTACCCTTAGGTGTGGATACATCTTCCAGCAACTGCGTCATTCTTTTACAGAATAAGCATATAATCTACCTGATGGTAAATGGATATTGTGACCCATAGACATCTACATCTATCCACGACTAAAAATGAAATTATAGATGCGTTGTTACTCCTGAGAACTAAGGTGGATTGCTCATTACAAGTAAACAGTGTCTCCGGTCCTCTACACTTACTATACGTTGGAGCGTGGTCTTACCCCGGTCGAGCCAACCCGTTCGTGCTGCAGTTATAATAATATAGTTGCAGCACGGCTCTACCACGTAAACCTTACTTACAAAATTACATCATCAAAAGTAGTGTTCGAACCCCGGGTTGGGCCAAAAAAAAATCAGATATTGATTTTTTCTGTCAAGAAATTTTAGTATCTGCCCGGAGTCAGGAAGTTGGCAGTGTATCCCTCTTCGTGCCACAGATCGCACGTAAAGCCGTTGGTGTTGTTGCGCCTGATCTCTCTCCAGTCGTATCCGAAAGTCAGGACCGATAGCGAGTGCACCTGTGCTTGTGCATACACTTGGGCACTAAAATCCTGTCCTACGCCGATGGCAAGTCTCCATTTAGGCTGGCCGCCGTGACCGAAATTCGGTCTGGAGGATGTTATTATTATTATTACTGTGCGGATATTTATTGTATTACAAGAAAGATCCGAGTTGTTAATATGAAGCACTAAAATTAGTGACAAAAATTATTATATAATTATTGATAGATATATTTATACAATAAAAGAAAGCCTAAACAAAAAAGTAAAATAAAAAGGGATGTATTATAATGAAATACGACAAACTGTTTACAGTTTGTCGTATTTCATTAAATCAAAGAGAAAAAGACCACATTATAAAGATGAAAACTTGGAATATTAGAAAAAGGTAAAAATGTAAAGAGTTTGCTTGACACGCTTTTCCGGCAAAGAATCACTATGAAAGATTACATAAAGAGAGCTAGGTTGCCTTTGAATGCAAAAAAATATCTACAAATGGTATGATTATTACTTTCTCTCTCCCCGGTCCTCATTAAAGTGTCAATAAGTGTTTTATAATTTTTAAGTCGACCATCTATGTAGTAGTATTACTTAAATATGATGTCATTCGCATATACAAATTCATATCATTCAAATTTATTTATTTATTTGTGAATACAGTGAGATAGGTGTTAGTAAAATTTACATTAGGTATCGTGTATTCTACTACACAGTGTAGTACAAAGATATTTCTTTTCGTTCTAGCTAGTAAAAGTAAAATAGATAAATTTTAAAATAGATAACACAATAAAAAAATGCAATAATTCTCAGTGTAGGTGATATTAAATATTAACAATAATGCTAGATATTATAGGTGAGAAAAGCATCGTGCAATGGTACCCATGACTTATAACACATTCGTAACGGCGCTTTTACGTCTATGTGAGTAATAAATATGACATCTATTCAAATTATTATTACTGTTATTAAATACACAAGTCAACAATGAATACTGTATCATTAGGTTAATGTCACGTAAAAAAAACTATATATTATATGTATATTAAAAAAAAACAAATTAAAAATGTCGCTGTCATCCGGTTATCATATTATGTCAAATTCATATATGTCGGCGCGTCTACAAAATACTGGTTCGACCTAGTGAGCGAGAGGTAGCGTCACTCGAGCGGAGCGTCATATCAATGGTAGCGAGGTGGAATTGAGGGTATATCGAGAAACCCTCACTTGTTTGTGCTGTATAAAGTTCACTGTAGGTATCGTGTGGGAGAGATTCCGTTTGAGATATTCTAGGAGTGCTAAGACAGTGTCGTGGTTCTATCCATCGTGGAGGTTGATTCTGCTGAGAGGCTGCCCTGCGTTACACTGAGATGTATGGTATTTCTGTTAGTTTGCAAACTTTGGTATTATCATGTAATTATGTCCCTCACGTTACACTGATGTGTGATTGTGGCGGGGACGTGTTACGGTATGTTCGAACTGTGTTTGATCTATACTAAGTGTTTAGTGCGGTACGCTGTTTATGTATGATTAGTTGCATGAGCAAGAGAGCAAGTTAAACATCCGCTGTCACACTATTATTTTTAACAATTAATGCCATCCTGATGTGTTTCTGGGATCAGAACTTGCATCTCCTGAATTATTTCCGATATATATATAATAGGTAGTATGTCAAATCAAATACAAATATTATAACATTATGTACATACCAAATTAGTTATTTAATAATTTATGCCATTAATAATAATAAAAATGCCAGCCGTTTAGGAGGAATTAAGTGCCAAACACATGTACAGAAGAATTATAAACATTGAATGAAAGGCTTTACCCAGCTGTACCTCATCCTACTTTTGCTTATATTAGGTACTACGTGGTTGATTTCGTATTTTTGATATAGCCAAACGTGATTGGCATGCCCAAATGCATGCAAATCCATGGTAGTTAAAATGATCTCTTCATGAATTGGCAATATCATGCAGACGTTAGGCCAGTGCATGATATTGCCAATTATTACGGGCCATAATATTTTGTCGATTTATTCTACCACGTTTAGCCATATCATGAATAGGAAAGCATCCATCTAGTCATCACGGCTCCGTGGCGCAGTAACTTAGCAATGAGTTGCTGCGCCGGGGTTCGAATCCCGCACGAAACAAGTATTTGTATGGCCCACAAATAATTGTTCCGGGTCTGGCTATTTGTCCTTGTGCAATTTATGTTTGTTATATGGATGCCCCCTTACAAAACCGCGAACTACGCGGCAACCTCATATTCCCACACAACATTTCAACGTTGCTTCCAAGATGCAGTTTTGCTGACTTGATGGGAAACTCGGTCGCCGTGGACTTACAATGATGCACGCGATGTCAACCGACATAGCACCTTACCAGAAACCTAATGCAGCGAGGCAGTCCCGCTTATCTGATGGGAAATTCTGCTGCTTATAAAAGATTGATTAGCACCAGCGTTTATTAGAAATTTTAAGAGCGGAATTTCCCATCAGTTATAAGGTCTGCATTTCGTAAAGCTATGGATGGAACTATTATACGCTAGAATTCCATAGGGGATAAGTTTAATTATATCCTGATCTTTGTGACTTAATTTTAAAATACGAAGTTGTTCCAATAGTGTGGAGTGGAACTTCTCTACAATACCGTTATCGTTAAGGCTGTGTGGCAATGTCCAATGATGATGTATTATGTGTAATTTAGTAAATTCTTTAAATAATTGGTTTGTAAATTCCGTGCCGTTATCTGAAATTATAGTTAAGGGAAGTCCGTGATGTGTGCAAAATTTGAGTAAAGCTTGTAAAATGCTGATCGCAGTACGGTATCTTTGCTTGCGCATACTTAGAAAATACATCAACGATTGTTAAATATTTTTCACCTTGAATTGTAAGTAGGTCTATATAAATGGTTGCGACAGTCGTCGGGAGAACTAAATTAAATTGTTGCCTAATGGGGTTTCAAACCACCGACAGTGCAGTTATTAATAAATTTTATAATGTTGTCCTAATACGATGTTTAATTTTGTTCGTGAACGTTAATTTCTCTCCATCTATATAAAATACGTCGGCATATTTTCTACATAATAACTTTAAATTTGCTCGTTCCTCGGGGTTCAAATGATTTGTTCGTAAACGTGACAAAACTTCTTCCGCACGTGACAAAGTTTCTTTAGTACGCGTGAACTCAATATCATAAGACACCGCGTGAACGGGACGATCTAGAGAAGATATGAAATCGTGTTGCGTCGGGTTCGTGACTTCTAAAAATCCGCGGTTGTTCCGTACAGTAGTTAGGCACTGACCAATTACACAATTAGCAATAGTTTGTTCGTTAATTACTGCGTCTCCGTCGCTTATATTTAAATGGAACGTTTAAAAAGAAAGTCTCAACAGCTGCCGGACTTATAAAAGATTGATTAGCACCAGTGTTTATTAGAAATTTTAAGAGCGTATCTAAAGTTTGAATTAAATGAAGCTGACTCTGAGAGCGTAAATTTAATTTGAGGGTGGCGCGCGGAACATTTGCTAAGTACGCGACTGCATGTTCATTGGTCTAACTGGTATTGGCCGGGAATTTGGCTTCCACCCTTGTGGTTATGGCTACCATACTGGTGGAGGCCGTGCAAAAGAATTGAGTGGATTAAACGCGGGTAAGTTATTAGGTAACATAGGCATAGGGTAAGGCTTTAAAGATAATGTCTACGTCTGTCATTTCGAATCTACCGAGGATTTAATTGAATTATCTAAATCTAAATAAATTTGAGAGTTGAGAGCTTACAAACCCTTTTTATAGTAAAAGGATTCATCGGTTTTTATAATTTTCTCTTTAAAGTTAAAGATATAGCCTATATACGTCCCACTGCTGGGCACAGGTCTGCTCTTATTTCTGAGAGGGTTTTAGGCCAAGGAAATGTCCGCCACGCAGTCTCAATGCGTGTTGGCGAACTTCACGTGTCTTCGAAATATTTTCCTTATTTCTCAGACATGCAGAGTCCCTCACGATGTTTTCCTTAACTGCCGAGCACGTGGTAAACCAGCACTTAAAATTGCAATTAACAATTTCGTTGGTGCCGGCGGGGACAGAACCCGGGTTGCTCGCGTACTGTGTAATTTACACCGAGCGCTTAGATCCTGAGCTACCACGGCTCTTTAAGTAGTTTAAATTACAAAATTTTAAATAATAGAACATTGATATCCAAATTAAAAACGTCCTCTAGAACAAACTTTGATCACAGCGGCCAGTTCAATGGAGACTAGTCATTTGTACAGGATGGGATTATAGTACCAGAGTTTATGAATAAGGACAAATGCACTCTCGATATTACGTGCTTTCAGAGGTAAAAAGGAAGAAACACCGAGAAACACCGCCAACTTCAAACCTTCGGACTCCGCGCTGCTACTTAGAAGTTCTGGATAGAAAATCCTAATTACTGATTTTGACCTGACCTGGGCCACCTAAACAGTAGTTACGTTTACGAACAATGAAACAACAAAGCGGTCATCTTCTCTACATAATGTCTCCCTTATGATGTTATTCCATTGACCATTGCCGCTTGCAACGTATTTCCAGTAAATAAACGAAAATTACAATCGCAAAAATGACATATTTGCTTATATGAAAAAAGTTCTCAGATTGCAGCAATAAGGCTATTTAGTAAATAACATTACTCTTCCTTAAATAGAACGGAGCTAGTTTGCCGATCACATCTCTTGAGTATCATTAGTTAATGTTGCTGGTTGATATCCTTTCATTGAAATCTATTTAACCACAAAGTAAGATAGAACGCGAGAAATGAATTATTTGAATATATTTTTATATAAGTTTAAAATATAAAATAATATTTCGAGTTCCTGTAAAATAAAACTTTTTTAAATCTATGTTTTTAAATATGATTTTTTGTATTTTGTAATTTATTTTTACAAAACTAAAGTGACAAGTAACTGGTCCACCTGACAGTAAGTGGCTACTGTAGTCCATGGGCACCTTGACACGTACAATTAACTTCAAACAAAGATTAGACTAGGGATACGTTATGGCCTCTATGAGCTAAGATGGAATGATTCATAGACTGTAATTGTACTGGCTCTCTCTACCCTTCGCACTTGCACTGCTGCAAGCAGAAATGAATACGAGGGTGATATCTACCCAGAAACTTCTAGGCAGAAATCATAACTACCATCTAGAGACCTAAATACTGCCTAGTTAATATATTTATAACTATACCGTTCACTTTTAAAAGATGATATTTTCTTAGATTATTAAATTCATCATCCATTGAAATTATACTTTAATACTAAAATTATTAATCAGCGTACTAGGCTACCCTATAAGTTTTCACGAACAGTTCCAAAGAGACTATAATTAAATCATTTAAAACGCCACACGCTATTGTTACAGTTCTGAGGACTTAATTGAAACGAAATATCTTGTCGTCATTGTTTATTCTGTCCTTAATTTGCAGATGGTTTTAGAAGGTAAGTTCAGTTTATTTTAAAGCTAATTAATGACGCTATTAAATTTGAAATATCGCCCTTTACCAGTACATCTGATAAGAGCATTTTCTTTTAATGTACTCTTATAGGTAGGTAGTATGTTTTTCTAAGATATTCTTTTCTCATTTATCAGCCTTAATTAACCGTTTCCTAAATATAGGCCTCCACTCGATATCTGATATAATATTCTTGTCTTAATATTAATTATCTGCATATATAAATATTCAATAAGATTATAGTACGGCACATTTATAAATATATGCCGTGGCCAGTCGTTTAATTGCCCACATCATGAAGCGGCCGGACATTTTATGAAAATCAACCATTCCATGAACTATTGCACTCTACACTGTCTGCTTCATGGTGTGCCTTGGCTCATGTAATGAATGTAATAGTATATAGATCGATTTATGATATGGCTAAAAAATGCACGGCTTAAATAGTTAAATTATCCACGATTAGCGACGCTGATGCGCATTTTTGAATAAATTTCATATCGATATGTCACTAACTTATATAGTAAATAAATCTACATGACTTTGGATCGACCTTACTGTAGCTAATATAACTTTTTTTTTCTTTAAAACACGTTACCCCCACACTAGGATTTTCTCTTGTATCGTTTACAAACAAATTATGGGTGTTGCCGCCGGAGGACCCAAAAAAAACCAAAATTACTTTTATTTAATTAAATTTAAAGATATTACAACTAAAAGAACTAATACTAATTAAATCTAATTAAACCTACATCCCGTTCGATGTTAGAAACGAAGTGTAGTGGCATCGTGTAGTTTCGTATATATAATGCTGTCGGATGACGCCGCGGGCGTCACTGTGAATCAGCGGCAGCTACATTTCCCATCAGGTTAGCAGAATTGCCTCACTGCATTAGGTTTCTGGTAATGTGCTATGTAAGTTGACATCGGGTGCATCATTATGAGTCCATGGGACCGAGTTTCCCATCAAGTCAGCAAAATTGCCTCGTGGAAGCAATGTTGAAATGTTGTATGGGAATATGAAGTTGCCTCGTAGTTCGCGATTTTGTAAGGGGTCATCCATATTACACCTCCCCCCTGAGAACAGCAACTGTTTCTGAGTCTTGAGATGATGAAATATTGCTGTCTTCTGTGGTTCAAATTTTCCAGGTTTCGCGTAGATGTCTTATTTGGATTGGGGTTGAGACGCTTTTCTAATGCACTGCAATAATTCGTAACGTTTTAAAGTAACAAGGCTACAAGCCTTGTTACTTTAAGTACACTATACTTAATATCATTATAGTGTATAGTGGGATAGTCGTATGGTATAGGTATTTCGACGAAACTTGGTCAACTTGTAAAATCGGTTGAAACATCAGATTATGTTGAATTTCATGTAATATCTTTAAGTCAATAGATGTGAGATAAATGTGAGACGAGTTATCCAGATCAGTAGCTGGGTTGTAGGTAAGCTTCGTGATCTTCAAAGGCTGCCCTTTCACTCAATCGTTGATGTTAGTGATGGTAAACTCCGTAGTATACAGAGAGCAGTTCATTGGGAGGATAACCAGGTAAGTACCATTTAAGATGCTGTAATCCTCTCGCCCGCACCGAGTATGTATCTTCGTGGCGTTATAGAATGACAAGACGTAATGTTTCTCATCAAGTTCCTCTAAAGCTGTTCTGGACAGGGTGACGGTGGTCATCTGACAGGTCTTGCTAAGGGATTGATTAAAAATGAGTTCTTGGGTGCAATCTGGATGCTGTCGAAGCCGGTAGTCCATCTTCTAACTACAGAGGTACCAGTGACTGTACTTCGGGTATTCAGCCTCTATGTACACATAACTTTTCCAGTTTGTTGCTGTCAATGGATAAGGAGGGATGAGAGCCCGCTGGTATTTGTTAGGAGCTTCACATAATTTATATAAGTCGTAAGTATCTAGAGTGAATAAAGGTAAGTTATATTTCCCTAATAATAATAGCCAGGTTTTATTATATCATAATATTCTCTAGCTACAGATTACAGTTGTTTTATTTACCACGTTCTCGTCGGTAAAGGAAAACATCGTGAGGGACTCTGCATGTCTGAGAAATAAGTAAAACATATTTCGAATACATGTGAAGTTCACCAACACGCGTTGAGACTGCGCGGCGGACATTTCCTTGGCCTAAACCTACCTTGGCCTTCCTTACCCTCTCAGAAATGAGAGCAGGCCTGTGCCCAGCAGTGGGACTTATAAAGGCTGTAACTTTAAAGAGAAAATAATAAAATCCGATGAATGATTTTACTAAAAAGGATTTGTAAGCTCTAAACTATTAGATAGAGGTCACTTTTAATTAGAACAATCACATCAAACAAGTCGGCATTACAGTAAAAAATTATTTCCACTTTCTAGGAAAACTTCATTATCGAATAAGACGATACCATTTTAATAAAGAGTCTTTGAAGGTTTAGTACTGTTGGAGAATTTAACCAATTGTTTCGACCTCAAAATTAAAATTAAATACCTGTTACCTTTACGACCGAATGTTGGAATGTAGAATACGTAGCGTTCTAAATATACACACATTGACAGTGATTTATACATTACAGAACTTGGAAGAAAATAGTAAACTTTATATCCCTCAAGGACTGCCACATAAAGCAAGGTCCTTATTCATCTGCATCCATCGACTTCCTGCATCACCTACTAGATCATAACTATAGCAGATAGCCTAGTTTCTGTGATTATAATCTTCTTAGAAAGTTGGCTTTTACAGTTGCATGGGAGGAGCCCTGTGGGACTCCTGCCATAAGGAGGCGCTTTGAAGAGCGAGTTCCCTCTACTCGATAAAGAAAATGATGTTTGGAAAAGAAGGCTCTGATGGTGTAATTGAGCCTATCAGGCACGTTGAATTTGAGAATGATACGCAATACCACGTTCTTTTAAAAATATGCCATGCACCGCACAGAAATGATAGTAATTTAATTTGTTTCTGTTGAAGAACATCGCTCACGCAGTTCATTAGTATGATTGCAAGGACCACTTTTAAACTCATTAAAATAGTTTCTTAAGATGGTGCTTCAATCACAAACACAAAATTGAAAAATCACTAAACTTTATTCTATACGTATATCATGGAGTAAAAATTTCGAATAAAACTGCTTTTACGAATTTTATTATGGATGCTGCAAAGGTAATTCGCATCGTCGGGTGTAAAAATGTTACTTAATTTAACGCGATAAAGTCCTTAAAAGTTTTTATTAGTGATCGACCAAAGATTCGGTTTCGGTTTCGGCAAGTTTCGGCAAAAAAATCAAAAAAGTGCATTTTAAATATTATATTAAAATTCATATTAATACATACATTACACTTCTCAAAGTATAATTTTATATTATTATACATCTTTAGATATTATTATGTTGTGTATGTAATTATAACGTTGTTTATTTGATGCATATTTAGTGAGAGAGAGCTCTTTATTTATTCTTTATGTTTTATTCTTTATTTATATTTCGCCGATGATATTGTTATTTTCTCCGACTTACATATAAAACTTGAAGCCATGATACATGAAATTAACAATGTAAACACAAAAAGGGCCTAAAACTAAACACCGAAAATGTGGAGGTATCCACAAATAGCACAAAACTCCCAATAAAAAGAGATGAAATAGAGCTTGAATATGTAGACTACTATAACTACCTATACTTCATTTATTATAAAGTTTTAGAAAAAAGAGGCTCGTAGAAGCAGGAATGCAAAACATTCTAATTCAAAGCTAGGTTTAGATAATTTTAATGAAAATTTTCATTAAATTCTTTTATCATAACTTCAAGAAATGTATCATTGATAAAACTTGTAACTATTGTTAAATTATCCTAGGCTGATTAAATTGTTCGTTTATTCTTATTACGTTAAAGTAAGTAGTATGTAAGAGAGAATGTACTTAATACGAAGACTATCGAAATGATAATCATTTTTAATAACAATTATTTTTTAATTACAAAACAAAGCAAGATTGTCATATTACTTTTAAATATTGTATGATCATTACCTGCTACGTGTACAGGTTTGTTAATTATATGAGTTTTATAAGGAGGTTTACCTGCAGACTAGGACTCTAAAATTTGCTTAAAAATATTAGTGACAGTTTGCTTCTATGAAACACAAAGTATTTTTTAAGTAATGGAAAGTTTTGTCAAGGTCAACGTTGATGCCACCTTTTGGTCACCGTTGGCTTTGCTCGGTTTCAGGAATTGTATGTTGTGAATCACTCGCATCGCACTTAGATTACCCCATTATTCTACTAAGCGTAATGCTTTGAACCAACAACTCAAAAAATATAGTAATAACGGTAACAAAACAATAAACGTAAGAAAAGAAACTGTAAAAATATCATAAATATATTTCACAAGTGAATGACAATTACAGATTATATTCGCAAAATTAGAAAAACCCTGACAACACAACTTATCGAATAAATACGTTTTATTTTTAATTTGGTAAATTAACAATGAAATTAAAAAAGTTCCCGGTACTGTCTACCCCTTCTTTTACTTTGGAATTTTAAATAATATAAAATACTATATCTAAAAAATAGCCACTTAATTTCTTGAGTTAAATAATTAAAATGATTACAGTTGGTGTATAAATAGATTATAAAAAATTACGCATCAATTATAACTGTAACAGGTTTATTGTAATTTTGTTACAAAGTGTGCGTTATATAAATCTTTTTAATTACCGTTTAGTGCTATTTTAAATAGAGTATAGGCAAAAAAACATCTTTTAAAATGTCAAGAAATCAAGACAAGCTTTGGAAACACAAATAAGTACTGAAAGCAGATCACCGCTAAATTTAAAAAAGAAAATCATGAATTGCTGCATATATCCCTGTCTTATATATGGCTGCCAAAGACGGATCTTCAACAGAAAAACAAGGAATAGAATACAAACATGTCAACGTCCAATGGAAATAAGTATTCTGAACCTAAAACTATTACGCTCAAAAACTGAAGTGGAAGTGCGCAGGCCATGTAGTACGATCCACTGATACAAAATGGTCTAAACGAGCAACCATATGGACGAGACCGCAAATTAGGAACACCGATAGAAGGATGGGTCTATGAGATTGAAAAGGCAACAACAAAGGTTAACAATAGCACACAACCTGAAAGAGTGACAAAAGATGGAAGAGGCCTTTATCCAAATAGGAGTCCTTAATTTATATATATATATATATATATATATATATATATATATATATATATATATTATTTCCAAAGCGCACATTAATACATATAATTGTTGTTTTTGTTAACATTTTCTATTAAGAAATAAAGAGGCTTTAGGAAGATACCCATTAAATACTACAGTTTGCCTCTGTCAACTCTTACGGCACCCATGTGTGGAAGTAGGGTAGTGAATATTCTTACACTGGCACTCCATGGTATGTTCAGCAGTAAACTATTATAGGCTATGATAATGATGGATGACGGATGAGAGAAAAACCTATCGTAGCGCTTTACATTGCTTGCTGAACAATCTTAAACTTGTGAGATAGCCAAAAATCAAACCGAGCACAAATAGTATACACTGATAATGGGCATTACTAATGTGAGGGCATTACAATTATGGTCATCAACTATCTTACTCAGCGAGGAATACGGCAGCCATAAAAATACCACATTATAAAGATGAAAACTTGTGATATGGGAAAAGGGTAAATATGTAAAGCATTTGCTTGACACTCTTTTGCGGCAAAGAATGCTATGAAAGTTTATATAATGAGATCGTACATTTAAGCCTTGAAAATTTCGGGAATGTTTTTTTTATTTTTTTATTTTATAGGATAAGGGTGACAAACGAGCACACAGTCCACCCGATGGTAAGTGGCTGCTGTGGCCCACAGACATCCACATCCATCCTCGTTTGCGAATCAAAATGCAGATGCGTTGTCACCCGTAAGGACTAACATGGAATGCCTCATTCCCAGTAAAAAGGGCCTCCGGCCACCTGCACTCACCAAGCGAAACGCAGAGGTAAACCTCCACTTCACGCTGGTATTCTGTGAGGTCGTGGTACTACCCCGGTTCGAGCCGGCCCATCCGTGCGACAGTAAAATCTGCCGCGTGGCTCTACCACTGTTAAATGTGAATGTGAAGAAAGATATAGATTTTATACTCTCTTACAAATCCCAACTTTTAAAATTTGTAGATACAATCAATAAATTCAACTATAACACTAACCATAGAATAGTAAGACGAAAAATCTATTTAAAAAATCTAAGGAAAGACAGTGCACCAACAAAAGAATCCAAACGAATCAAATCCCTCTTCTCATCCCGGAAAACTTGTTGATAACGCTGTAGGATAAGAAGTTGACTTGCAACAAGATCAAAAACATAGAAGGAAAATATAATTTAATAGAAGAAACAATACAAGAAATATTTACAAAACTGTACACCTCATAAATAAGAAAGATAAAATCTGAATGTAAGCAAGAAGCCAAAAAACTCTTCTAGAAAATAATAAATAATGCTCTTAAATAAACAGATAAATGAAAAAATCAGGACACACAGGAAACAAATAAGAAACAGGACTATACCACATTGAAAAATCGGGAGGAATAAAGAGAGCCCTAAAAGAGTTGAAAGAGGACACTTCATAAATAAGACAACTAGGAAGACAGAAAAAAACCACCCGAAATAATAGATATAGCGACAAAATTTTATAGCAAACTATATAATCACATGGACTACACAAACACATAATATCTTAAGGAATACAATAAAGAGGAAGAAAGAAAGAAAGAAGAAATAAAATAAACTTTATTGGCACAGCGATGCATGCACATTTACAAATGGTTAACAGACATTAATACTGTGTCAAAACAGGCTTCCGCTCAGCATTTGTCATGACATGCTCCTGGAGCATGTCAAGACGCTGTTCTTCCGCGGGCATTGCGCATCCTTTCCAGAAGACACTAATTTAAAATTCAGTGATTATTATATAAAATGTGTTAATGTGACTTGGGTCTCTCGAAAGGGTGCACAATACGGGGACGCTTTGATAGTTTTCATCATGGTTGTCAAAAAAACAATGCTAAATAAAACAAAAGAGATAATACAAGGTTAAAATATTTCTAACTATGATCGAAATTATCCGGAATTTTGAAATAAATAAACAAAAATCACACCGCGGGATCATCGGCGGTGTGTTTCCCCGGTTATCAAGAGTCTATGTTGACGTAAAGAAAGAGGCCCCTCCCTTTTGCGGCGTGGACCAAGTGAGTCGTCCTCGCTGTGCAGAGATGGAAGAGATGGCTGACAGAAGTTCCCTTGGACAGCCTTGATGAGAGACCAGAATGCACGGGTTCTCAAAAGAAGGCGAACTAGTTTCTCGACAATTCTGCCTATGTGCTCTGAACTTGCCTTGGAAATTATTATTTTAAAGGACCTGGAGGCGGAATTATACTTCTTTTTAAGAGCACTGGTCTTTACATCTCGAGAAGTTGAGGTCGCTCAGCTGGTGATCTCTTAGGTTACCTAACTCATAGATGGGCGGAGGCAGTGGAGTCCAAGGGGGAGACGTTGGCCGTTAGTTTGGACATAGCGAAGGCTTTCGATCGGGTTTGGCACAAAGCGCTTCTTTCGAAGCTCCCTTCCTATGGGCTTCCCGAGAAATTGTGCAATTGGATCACCAGTTTTCTTGCAGATCGGAGCATCAAGGTCGTAGTAGACGGTGCATGCTCCGATTACAAGTCCATTAATGCTGGTGTTCCACAAGGTTGCGTGCTATCACGAACGCTGTTTCTTCTGCATATCAATGATATGTTGCAAACTAGTAACATTCATTGCTATGCGGACGACAGCATTGGTGATGCTTTATACACCGGCCGTGCCAATATTTCTCGGGAAAACGTCACCGAGTACCGGAACAAACTTGTCTTGGAAGTCGAGACTTTGTTGAACAAAGTCTCAGACTGGGATCGACTAAATCTAGTCCAGTTCAATCCCCAGAAGACACAAGTTTGCGCGTTTACCGCTAAAAAGAACCCCTTTGTCGTATCTCCTCAGTTTCAAGGCACTCCCCTTGTTGCCTCAGCCAGTATCGGGATCCTTGGTGTCAACATATCGAGTGACGTGCAATTTCGTTTTCACTAGAAAGAGAAGGCCAAATTGGCCTCTAAATAGCTTGGCGTGCGCAGCAGAGCGGGACAGTATTTCATGCCGGCACACCGCTTGCAACTTTACAAGGCGCAGGTTCGGCCTCACCGGGAATACTGTTCCCATCTCTGGGCAGGGGCTCCCCAGTGCCAGCTCCTTCCACTTGACCGCACCCAGCGCAGAGCGGTTCAAATAGTCGACGACCGAGTTCTTTCCGATCGGCTTGACTCACTAGCACTGCGTAGAGATGTTGCATCTCTTTGCGTATTTTATCACATCTATTACGGGGAGTGCGCTGAGGAATTGTTCGGACTAATTCCAGCCACCTGCTTTCACCAGATGAAACGAAGAAGCAGAGCTTCCACTTCACGCCGGTGTTCTGTGAGGTCATGGTACCAACCTGTCTCGAGCCGGCCCATACGTACAACAGCATAAGCTGCAGCGTGGCTCTACCACCGTTAATATAATTTAGTATGTACAATAATTCATAGGATGTTGCAATAATAATAATTCTCCAAATTTATTATGTAATCAGAAATTAAGGCTATTTGAATTGAATTGAATTGAATATGAACAACTAATATTAATGATTAAAATTATTATATTATTAGTGATAGATAATATATTATATATTAAAAGAAATTCATTAAATCAAAGAGATAGACGTATGAATACGGCAGCCACAAAAAGATCACATAATAAACATGAAAACTTGCGATATGAGGAAAAGGTAAAAATGTAAAGCATTTGCTTGACACGCTTTCCCAGTAAGAATCACTATGAAAGATTATATAATCAGAGCGTACATTTTATCATTGAAAATGACGACCTGGTTTGTCTTTGAAGGCAAAAAGTATCTGCAAATGGTATGATTATTACTGTCTCACTCTTCGGTCCTCGTTAAAGCTTCAATAAACGTTTTATAATTTTTGAGTCGAGCACCTATGTAGTAGTATTGCTGGAATATAATGATGTTCGCATGATATATTAGTATAAAGAATAATTTATTCAACCAGAGAGATGCAGCGAACCAAATGGTGACGCCAAATGACAGTCTTGCGTTAAATTGCCAAATTTCCAAGTTGGACCTGCGGAGGTTTAAGTTTTATGATATCTCTCTAGGGATATCTGAAAGGTACAACTGCTGCAGCACGAACTGGCCTTATTTGCTTAGCTTGGATATGTTCGCACTAATTACCAGCTAAAATAGCGACATAACACTAATTGATACATCTGCGTTTTGATCCAATGTTGAGTTTTAAACCCCGGGATCCAATCATCATTTGTAGGGATTGTAACTTTAATGTTGTTTATCATAAAGAAGAGTACATCTCCTCTCTTTAAGCCTTCGTTTGACTCGTCTGTAAATGCATTACCGAGTCTACTAATCTACTCTCTTTTAATGTTAATCTTAATCATACTAACGAGTTTTTCAAGGATCCGGTAATTTCTTAACATGTTACACAGCGCATCTTAGGAAATACTACCGTAGCCTTTTTCAAAGTAACAAATTGCTTTAATTAACTAATTTTCATAAAAATATATTAAGCTATAGCACTATTATGTGTTACTCGTAGAAAGAGACACGTTATTCCATGCAATGACTGGTAGGAAAAGTAGTAGGTAGGTATTAAATCTACCTTTTGTATTGTTTGGTATTAAGAATGCAATAAAGATTAAAAATAAATTTTCTTATTTATTTAATAAGAAAAACTATGAACAAAAAAGAAACACTTAAAATTAAAATAATTTCCACGTAATAGCACGTATATGCTAATTTTGGTGATTTTATTAAAAGTTTATCTTCATTTCATCATCATCATTACAGCCCATCACAAGTCCACTGCTGAACATAGGCCTCCCCCAAAGAATGCCACAAAGCACGGTCCTGAGCCAACTGCATCCATCGACTTCCTGCATGTCTTACCAGGTCGTCACTCCATCTCGTGGGGGGACGCCCTACACTTAGCCTACCGGTACGAGGCTGCCACTCGAGAACCTTTCTTCCCCATCGGTTGTCGGTTCTTCGAGCTATATGGCCGGCCCATTGTCACTTCAGCTTACTAATCCGTTGGGCTATGTCGGTTACTCTGATTCTACTGCGGATATCCTCATTCCTAAGTTTATCACGCAGAGAAACTCCGAGCATAGCCCTCTCCATAGCTCGCTGAACGACCTTGAGCTTCCTCATCCGGCCAGCAGTGAAGGACCACGTCTCAGTTCCGTATGTCATCACTGGCAACACGCACTGGGTGTACAGTCTCGTTTTCAAGGTTTGAGGTATACCTGACGAGAAGATGTGCCGTAATTTCCCGAACGCTGCCCAACCGAGTTGAATCCGTCGATTGACCTCTCGGTCGAAGTTGGACTTACCTAGTCGGACTATTTGTCCCAGGTAAACATACTCGTCAACAACTTCGAGCTTAGTGTTCCCAACAACTACCGGCATAGGTGTGACATGGACATTGAACATGATCTTTGTTTTGTCCATGTTCATCTTAAGACCTATCCGTTGGGAAACACTATCGAGGTCATTGAGCATAGTGCTTAGGTCCTCCAGCGATTCTGCCATAAGGACTATATCGTCGGCAAATCGAAGGTGAGTGATGTACTCGCCATTGATGTTGATACCGTATCCTTTCCAGTCCAAAAGCTTGAAAACGTCTTCCAATGCAGCGGTGAAGAGTTTCGGGGATATGACGTCACCCTGTCTTACACCTCTCTGCAATTGGATAGGTTTCGTACTCTGGTTCTGTACTCGGATAGTCATCGTAGCCCTACTGTACAAGCACTTCAACACTTCGATATACCGACAATCAACTTGGCACCGCTGAAGGGACTGCAGCACCGCCCAAATTTCGACGGAATCAAAGGCTTTCTCATAGTCCACATACGCCAGACATAGTGGCAAATTGTACTCTTCGGACTTCTGTACAATTTGCCGGAGGGTATGTATGTGGTCTATGGTGCTAAAGCCCTTTCGGAAACCGGCTTGTTCGGGAGGATGGAAGTCGTCAAGTCTGCGCGCAAGACGATTCGTAATGACTCTCGAAAACAGCACGTAGAGGCGGCTCAGAAGGGAAATCGGTCTGTAGTTCTTCAAGAGAGCGTTGTCACCTTTCTTGAAGAACAAGACCACCGCACTTCTGCTCCACGCCTCCGGTGTAATGCCACCATAGAGGACGGAATCAAAGAGAAAAAAAGAGACTCGCTCTTGGATCGTTACTCACACTTGCGTGTGGCTCCAACGATGACGTGTACAACTGCCCATAGAACCTCTCAATCTCACTCAAAATCTCAGGTGTCCCGGAAACGATGCTGCCACACTCTGTCTTCAGCTTTGACAGTTGGTTCTTTCTGGCAGACAGATCTCTGGCAAAGACTTTGGAGCCTTGGTTCCGCTCGATCGCTTCTTCAATACGAGCTGTATTGAAGTTGCGTAAGTCCCGCCGCATGCATTTGGAGATCTGTCTGTTCAGATGCCTGTATACTGTCAAGTCTGTTGAAGAATGTAACTTCATCTCCCGTCTAACAGCCATGAGATTAAAAGTGTGATCGGAGAGTTTTTGTGATCTTCTGCGGCGAGTCTTGCAGAACTTAGCTCCGACCGCATGGACAGTTTCCACGAGCTTGTCATTCATATCGTCCACTTCATTGCAGTCTTCTAGGCACTGAAAACGGTTTTGTAACTCGAGCTGAAAGGTTTCGGGACTTTGGAATAGAGCACGAGGGGGACGGAGCGTTGACTTCATTAGACGAGACCTCTCCAACTTAACGTTTAGATTCAGTGTGCCTCTAAACATTCGGTGATCGCTACCAGTTTTCACCCTCGCGATCACGGAGACATCACTGAACAGTTGTCTTCTGGTCGTCATAATGAAGTCAATCTCATTTTTTGTCGAATCGTCGGGGCTCGACCAGGTCCACTTCCTGTGGGGCCGCTTCTGGAAGAAAGAGTTCATCATAAAGAGTCCATCTTTCTCCATGAAGTCGGCCAGCTACTGGCCCCTTGGGTTCCGTTGCCCTATTCCAAATTTCCCTACTTTCAGCTCACCGTTCTCTCTTGTGCCTAGTTTTGCATTGAAGTCTCCCATTAACACCGTATATTGGGTTATGGAGGAATGCATGGCTCTAGAGATATCCTCATACATTTCCTCCACCTCCTCATCGGGGTGTGCCGAGGTTGGTGCGTAAACCTGTATGACCTTCAGCGAATACCGTTTGGTGATTCTGAGTATAAGGTACGCAACCCTCGTCGACACACTCCCGATCTTTACAACGTCGTTAACGAGAGACTTGTGGACGATAAATCCGACACCTCCTTGGGACAGATGGTCGCCCTCCCGGTGATAGAGCAAGTTGCCGGATTCAAGGATTACCGTGTCCTACCCCTCTCTTCGGACTTCGGATAATCCTATAATATGCCAGCGCAACTTGTCCATCTCTTCTTCCAGCTCCAGGATCTTCTCGTCAGTCCTCAGGGTGCGTGCGTTGTACGTTGCCAGGTCGAGTCGTCTAAGGTGGCAACCGAACCTCCACCGGAGATTCTTAGCACCCCCTGCCCCGCCGTTACCATGGTCGCCACCGTAGCCAGGAATAGCGGGGCCGCCGGGGACTGGGAGCCGTTTCTTTGTTACTGTCATTCATAGGGGGGTAAGTAGTAAAGTTTATCTTATTAAAAGTTATTTTAACCCTGTTTGGTTGACTAAGGAATATCACAAGTTTAGGGTAATGTAGAACGTCATCTTAATATATATTAAAAACTTCATCCCCTATTTTATAGGACCATTTTGGAAGAAGAAAAGAAAGACGAGTATGTAGAAAGAAAGTTTTAAAGGGATAGAAGAGATAGGAGTGATTGAAGATTTGTGGGAGTCATTTAAGAAAGGGGTCGTAAATGTTGCTATCGAGGTATGCGGGGTAGCTAAAAGAAGGAAAGGAAGACAGAATGATAACGTGTGGATGGATAAAGATGTACAAAAGGTTGTGCAAGAAAAGAAGAAAGCGTGGTTGGATTGGTTAGCAACAAAAGCTACCCAAAAAGTTCAAAAGGCAACGGATGACGAGATAAAGGAAGCAAGAACGAAGTATAAAAGATTGAAAACAGCAGCGAAAGAAATTGTGTCTAGAAAGAAAGAAGAACGAAAGGATGATTTCGATAGGAGGCTCACTCAAGATTTCCAGTCAAACATTAAGTTTTTCTGGAAAACCATCAAAACAGCCAGAGGAAAAACTTCTACCTCTGAGCTGAGTACACTCAGGAGTCAAGATGGGAGCATTATAAAAGGAGAAGAATGTGTGTTAAAGAGATGGAAAGAGTATTTTGAAAGTTTGTTTGAAAGAGAGGAAGTGCAGGTACAGCATCTGCCACCTTCCACGGAAACTAATATAAATGTTGATGAAAATGAGATAAGCATGGATGAAATATTGAAAGCGTTGAAAAGTAAGGCTGCAGGGTATGACAGGATTACCGTCGAGATGCTGAGGGCTGGACAGGGCCTGGTGGCTAGTCAGCTGTACCGCCTTTTCAATCTGTGCTGGCGAAATGGGCAAGTACCGGGAGACTGGTGCAAAGCCGTAATCGTGCCATTGTATAAAGGAAAAGGGTCACGGCAGGATTGCATAAATTACCGCGGTATAAGCCTTCTCAGCGTAGTCGGTAAATTGTATGCGAAAGTGTTGATTGAAAGGATTGTGAATGAAACAGACAAGAAAGTATGGGATGCACAAGCGGGATTTAGAAAGGGAATGGGATGTACGGATCAGGTCTTTTCCTTGCGGTGCATAGCCGAAAAGTATTTGGCTAAAAACAAGAAAGTCTACTGCGCGTTCGTAGATCTAGAAAAGGCCTATGATAGAGTGGTGAGGAATGAATTGTGGTCAGCACTGTCCGTGAACGGTGTGAGCAGTATCCTCATACGAGCAATGCAATCTCTTTATAGGGATTCTAGTGCTTGTGTAAGGATAAACGGGGCATACACTGAATGGTTTAATATCGAAAAAGGTGTTAGACAGGGATGTGTAGCGTCACCGTGGCTGTTTAATCTGTTCATGGACAATTGTTTGACAGATTTAAAAGAGAATGAAAGTGGGTTAAGAATGAATGAGTTACTCGTCAAATGTTTTCTCTATGCTGATGACCAAGTATTACTTGCGTCTTCGGCCGAGGAGTTGCAGGAGATGGTAACTGCTATGAGTGGAGCTTTTGTTAGAAAGGGAATGAAGATGAATGTAAGGAAGACGAAAGTGATGGTGTTTGAAAAAGATGAGGCAGTGACAGACTGCAATATCGTGATTGAAGATGAACAAATTGAACAGGTGAAAGAGTTTGTGTATCTGGGTTCAAAGTTTACAAGAGATGGAAAGTGTGAGAGTGATATCGAAAGAAGAGTGAATGCAGGAAACATGGTGAATGGAGCTTTGCACTCCTTTATGAGCAGTCGGAAGGTGTCTAACAAGGCTCGTTTGGCTGTGCATGAGGGGGTGTTGAATCCGACACTCATGTACGGAAGTGAAACTTGGGTATGGCAGAAGAAACATGAAAGCAGAATAAATGCAGTTAAGATGAGAGCATTAAGAAGTATGATAGGAGTTAAACTGAGTAACAGGCTAAGAAATAGTGAGGTAAGGAAACGTTGTGGTCTGAAAGAAGATGTAGTGACAAAAATTGAGAAAGGTATGCTGAGATGGTTTGGCCATGTCGAGAGAATGAATGAAGAACGATTGACGAAAAAAGTGTATAAGGCGAGTGTGAATGAAAGTGTTGGAAGGGGTAGACCTAGGCGGACATTTCTAGACCAAATCAGGGACGTCTTTAAAAAAAGGCCAGGTCAAGAGTACCCTAAACCGTAGAGCATGTATGAAGGGAATAATGAAAGTGGACGAAGCAAAACAAGTATGTAAGGATCGTAGCAAGTGGAAAGAACTGGTCTCTGCCTACCCCTACGGGAAAGAGGCGTGATTATATGTATGTATGTATTTTGGAAGTATAATATATTCAATACAAATAAATAATTTAAATCAGCGCAGCCTTTTATAAAAAATCGGTGAACAAACATGCATAAAAAATATACGCGTCGAATATAGAACATCCTCGTTTTTTGAACTCAGTAAAAAAGAACTTTTCACAATCAGTGCAGGTTTTCAATGTACCAATAGAGCCGAAATAAGGATTTTACTTCTAGCCGTATGAGTTTCTATGTAGAGGCCTATGATTAGAGTTAACCTACGTCGTAGAATCCGTAACGTATGTATCTGCAAATGGATCAGAGTTCCATACATAGCCTTAAGAATCATTTAGCTGTAGTGGAAAAGGGCTTGAAAAGCTTGAAGAATCAGCAACAGATGGGACTTTATGGTTCTCGAATGAAATTTGGTGGATAAAGGTGACTCTAGAATGTGCTATTGCAGTCTTGGGGGCTATGTGCAGAATAGGTGTCCTGATAATATGATAAAGATGAATTAAACTTAATAAAAAATCCTGGAACTTAAATTTTATTGAAGTAATTTTATTTTTTTATTTGCCAGTGTATAACTGAGATCGTGCTTTGGAATAATTTTCCGTATCTTACCAACAGACAACACAGTGTTCTTTATCATTGATTACTTGTAAAAGTCCATTAAACTAAAACGATTCCTTTGTAAATAGGAAGGGAACCAGCCCCTCTCATGAGTGCTATTAGTTAATGCAGGTAGTTGTTCTCACAAAGATTTTATCTAAGCGCAGTCAGAAATAAATGTATTACTTTGAACAGACGCCATGGTCGCCCTTTTATTACGAGTTCAAATTTGGAGCAAATAATGTCATTATTCATTAGTAAGAAGTAGATTGTACATTCGGCAATCTATGGGGGAATCCTATGTTCAGCGGTGGACTTTAATAAGCTGTAACAGTAACGGTAAAGGTATTATATACGTTAATTATTATATTTTAGTTTTATATGATAAAATTATGTTATTTAATAAAAAAATTATAGGATAGGGTAACATGTCTGCTTGTTACATAGTCTACCTTATGGTAAGTGGTTGCTGTGACCCATAGACATGTACATCTATCCTCAATAAAGAATCAAAATGCAGATGAGTTGTCACCCGTAAGGACTGAGATGGAATGCCTCTTTTCCAGTAAAAAAGGGTCACCGGTTCTCTACACTCACCATACGAAACATAGCAGTGTTAAGCTGCTATTTTACGCTGGTATTCTGTGAGTGCGTGGTCCTCCCAGGTCGGGCTGACCAATTCGTGCTACAACTATACTACTAATATAGCTGCAGCATGGCTTTACCACGTATACTTGGTACACTATTTTATCACAAGTTCAATAAAAGGTGGGAGTTTACAGTTCCATTGTATGTTTTTATTTTATGTATGTTACACGCTATCTTCATCAATTGTGAACCGATTTTGATGATTATTTTTTCACTAGCGGATACCCGGTGTGTTCTACTACGCTAAAATAAGAAATACATTTCGAAAGGAAATTTCGTTTATTTATTCACTTTTTTATATAGTTTTAGTTTTTTTTTTTCTTTCAGTAGTCTAAAATCATCTTTGCAATATTGCCTCTCTTATAAAACCGGTTTCGGCACATCGGTTGGATGGTGTCAAAGTCTATAGCGGACATAGGTAGAAGCATTTAGAACTTTAGGGATATAAGTCCTATGTAAATTTGGAGAAAATATTTCACTCCTAACGGTACCATAATAGGCGGTGAAGTTTTTGATGTAACTGTTTAGACGACATAGAGCTGTTTGTAAAATTCCTTAGCACACTCAAAAGGGAAAAAAATTGCTTTTAATAAAAATTATCCTCCCGTGGTTGTCGTAAAAGGTGACAGAATGATCTGAAACAGGAGTTGGGTAGCAACGCCTTCCTGAATGCGGTTACCAATTCGTACGCTTAACAACTATGACAATATCCTGTGAGGAAATCTATAGGGGAGGTCTATGTGCAGCAGCGAACTTTTCTAGGCTAGTTCGATGGAATATGTAATAATTTAGAGGAAAATACGGTCTTTATTATCATTTAAGCAATATTCACCACAACAGTATTTAATATAGCCGTATTATTGAACATAAAAATGTTTATGTAGTTTTAATTGATTTGTTTTATGGGAATATTATCATCATCATCATTACAGTCTTTCACAAGTCCACTGCTGAACATATGCCTCCTCCAAAGAATGCTACAAATCACGATCCTGAGCCACCTGCATACATCGATTTCCTGTATGTCTTATCAGGTCGTCAAATGGGAATATAAATTATATTAATGTATGCGATAAAATCCGTAAAAAATTGTTACTTAAATGTGTAATTGAGTTGAATGATTTTTTCAATTCAAATTTTGTTGTGTGTCTTAGAACTTATGCTATATATATTAAGGTTTATTTTCCTTTAATAATATGAAACTATATACCCTGGGTTATAAATGTATACAACAAATGTACCCATCTATAACCACTTGGTTGTACATGGGTACTTTTGTTGATGAAAGAACTTTTGTTAATAACATTATAATCATGTACTGCAATTTATTATTAAAAAAATTATTAGAATAAATTATCAGTATTCATAACAAAATAACACAATGGAATATAAGTATTCGCCGGGTGGCCAAATTTTACACGTGGTAGAGCGCTCCAAGAATCGAGGCATCCTTCTTAGTCCTCAAAGGCGACAACGCATCTGTCGAGGAAAAATGTAGATGTCTATGGGCCACAGCATCTAATTACTATCAGGTAGTCCATGTACTCGTTTGTCACCCAAATCTATAAAAAAAAACCGTAATGGATACGATCTGTCGCGTTGCTCGGATTTCGTAAGAGACCGCTATTAAAAAGTCCAAAATATCTCATGTACCTACTCCAATTGATGGCAGTATACCATCTCGTTTATAACAGATACAAAATAACCAGGCCGACTAAAAGAGAGCACCACCAGATATGCGAGACAGCTGTAACTGCGATCGCCAGTTCGCCAAACAAGCGTGGCGATTATGGCAAATCCTCTCGTAAATGGGGAGACTTATGTCCAGAAGTTGATTGCGGGCTTGTAATGAAGAAACATAGATAACTGTTTATTAAAAAAAACATATCACACACACTTTTACGTTCAATATGATGTGAATCATATTCTTTTCGATATAATATCATATATTAAAACATCGACTACATTACTTTTTAGTAATTTCTATTTGTAAATAGTACGTTAGTAGTAGCATTTGAGTAAGCATAATTATATAATTAATATAAATCAATTCTTGTGTAAGGCTAAGAGAACACAGAAATTCTTGTTTTTATTTCATCCATCCATCCATCCATCCATAAGGGTGCGTACAGATTAAGTAACATGTTGTATAACTTTTGTTTTATAACACGTCCACATTATGTATCATTGTTTTTCAACGTTGCAACATATAACAATACTGTACACATCAGAATAACACTGCAATATAACAATGTTATATGACATTATCGTTTGTCGTTCTGCCGTTCAAATAGTTATATAATTGTTACATAATTTGAATTTTTAGTTGTTTTACAACATTCAGTTTCAGTTTTATAACATGTTATGTTATATAATGTGTACGCACCGTTACAGCCTAGAAAGTCACTGCTGAACATAGGCCTCCTCCATAGATTGCATTTTAGGGAGGATTTCGGCATAGCTGCCACGCTTGGCAGACGGTAGAATTACATCAGTTTTCCGCATGTAGAATATACTTTTTCAGATGGAATATTGTTGTTACTCATGGTTGGAGCACACCAAAATAAGCCCCTTCCATTTGATTGCGGCCTTTACGATCGAACTCTTTTTGATCGGCTTGATTTACTGGAATCAAGCCGATCAAAAAGAGTTACGAAGAGACGATGTTTTATCGCATCTAGAACGGGGAATTTTCCTAAATTTCGTATACTGTGAAATAACTTTTAAATTCCATCCACATAACCTCGAATACCTCAATCTACTACAGGGTGTTTTACTTGGAATTTTGTGTCACTAACAACCACATTGCTGAATCGCCTGTGGTTTTTCCCGACCGATTTACTTAGGTACCTTGCAGGAAGACATTTACTTTGTTCTCAAAGTCCAGCCAAAGTTTGATACAATTTTTAAATGGGTTGTTTAGCTTACAGAAAATATAAATTTTTAGAACCTTCCCTCAAAAACAACACAACCTTTAGAAGACTAAACTTACATGCAATCAACTTTATTTTATTTATTTAATCTTCTTTGAACCTTATAAACATTACGGGATCAAAAGGTGGATTTGACGAAAATTAAAAGCCTTTAAACACCTCACTAGAACGGTTTTTTATAAATATTATAAAAGTAAAAGTAATCTTCTTTGAACATCTCGAAAGGTTGTTTTAAAACTTTAAAAATGTCTGCAAATTCTTTATGAGCTTTTCTTTCTTTGTTTGTTTAGTGGCGACAACGCTGTTGGAAATACATCGCATTAGATAAATTTTCGATACTTAATATTTTATATCGATCTATCGTAAAAATAATTATGCGAAAAATATCGATATATAGATACATCAATGTTTTTTCTGCAAGCCTAAAATATATATCAATAACAAGAGGTAGTAAATAAAACTGATAATAAAATTTGGCATTTGTATCTCTTCAATTTTTTATTTCTTTTAATTAAAATTGTTATTATAGTCATAATATTTAATTTTAAATCTAATGAAGCTAGATTTAAAAACATTTTCCTGTAGAGTAACTACCTTCCTGCTTGTCTTTAAAATTAAATTCCGTTAAATTGCAGTTAGAATTTCTCACCAAAAAGACCGGGCGTAAGGAGCGTCGAGGTTAAATCCTTTTGAATGTAAATAGTTTATAGGAACCTTTCAAGAATAGCGGTCATTTGATGGTTCACCGGATTTAATTAAAATAGTTCTATCATTTTAAAATAGTTAAAGATAGAAGTTGAAATTCTGTTATAAGCATTCCAGAAGTGGCTTCTCTTTTATGTATATATTTTAAAGTATCAAAACTTAACATTAAAACAGTTAGATTGTATGTTACTTAGAAACGTATTATTTGTTGGATAAAAGGTATCTGAGATATTTTTAAGAGATTAAAAAAATCAGCGTACTATTAATGATTTTAGTAGATTACAAAAATGTGAAAGAGCCGTGGTAGCTCAGATGGTTAGCACTCGCTGTAAGCGTCACAGTACTCAAGCAACCCGGGTTCGATCCCCGCCAGCACCAATGAAATAGGTAATTGCAATTTTAAGTGCTGATTTACCACGTGCTTGGCGGTGAAGGAAAACATCGTGAGGAAACCTGCATGTCTGAGAAATAAGAAAAAAAATATTTCGAAGACATGTAAAGCTCGCCAACACACATTGGGGCGCGGCTGACACTTCCTTGCCCTAAAATCCTCTCAGAAATAAGAGGAGGCCTGTACCCAGCAGTGGGGCGTTAATAGGCTGCAACTTTACTTTACTTTTTTACAAAAATGTGAAATGCTGTAAGACAGGCTTAATAGCCGAGAGTTTTATGAAAGCAAAGTTTTTGAAAGTCGGTTTTCAAAAATTTTACTTAACTGATCTAGTGAAATTTATTGTTTAATCTCGTGCAAGTTAAGAGACTTAACAGATTTATTCTTCTTTAAAATTATTCCAAGTTGTTTTTTTTTTCTTATATGAGAGGGGGCAAACGAGCCGGATGGTATGTGATTACCGCCGCCTATGAACAACTGCAACATCAGGGGGATTGTAGATTCATTGCCGGCCTTTTAAAAAAAGAATAGGCTCTTTTCTTGAAGGTCTCTAAGTCGTATCGGTCGGGAAAAATTACGGTGCCATTCGATTCCACAAGGAAGTTGTGCAAGAAAGAAAACTTCTTGTAAATCGCACAGTAGTGGACCGCCAATCATCCGGATGGTATGTATGGTATGGTATGTATGGTATCTCCAGTTCCATTGCGATGAGCGATTGTGAAATTGAGCGGCTAAAATCAGTCCGAACGATTCCTCTAAGCACTCCCCATGGTAGATAAAATAGAATACACAAAGAGATGCAACATCTCTTCGCAGCGCTTGTGAGTCAAGCCGATCAGAAAGAACTTGGTCGCTGACGATTCGAACCGCTCTGCCCTGGATGCTATCAAATGTAACGAACTGGCACTGGATAGCCCTGGCGAACAGATGAAAACAGTACTCCATGTGCGGCCGAACCTGCGCCTTGTAAAGTTGCAGGCGGTGTGCCGGCATGAAATACTGTCCCGCTCTGTAGAGCACGCCAAGCTTTTTAGAGGCCAATTTGACCTTCTCTTCCAAGTGAACACCTGCACGTCATTCGATTTGTCGACGCCGAGGATGACGATATTGGCTGAGGTAACAAGGCGAGTGCCCTGAAATTGAGGAGATACGACAAATGTGTTTGATTATGGTTTTATCTGAAAACGAATAGAAGCTCGACCAGGTAAGATTTGCGCTCGCAGTATACCAACGTAAAATAGCAGCATAATGCTGCTGTGTTTCGTATCATGATTGAAGAGAACTGGAGGCATTTTTTACTGGTAACCGGCATTCCATCTTAGTTTTCGTAAGTGAAAACGCGTTTACGTTTTGGTACTTAGTAAGGATAAACATATTGTGTAACTCTACTGACGATCATATGTACTAAGTGCTCGTTTGTCACCCTTAGTACTTTAAAAAAAACTTTGTTCTTGTCTCAACGACGGTTAAATATTATCCGACTTAGGAGCACAATGTCGACTTTTTCTACTCCTACCGCTGAAAATAAGCATTATTCGCATTTATTTTCAAATGTATTGAAATTCATAAATAATTAAATTATGCGTACAATATTACATATTACTAATATAGATTTATTTTTTAGTTTAGGTATGGAGCCATTATACATTAAAGGCATACAATTTTAGACCTCAGAGGTGAAGAGTCATCTTTAGTATTCTTTGTTTAAAGTTCGCGGCAGGTGTTCAAGAACTGCAGTAGCCCCTTACCATCTGGTGGACTGTGAGTTTGTTACTTCAGTTTTATAAAAAAAGTATTTGTCATAGCTGCAAACAAATCCCACTTTGTTATGCAAACACGCAAAGCGATTTAAAATGAAACCGAATTTCAATATTGTTATATGAAATAGCCGGCAAGTGGAAAATGTATTTTATTTGTTCAGGAAATTGCGAAGCATACCGGATTACAGAGTTATTTGAGGAATTTAAAATATTTTCACTTGGTTAGTACGGAAATGATAACACACTCAATTTAAAATAATAAAACCCTTATTCTAGTATTATTTCAAAGGTGTTGGAAATATTTTCAGATTTAAATAAAACTCAATAAAAATAATTCATAATATATTTTAGACTTATTTTATATATTTCCAGATACGAGATGAATTCACTAGTAGCAACTGCGTCAAAGGATGAGAAGGGATTATTTAAAAGTAGTTGTTAGGGTTCCAAGTAGAATTCATAAAGACGCTTTTAACTTTGTGTTTATTATAAAAAAAGTTTTATAATTTGTAATAAATTATTTTCCTATCAATTTTGTATTGCATGGCCAGTGTCTATCTCTTGAAGTCTCTATTAACTATTCATGATGCATTCATATGCAACCGGAATACGGCGAAATGATTCATTGAAATGAGAAATGGAATAATCTATAACACATACATAGCTTACCTATGCTACATAAATGATGTTAAGTACTCAATAATCTGAAAATTTCCACTTTATCGTACACCATTTTCTTCTCTTACATAAATGTTATATTTCAAGGCCAATTTGTGATATATCTATCTTCTATATATTTTAAAACGTGAGAGAAAACTTTGTACCATTTTTAATCATTCGCGCGCACGGAGGAATTTGAGATTTGGCATAGTTAAAGTCTATATGGAGAAATAATGCAGAAAACTGAAATTTATACATAAAAACGTTACAAATATATCATCATCATCATTACAGCCTTTACAAATCCATTGCTAAACATGGGCCTCCGTCAAGAAACGCCACAATGCACGTTCCCACGCCACTTGGATACATTGACTTCTTCCATGTCTTACCAGGTCGTCACTCCATCTAGTGGGACTACACTACACTACCTACACTTCGCCTGCCAGTAACAGTCTGCCACTCGAGAACCTTTCTTCACCATCGGTTGTCGGTTCTTCGAGCTATACGGCCGGCCCATTGTCACTTCAGCTTACTAAACCGTTGGTGTATGTCGGTTATTCTGTTTCTAATGTAGATTTCCATGTTTTTAATTTTATCACGCAGAGAAACTCAGAGCAACCTTGAGCTTTCTCATATGACCAGCAGTGAACGACCACGTCTCAGATCCATAAGTCACCACTGGCAACATGCACTCATTGTACAATCTAGCTTCGAGCTTTGAGATATGCCTGACGAGAAGATGTGTAATCTCCCGTACGCTGCCCACCCGAGATGAATCCTTCGATGGGCTTCTCAGTCGAAGTTGGACTTACTCAGTTGTAATATTTGTCCAAGGTTTTTTTTATAGGATCGGGTGACAAACGAGCACACAGTTCACCTGATGGTAAGTGGTTACTGTGACCCATAGACATCTACATCTATCCTCAATAAAGACTCAAGATGCAGATGCGTTATCACCCGTGAGGACAAAGATGGAATGCCTCTTTGCCAGTAAAAAGGGTCTCCGGTTCTCTACACTCACCATACGAAACACAGCAGCGTTAAGCTGCTATTTTACGCGGGTTTTCTGTGAGAGCGTGGTCCTTCCTCGTTCGAGCCGACCCATTCGTGCTACAACCATAATATAGCTGCAGCATGGCTCTACCACGTAGTAAGTAAGGTAAACATACTCCTCAACAACTTCGAGCTTGGTGCTCCTAACAACTACAGGCAAAGGTGTGACATGGACGTTACACATGACTTTTGTTTGTCCATGTTCATCTTCAGACCTATCTGTTGGGAAACATTATTGAGGTCATTTAACATAGTGCTTCAGTCCTCCAGTGATTCTGCCATAAAGACTATATCGTCGGTAAATCGCAGGTGAGTAATGTACTCGCTATTGACGTTAATACCGTTTCCTTTCCAGTCCAGTAGCTTTAAAACATCTTCCAATGTAGCGGTGAAGAGTTTCGGAGATATGACGTCACCCTTTTTCACACCTCTCTGCATTTGGATAGGTTTCGTACTGTTTCTGTACTCGGATAGCCATTGTAGCGTTACTGTACTCGTACAAATACTTCAACACTTCGATATATCGACGGGCAACTGAAGGGACTGCAGCACCGCCCATATTTCGACTGAATAAAAGACTCATGTGTGGACTACATGCACGTACAAATATATGATATATATATTGTTACGGCCTACGGCTGCTCCCTTAAAGGATCCAATCCTCTGGAGCCCATGAGCAGAAGACTTCCCGAACAAACGTAGGTCGGGCCTCAATGTGGCCACGTGGAAATTCTCGAATAACACTAAAATATATGGGGGAGCGTTCTATACTACGGCCAGTCGACCGGCAGAGGAATTAGGCGGAATTTACTTACCTATATCCAAGGCGACTGGTCCCTCCGGAGTCGGTCAGGTCACATGTGGTTGTGTAGTGAAAGGGAAATAAGTGATGTGATTTGTATCTGGGTGTGACTGATGGTGGTTGAACTTAGACCTTGGCCGTCGGCAGCAGCCCGAGCGTCGACAACGCTCCAACTTGAGGGGGGCTTCCGAGGTTGTCCACAATCACTTTCTTCTCTCGTCACGATTACAGTCAATTAACTCTATCGTACGATTAACTAACTTACAGAAGCCACTAACTATCGCTGGGTATAAGGTTAACGCACAAACAAACACGGAGTTTAAAGGTCACGGCCGTTTCGCGTAGCAACAGTTAGTTCCAGAATATCAGAGGCCGCACTAGCTAATATTGTCGAATGCACTTATACAGATTCTGAGTCGGACCCAATAAGTCCCGGGAAAGGCTATCCAAACAGGGAATGCGCGTTAAAATTCCTAGACAGGATATTTACTAGACGCCCTAACTATTCCGCGGTTCCCGCACAAAATTAACAGCGTGCAGACATTAGCACATCTGGCAGACGACTGCTGCGCTTGCGACCCGCGCGCCACTTGCCACGCTCGGCCGAACTTCAAACCGGTATCGCCGAGCTGCGCGCCCTCTAACGTCAATGCCGAAATCAGCGTTCGGGCGTAAACAAACCCCCGTCCCGGACATAAGGATTTAGGTCCGCGAGCAAACCGGTCAGCGGGACAAGGTCGCGACGACAAGTTGCAAGACCGAATCTACAACCAAACTAGGCCACCTTAGGCACCCCATCAGATCTTGCAACCCTAACCAACGCCTCAAAAGATAGCCCTAATGTGGCAAGCCGGAGGGTCAGCCTCCACTGGATGCCCCTCCTGGGCATCGCAGCACTTTAATAAGTCCTGTACTGGACAGAAGTCCGACGACCTCTTTCAAACACCTATCTGTGCCCCTATGATTAGTTCCGCAATCCGACCGGATCAGCTCTGCAAACAGCGACGCTACACGAAGCTGCCCAGACAAATTTTGTGCCAGCTGTTGCTTCAGTGCAGAGCGCACCCACAAATTCCACATGAACATAGTCTGTGGAGAGCCGAACGAAACGCACAGATAGTCCCTAATATGAATTTTCAACAAGTAGGCCTAGCCAGGCCACCCACCATATTATCATTTACTAAAATAGTGCGGCAGCTGATTTCAATCTGATAATCTCCAAAACTAGCTAGCCTGTTAGGCAAGTAGTCCTATGCTCATATTTCAACTAATTTTTCAAAAGCATCAATGTTCAACTACAGAATTAATTCAACCAAATTAATCACCGATGCGCATAGGTTAACTTGCAAATTAAACAAAACAATAACGTAAGGGACAGCCCTACTTCTTCGCAAAGCAAAATGATTAAACACTATCATAAACATAAACATAATTTTTCAAATAGTGCGCCATTCAATTTCAGATGAATTCAAATTTTCCTTTCAGCAAACAGATGCAACAATCAAATACAGTGATTAAATATATTTACAAAACACATGCAGTAGCATTTAAAGGAGTAGATTAAATTCAATTCTTTTAATTTAAACCGCTACAAATAGGAAAATTTCGCGGAAAGCCCAAAGCAGTTTTTTAATTTTAATTCAAGTATTTTTTTACTAAGTGCTCGACCAAACCAAATCTAATACCCCTTGACAGCGTGATTCAACGCTCCAGGTGGGCCCTAATCTTCGCACCACCAAGGGGAGGCCACATGGCGTGAACCCGACATCAATAGAGCACAACCGCTAACAGTCGCCACTCGGGTTGTACGCCTCCACTGAGGCCGTCGGCAACAGAATATTTTGACAAGTGGACTGTTGACGGCTTAAGGCTCAGTGGAGGCGGCCGTGGTGGGAGCCAAGGCGGCAGCTAGACAGGGCCGCCTCCATCAAATGGGGAACAGTGGTACACCAGTCGCGGCCACTAAGCTAACGGAAGTGAGAAGGGTCCAGCGGACCGATGAGTGGCCGTGAAATTCCTCTCCACACGCTGAGGGGGGGTGATGACAACAGCTCCGGCTGAAGCTGCTTCAGAGAGGACTCGGACAGGTCACTCATCCGAGCTTCACGCGCCTCCTCGGCATACCTGCCTTCAGCCTCGATCAACTCGTCAGTGAGCCACAAGAACTGCTCATAGTCCGCGAAGCACCACAAGCATTCGGATGTGGAGAAGGGAGTCCGCTCCCTTCTCCACATCCGAATCCTTGAGCTCAGCGTAAGCCTCCTCCAATGCGGCCCTTCGAGCATCCACCTGCTCGAACCGCTTCATCAAGTTATGGACCCTATCCGGTCGACCTATCAAAGCATGGGCGCTTGTGGCCCAGCGCAACTCAGTCCGCAGACAACGGATCAGTAGCTTGGGCGATGACATCACTATTAAATACAAATTACGACGCGGCTCGAGCACAAATTACAAAGATAACAAACAAAAAAGACAACAAAAATTAACAGTTAATAAATGCAGTTCCTATCAAATCGCGTTGAATAGAAATTACACAAATACGAATTACTACGTATCAACCAAATACAAGTTAGCACAAAAGAAAAGACACAAATCAAATTAACAAATAACAAATACTAGTGCGATCAAATCAAGTTAAATTCAAATTGCGCAAATACAATTACTACTCTTTAGTTCAAATACAAATTACAGTATAAACGAAGATACACATCAAGGTCGATCAACAAAAAATGCCTAGCTCATTAGTGGATTACTTATCGAAGGTTCGATTTCCGACGACTCCCAACTCTAGACCTGCCAAAGTTCTCCGGGGTCCTTTCCGAATGGCTGACCTTCGTTGGTCTTTTCGACAGCCTAGTGGACGCCCGGAGTGACCTGACCCCGAGCCAAAAGATGGCGTACCTCCTGGCCTCACTGGAGGGGGAGGCCCTGGGCGTCGTCGGCCACTTGAGATTGTCGGACGACGCCTACCAGACTGCTCGGGACCTCCTAGCCAGAAGATACGCCAACGTCCGGCGAATTGCGGACGAACATGTTAAGCAGCTTCTAAGCCTCCCGCTGCTTAGTGACCGGGCCAGACTACGTCCGGACCTGTTGGATCCAGTCTTAGTGGCCTGTAATACGTTGAGGCGGCTGGAATTACCAGTGGGCGAATGGGCTTTTTTGTTGCTCCGCATCGTGCTGTCCCGTCTACCTCTCGACCTTCGAATCCATTTTGAGGAGAGGTACGGCGGGGACGAGGCCTCCTATATTCCGCCCTTCTATGACCTGCTGCGGTTTTTGGAGGAGCAGTGCCGGCAGATCGAGAACGCGGCGGGCACCGTTGATGACTTACGAGACGTGCCCAGTGAGAGGCTGAACCCGCCAGGCAAGTCGTCGTCAACGCCCCCCTGCTCCTATTGTCGAGCATCTGATCACCGGGTAACGTCGTGCCCGAAATTATTAGGTAAGCCGGTTTCGGCGAGGCGAACTATCGCCAAGGAGCGCCGCTGGTGCTGTTCATGTTTGGGAGGACACCTCCAGCGAGACTGTCCGTATCGGCGGACCTGTCTGCATTGCCAGGGCAATCACCATGCCGTTTTGTGCCTGGGTGCGAACGGCGTCTCCTCTCGGGGCTCTGCCAGGCCCTCGACCCTCACGGGCGGTGGCGCTCAGCCACGCCCTCTGCCGGGCGACAATCGGCGCCCGCCGGCCAGCCACCAGGCCCCTAAGTTTGAAAGGAGTCCCTCCCCCGACCAGTCGGGGGATAATTCCCCCAGGGGCGGGGGTGTCATCACCCCCCCTCAGCGTGTGGAGAGGAATTTCACGGCCACTCATCGGTCCGCTGGACCCTTCTCACTTCCGTTAGCTTAGTGGCCGCGACTGGTGTACCACTGTTCCCCATTTGATGGAGGCGGCCCTGTCTAGCTGCCGCCTTGGCTCCCACCACGGCCGCCTCCACTGAGCCTTAAGCCGTCAACAGTCCACTTGTCAAAATATTCTGTTGCCGACGGCCTCAGTGGAGGCGTACAACCCGAGTGGCGACTGTTAGCGGTTGTGCTCTATTGATGTCGGGTTCACGCCATGTGGCCTCCCCTTGGTGGTGCGAAGATTAGGGCCCACCTGGAGCGTTGAATCACGCTGTCAAGGGGTATTAGATTTGGTTTGGTCGAGCACTTAGTAAAGAAATACTTGAATTAAAATTAAAAAACTGCTTTGGGCTTTCCGCGAAATTTTCCTATTTGTAGCGGTTTAAATTAAAAGAATTGAATTTAATCTACTCCTTTAAATGCTACTGCATGTGTTTTGTAAATATATTTAATCACTGTATTTGATTGTTGCGTCTGTTTGCTGAAAGGAAAATTTGAATTCATCTGAAATTGAATGGCGCACTATTTGAAAAATTATGTTTATGTTTATGATAGTGTTTAATCATTTTGCTTTGCGAAGAAATAGGGCTGTCCCTTACTTTATTGTTTTGTTTAATTTGCAAGTTAACCTATGCGCATCGGTGATTAATTTGGTTGAATTAATTCTGTAGTTGAACATTGATGCTTTTGAAAAATTAGTTGAAATATGAGCATAGGACTACTTGCCTAACAGGCTAGCTAGTTTTGGAGATTATCAGATTGAAATCAGCTGCCGCACTATTTTAGTAAATGATAATATGGTGGGTGGCCTGGCTAGGCCTACTTGTTGAAAATTCATACTAGGGACTATCTGTGCGTTTCGTTCGGCTCTCCACAGACTATGTTCATGTGGAATTTGTGGGTGCGCTCTGCATCAAGGTCGATCAACAAAAAATGCCTAGCTCGGAAATCGACCCTTCGATAAGTAATCCACTACAACTATCCGACAATGATAATTAACCGATTACGTAAAAATAACCATCTACCTACATGACGTATATCTCTAGAAAAACTCCCGCTTGCACAACCTAGGGCGCGGCTTTTCAAATTACCCCCTAACCAAAAAAAAGGCAAGCAACAAAGCAACAAAGGAAAATAATTCTGTATAATTCTATATAACATATATATATATATATATATATATATATATATATATATAGCATAAATAAATTCATTTTAGTACAAGCATAAAATGTATGTTATTGCTCTAAAGCTAATGTCAAACCATTGATGGTATGTGGTCAAACAGTCGCACAAAGTAGGGATTAAGTACAATATCGTTAAAATTAAAAATGATCCAGAAAAAACTAAAAATGTTATTTCCTTCATTGTTGTTTTTTCTATTGTACTAATTCCTCGTATATATTGTAAAATTTTAATATCGTATTTATCTTCAATTGCTTTAAAAGTTTTGCTAAACAACAAATGTCAACTGGCCTAATTCAGAAGTTTGTATCACCTCGTTACTGCGTGGTTAAACTAAGTTCATTAGCATTATTCATTTAAGTGTCAGTCGCTCTTAGTCGTTAATTATGTAAATAAAAAGGCTTATGGTTAAAAGAATCGCTGCGTTTTAGATGAAAATTAAGAAAAAAATTTATCTGTACATTCTTTTTGTAAATGAAAAATCAATTATGAAGTCGGAAAGTAGTGTGATCTTAGAAATATAAATTATAGTTATATAATTATTAATATAATAATGACTTATTATTACATTCAGTTTTATAACATGTTATGTTATATAATGTGTACGCACCGATACAGCTAAGAAAGTCACTGCAGAACAAAGGTCTCCTCCATACATAGCCTTTTAGGGAGGATTTCGCCATAGCTGCCACGCTTGGCAGGCGGTAGAATTTCATCAGTTTTCCACATGTAGGATATACTTTTTCACATGGAATATTGTTGTCAATCATGGTTGGAGCACACCAAAACAAGCCCCTTCTACTTGATTGCGGCCTATACGTTCGAACTCTTTTTGATCGACTTGATTCCAGTGAATCAAGCCGATCAAAAATAGTTACGAAGAGACGATGTTTTTATCGCATCTAGAACGGGGAATTTTCCGGATATATTCCAGGCGCTAAATTTCGTATACTGTGAGTACTTTTAAATTCCATCCACATAACCTCGATGGTTTTCAATCTACCACCGGGTGTTTTACTTGGAATTTTGTGTCACTAACAACCACATTGCTGAATCGCCTGTTGCTTAGGTACCTTGCAGTAAAACATTTACTTTGTTCTCAAAGTCCAGCCAAAGTTTGATACAATTTTTAAATTGGTTGTTTGGCTTAGAGAAAACATAAATTTTAAGAAACTTCCCTTAAAAACAACACAACCTTTAGAAGACTAAACTTACATGCAATCAACTTTATTTTATTTATTTTATCTTCTTTGAACCTTAGAAAAACATTACGGGATCAAAAGGTGGATTTGAGGAAAATTTAAAGCCTTTAAACACCTCACTAGAACGGTTTTTTATAAATATTATAAAAGTAAAAGTAATCTTCTTCGAACATCTCGAAAGGTTGTTTTGAAACTTTAGAAATGTCTGTTAATTCTTTATGAGCTTTTCTTTCTTTCTTTGTTTAGTGGCGACAACGCTGTTGGAAATACATCGCATTTAATAAATTTTCGATACTTGATATTTTATATCGATGTATCGTAAAAATAGTCATTCCAAAAATATCGATATATCGATACATCAATGTTTTTTCTACAAGCCTAAAATATATATCAATAACAAGAGGTAATTAATAAAACTGATAATAAAATTTGGCATTTGTATCTCTTCAATTTTTTATTTCTTTTAATTAAAATTGTTATAATTTTTAATTTTTAAATTTAATTCATAATATTTAATTTTTAAATCTTTTGAAGCCAGATTTAAAACATTTTCCTGTAGAGCAACCAACTTCCTGCTTGCCTTTAAAATTAAATTCCGTTGAATTGCAGTTAGAATTTCACACCAAAAAGACCGGGCATAAGGAGCGTCGAGGTTAAATCCTTTTAAATGTAAATAGTTTAGGAACCTTTCAAGAATAGCGGTCATTTGATGGTTCACCGGATTTAATTAAAATAGTTCTGTCACTTCAAAATAATAAAAGATAGAAGTTGAAATTCTGTTATAAGCATTCCAAAAGTAGCTTGTCTTTTATGTATATATTTTAAAAATATCAAATAAAATAAAAGGTATCTGAGATAATTTTTAAGAAATTAAAAAATCAGCGAGCTATTATTGGTTATAGCAGATTACAAAAATGTGAAATGCTGTAAGACTGGTTTTATAGCCGAGGGTTTTATGAAAGCAAAGTTTTGAAAGTCGGTTTTTAAAAATTGTACTTAACTGACGTAGAAAAATGTATTGTTCAAGCAACTCGTGCGAGATAACAGACTTTGACAAAATTCTTTCAACTTTTTTTTTTATATGAAAGGGGCAAATGAGCCGGATGGTATGTGATTACCGCCGCCCATGAACAACTGAAACATCAGAGGAATTGCAGATTCATTGCCAGCCTTTTAAAAAAGAATAGGCTCTTTTTTTGAAGGTCTCTAAGTCGTATCGGTCCGGCAAATATTACGGTGCTATTCGATTCCACAAGGAAGTTGTGCAAGAAAGAAAACTTTTTGTAAATCGCACAGTAGTGGACCGCCAATCATCCAGATGGTATTTGTGGTATCTAGAGTTCCTTCGCGATGAGCGATGGTGAAATTGAGCGGCTAAAATCAGTTCGAATAATTGTACGTGGTTATGAAAAAAGGATCCAACCCGAGTTTGTGTCAAAAATGTTTACTTGAAAAATAATGTTTGAGGTCTATACTATTATGTGATGTAACAATTTTAGCAAACGTAACACAAATAAGAAGAAAACTTACAAACAGACAGAAACCATACCGATAATTTGAGTATATGATATTTGAAGTATGGATACTTCAAATATCATAAACTCAAATTAACTTATCGCGGGTTGGATCAAAATAAATCAGGAATGTCTAGAACAGGTAAATGAAATTGTATACTTGGGGAGTACTTTTAGCCGGGATGGAAGATGTGATTAGATGTGGACAGGCGTGTCGCTGCCGGGAACAAAGTCAATGGTGTCCTGACTGCGTTAGTCAAAAGGCAAGGCGTAGCGAAGAGTGCACGCCTTGCAATACATAACGCAGTGTTGGTACCGACTT
The DNA here is from genome assembly GCA_963668995.1 of Parnassius mnemosyne. NCBI lineage: Eukaryota > Metazoa > Arthropoda > Insecta > Lepidoptera > Papilionidae > Parnassius > Parnassius mnemosyne. The sequence goes on along the minus strand of CAVLGL010000013.1, from coordinate 19,206,041 downwards.
TGTTATATGGCAGCGAAACCTGGGTATGCCAGAAGAAGCATAAAAGTAAGTTGAATGCAGTGGAGATGCGATCTCTTCGTAAAATGTGCGGCGTTACCATGGCCGACCGAAAGCGAAACGAAGAGATTCGCAATATGGCAGGTTTGAAAGATGACCTTATCACAAAAATTGATAAGGGCGTGCTTCGGTGGTTTGGGCACGTTGAGCGAATGAGTGAAGACCGAATGGTGAAGAAAATATATAGCGCGAAAGTTAATATTAAAAGGTGTCGAGGTAGACCGAGACTAACTTTCGAAGACCATGTGAGCAAATTGCTCGAAGAGGGTAGGGTCAAAAGTACTCGGATACCTAGACGTGCATGTATGAAGAAGATAATGAATCTGAAAGAAGCGAAAGAGGTTTGTAAGGATCGTGACACTTGGCGATCTGTTCTCTCTGGCTACCCCGTCAGGGATTGTGCGGGTTGGATCCTTTTTGCATAACTACGTCCAATTCCTCTAAGCACCATAGTAGATACGATAGAATGATACGATAGAATACGCAAAGAGATGAAACATCTCTTGGCAACGCTTGTGAGTCAAGCCGATCAGAAAGAGCTTGGTCGCTGACGATTCGAACCGCCCGGCGCTGGATGCTATCAAATGGAACGAGCTGGCACTAGGTAGCCTCAGCCCAGAGATGGGAACAGTATTCCATGTGCGGCCGAACCTGCGCCTTGCAAAATTGCAAGCAGTGTGCCCTCATGAAATACTGTCCCGCTCTGCTGAGCACGCCAAGCTTTTTAGAGGCCAATTTGGCCTTCTCTTCCAAGTGACCACGAAACTGCACGTCACTCGATATATCGACACCGAGGATACTGATACTGGCTGAGGCAACAAGGGGAGTGCCCTGAAATTGAGGAGATACGACAAAGGGGTTTGGTTATGGTTTTACTTGAAAACGAATGGAAGCTCGATCAGGGAAAATTTGCGCTCGCAGTATACCAACGTAAAATAGCAGCATAATGCTGCTGTGTTTCGTATCATGATTGAAAAGAACTGGAGGCATTTATTACTGGTAACCAGGCATTCCATCTTAGTTCTCGAAAGTGAAATCGCATCTACGTTTTGGTTCTTAGTAAGGATAAACATATTGTGTAACTCTACTTACGATCATATGTACTGGGTGCTCGTTTGTCACCCTTAGTACTATAAAGAAAAAACTTTTTTCTTGTCTCAAGAACGGTTTAATAGTATCCGACACTGTATTTTTTATTCCCTATAATATGCGATAAGGTCACCAAGAAATTCTTCATGTTAATTCGTTAGGTACTACCGCTATCCATATCAAAAAAATCTTGATTTTTGAGCTGGATTTTATACATGATTTGGCTTGCTTACGTATAGATAAATGATTCCGTGATATAATAATATTTTTGGCTACAAAACAGCCGCTAACTTTTAACAGATGTTTGTATATTGACTAATGATGTTACGCGTGATAAAATATTTGTTAGATGAACAATAGACAAAGATAACCGACCATTTAATCACAAATATTGCGATAAAGTCGAGGAAAATTGAAAATAACCGAAGATTTCTATCTTTTTAATTATAGCTAAGTTTTGTCACAATGAATTAGCGTATTTCTTGCGTTATTTATAATTAATGATTAGATGGCAATTATATTTATACTTTATTAAATTAATATTGCTTTAATTCAGTAAGAATTAAATTAACGTCACCTTTAAACAAAGCTATGATGCAGTAACATAATTGCTGTAGTAGGAATGGGTTAGCTTATACAGCATTTTCAATCTGTATTGGAGAATTGATATTGGTATCTAAGTTTCTATGAGCTAATGCCACCTTATCATCAATAGACTTTGTATTCGTTTTTCATGCTTTTTAGTAGTAGTTCTCTCTTTAAAATACACCCTTTTAATAATAAATGGTATAAAAGCGACAAAACTATATGGTCGGCTTGGTGCAGCTTTAACCAAAGTGCGTGTTTTGGTAAATACACCTGAAAATTCCAAGTAAATGAGTATTGATAGCAATTTAAAAAAAAACGGGAAAAAACCATATTCGATAATGTACTCCAATGTCAACCAATACAATTCTCAGTTAAGTAGTATTTCTTTTTTATTTTGTATTACTTTGCTTGATAATTCTAATTTAATACTATACAGTCAAAAACCAAGGCTTTATTTGAAAAAAAAATTATTTTGCTGCACCGCTTAACTGAGGTATAGGTCAGTTAAACGGGGAAGTCCGCAAAGTGTTGTTATGTTTGTGTGCAACATTGACGTAACGGTTATTATGAGATTACTTTGTGTTATTTTTTTAGAATGACGGTGTGAATATTTTCGTCATTGTTGTCTAAACATAATTATGTTTTTGCAGAAGCAACGACAGTAATGTTGTTTTTGCCCAAAAATATTATTATTTGGTACAAATACGCAATATAATATATAAACTTTGTAGCGGATTCATACAATGAGAGAAAAGACCTTTTACCGATATATAATCGGAACCTGGGCTTCCCCAAATTCGCGTACGTTTTTGTAAAAACACGGACTAGAAAATAAAGCTTATCTGTAACTGATTTTAGAACATTTTTCTGTAGTCCACTAACCTTAATTTGGAATGAAATTGGTACGACATTATAGATCCTCTTATGTGTTCAAAGACATAGTCATTCATTCCAAAAACAATATACATTGTGTGAAAAATCTTTATTAAAATATAAAGTAAAATTAATTTGCATTTTTTATTTATTTAAACTTTATTACTGATTCCCGTGATGAAAACTCATCACGGGAATCATGCTCCTATTGTTCGTATATGTGGCAAATATAACGAAATAACTAAAACCATACCTAGCATCGATATATTTCACGACTCTTTTAAGACCTTCAAAATTAAACTTACTAGGCATTTCATCATCATCATCATCAATACAGCCCTTCACAAGTCCACTGCTGAACATAGGCCTCCCCCAAAGAATGCCACAAAGCAAGGTCCTGAGCCACCTGCATCCATCGACTTCCTGCATGTCTTACCAGGTCGTCACTCCATCTCGTGGGGGGACGCCCTACACTTCGCCTACCGGTACGAGGCTGCCACTCGAGAACCTTTCTTCCCCATCGGTTGTCGGTTCTTCGAGCTATATGGCCGGCCCACTGCCACTTCAGCTTACTAATCCGTTGAGCTATGTCGGTTACTCTGGTTCTACTGCGGATATACTTATTCCTAAGTTTATCACGCAGAGAAACTAAGAGCATAGACCTCTCCATAGCTCGCTGAGCGACCTTGAGCTTCCTCATACGGCCAGCAGTGAAGGACCACGTCTCAGTTCCGTAAGTCATCACTGGCAACACGCACTGGTTGTACAATTTCGTTTTCAGGTTTTGAGGTATGTCTGACGAGAAGATGTGTGGTAGCTTCCCGAACGCTGCCCAGCCGAGTTGAATCCGTCGATTGACCTCTCGGTCGAAGTTGGACTTACCTAATCGGACTATTTGTCCCAGGTAAACATACTCATCAACAACTTCGAGCTTGGTGCTCCCAACAACTACCGGCATAGGTGTGACATGGACATTGAACATGATCTTTGTTTTGTCCATGTTCATCTTAAGACCTATCCGTTGGGAAACACTATTGAGGTCATTCAGCATAGTGCTTAGGTCCTCCAGCGATTCTGCCATAAGGACTATATCGTCGGCAAATCGAAGGTGAGTGATGTACTCGCCATTGATGTTGATACCGTATCCTTTCCAGTCCAGAAGCTTGAAAACGTCTTCCAATGCAGCGATGAAGAGTTTCGGGGATATGACGTCACCCTGTCTTACACCTCTCTGCAATTGGATAGGTTTCATACTCTGATTCTGTACTCGGATAGCCATCGTAGCTCTACTGTACAAGCACTTCAACACTTCGATATACCGACAGTCAACTTGGCACCGCTGAAGGGACTGCAGCACCGCCCAAATTTCGACGGAATCAAAGGCTTTCTCATAGTCCACATACGCCAGACATAGTGGCAAATTGTACTCTTCGGACTTCTGTACAATTTGCCGAAGGGTATGTATGTGGTCTATGGTGCTAAAGCCCTTTCGGAAACCGGCTTGTTCGGGAGGCTGGAAGTCGTCAAGTCTGCGCGCGAGACGATTCGTAATGACTCTCGAAAACAGCACGTAGACGCGGCTCAGAAGGTAAATCGGTCTGTAGTTCTTCAAGAGAGCGTTGTCACCTTTCTTGAAGAACAAGACCACCGCACTTCTGCTCCACGCCTCCGGTGTAATGCCACCATGGAGGACGGAATTAAAGAGCTTCTGAAGGACTTCAAGTACCGGTCTTCCACCCGCTTTCAGAAGCTCCACTGTATTTCCATCCTCGCCTCGGGCCTTACCGTTTTTGAGGTGCTGGAGAGCCATTCTAATCTCGCTCAGACTGACGTCCGGGATATCTTCGGAATAGTGTCGGATGAGACTCGCTCTTGGATCGTTATTCACACTTGCGTGTGGGTCCAACGATGACGTGTACAGCTGCCCATAGAACCTCTCAATCTCACTCAAAATCTCAGGTGTCCCGGAAACGATGCTGCCACATTCTGTCTTCAGCTTTGACAGTTGGCTCTTTCTGGCAGATCTCTGGCAAAGACTTTGGAGCATTGGTTCCCCTCGATCGCTTCTTTAATACGAGCTGTATTGAAGTTGCGTAAGTCCCGCCGCATGAATTTGGAGATCCGCCTGTTCAGATGCCTGTATGCTGTCAATTCTGTTGAAGAATGTAGCTTCATCTCCCGTCTAACAGCCATGAGATTAAGAGTGTGATCGGAGAGTTTTTGTGTTCTTCTGCGGCGGGTCTTGCAGAACTTAGCTCCGACCGGATGGACAGTTTCCACGAGCTTGTCATTTCATATCGTCCACTTCATTGCACTCTTCTAGGCACTGAAAACGGTTTTGTAACTCGAGCTGAAAGGTTTCGGGACTTTGGAGCAGAGCACGAGGGGGACGGAGCATTGACTTCATTAGACGAGACCTCTCCAACTTAACGTTTAGGTTCAGTGTGCCTCTAACCATTCGGTGATCGCTACCAGTTTTCACCCTCGCGATCACGGAGACATCACTGAACAGTTGTCGTCTGGTCGTCATAATGAAGTCAATCTCATTTTTTGTCGAACCGTCGGGGCTCGACCAGGTCCACTTCCTGTGGGGCCGCTTCTGGAAGAAAGAGTTCGACATAAAGAGTCCCTCTTTCTCCATGAAGTCGGCCAGCTGCTGGCCCCTTGAGTTCCGTTGCCCTATTCCAAATTTCCCTACTTTCAGCTCACCGTTCTCTCTTGTGCCTAGTTTTGCATTGAAGTCTCCCATTAACACCGTATATTGGGTTTTGGAGGAATGCATGGCTCTAGAGATATCCTCATACATTTCCTCCACCTCCTCATCGGGGTGTGCCGAGGTTGGTGCGTAAACCTGTATGACCTTCAGCGAATACCGTTTGGTGATTCTGAGTATAAGGTACGCAACCCTCGTCGACACACTCCCGATCTTTACAACGTTATTAACGAGAGACTTGTGGACGATAAATCCGACACCTCCTTGGGACAGATGGTCGTCCTCCCGGTGATAGAGCAAGTTGCCGGATTCGAGGATTACCGTGTCCTCCCCCTCTCTTCGGACTTCGGATAATCCTATAATATGCCAGCGCAACTTGTCTATCTCTTCTTCCAGCTCCACGATCTTCTCGTCAGTCCTCAGGGTGCGTGCGTTGTACGTTGCCAGGTCGAGTCGTCTAAGGTGGCAACCGAAACTCCACCCGAGATTCTTAGCACCCCCTGCCCCGCCGTTACCATGGTCGCCACAGTAGCCAGGAATAGCGGGGCCGGCGGGGACTGGGGGCCGTCTCTTTGTTACATTCATAGTGGGATATTTGCCATAGTTGCCACGCTTGGCGAGCGGGTTGGCAACCGCAGTTTTTTTATTGTAATTTTGGCTATTATCAGGAAGATGCTGCTGCCCATCTCCTGCCTGTTTCCCTTTGTCGCCTTTTACGACACCCACGGGAGGATATGGGGTAGTGGATATTCTTGACCGCCACTACGCGGCACTATCACTAGGCATTTATCGCCTAGTTAATTAGTTCCTGTTAAAATTATATTTTAATAGAATCTATTTTATACTTAATTTAAAAATGTACATACTTCTAAAGAGAGTACAATATCTACCATTTTCTTTCCCAATAATTGAATATGGTTTCTTTTTTTTTTCATTTGATTTTTTTACCTATTTAGTAACATAATTTACTTAAATTATTTCTCATTTCATTGCATTGATTGTATGTTTTTCCTACCTCAAATTAATTCTAAATTAAGTTGCACGACTCAATCTGTAAATGTTATTGTACACTTGTTATTGATATGCATATCAGAAAATATATAAGTGTGTAAGTTTTTGTGATAATGTCAATGTATGTTGTAAGTGTACTTGTTAAATAAATAAATAAATAAATTCCTAATTAAATTATATAACTCTTCCAAATTTAAAACGATATTTCGAAAATTATTTTTCTGAGGCAGCAATGCGCCGGGTACTAGCTAGTACATTATAATAACAACAGTTTATCAACAAAAGTTGCACAATTTAAAATATATATTATTTAAATCTTATATAGGACAATTATTTGCAGTTTTTTGTATTATATGCATATCTATCATAATTCAAAAATAGCAGCCCTAAATAATAATAGTACTAAGAACAACTAATTGAACATAGCCTTAAGATGAAAAAAAAAATACAAAATTGAAGGGAAAGAAATTGGACTGGTAACAAGCTAAGAGTCCAGGGCAAGACAACAATGAGTTAAGATTTAAAAAAATTATAGTTTGAAAACATTGAATATTGTGGTTTGTGGCTATAGGTTAGTCAATGGTTACTCATCTATTTTGATTGAGGATGAGGGAGTGCCTCATTTTACCTCGCGAGGTACTCACGAGGTAACCCTCATTTGAGGTGACGATCGCTCATCGGCGTATTCATCTCACAAGGCGGGTGGCCTCCTTCCGAAAGATTTTGAAAGCAGGGCATGTTGTTACCATAGTCATTACATTTATAATATAACGCAAATAAAATTTGTGTTCACTGGTTATGCCCAGTTAACGCAAAACTGAGTAATAAAAAAGCGCATGTTTTTATTTTCACACCCGAATTCCATTATTCAAAAATTATTATTGTTGTTTATTAACCTTTTTCCTCAATATCGACAGCTCAATCATTTAGACATTTCTGCAAAGCACATAATCTCAATTACTTATTTGAACTATTTTAATCTCGCGAGTTCCCAACACGATTCGTACTGTCAGTCATAAGCGAGGGCGTGAATGAGTGAGTAAGGTGGTACAATGTTAAAATTCGAGTAACTCTTTAAATTTGCCGTCACGAGTACCTCAAACGAGGTAACTCACGAGTGAGGAACACATCACTACTATAAGTTATGTTAAATTCAGAGACTACTTAGGGTATACTACGCATGTTAAATTGTAAACATTTACTTACTCTAGCACATTAGAAGCAATAAAAACTAAACTAATACTAGACCTAGAACAAAACACAAATTAATAATAAGTGCAAAAGACAAGGCAAAAACAATGTAAAATCTTAGAAGTAAATAATGAGAAAATAATATTATTTTATTATAACAAGTGTAAAGCAACAAATACTACTTATCACTTCTTAACACGGGCAGATCTCTTCACTCTCAAATGTTGCTCTAAGGAAGCCGAGGCCACAGGGGTAGTTGGCTGACTGTCCGGGCTTTTCTCGGCAGAGGCAGGTTGCCTATTCGTAGTGTCAGCGAAAATATCCTCCTCACAATCAATACGATGACGCGTTCCGTCCCTTGCCTTAATAAAAATATTGCCATATGCGATCCAGCAGTTGCGTATGCCCAGACGTTTACAAGCAAATAGAAAAAGGGACTGTCGTTGGCGAGTTAAGAATTCAGATACAACAACAGATGTACCCTTTTTTTCTCCAAACAGTTGTTCTAAGTAAAGGATCAGAGCAGCGTACTAATATGGGGCGACATTTGCCATCAGTGATTTTCCAAGACGATGACATACTTTCAAAGCATTACTAGTAAAATTTTGAAGCTTGTTTGCGAAATGTTCAACAAAGTAATCAGAGAGTCTCCCAGCAGTATCTTCTGATACACCATGAAACAAGAGATATTTCCTACGGTGTCTCATCTCAATTATTTCGGTCGACTTTGGACACTCGCATATTTGTTACCGAAGTAAACTCATTATGCTCCAGATTTGAGCTTCTAACACCTGATATTCCTGTTGAAGACGTAAAGTGGAGGTCTTGCCAGTGCTGTTGACGGTTTAAGTAGAGATTAAAAATTGGATAATTTCTTCGACAAGTTAGCTTCAATGGTTAGCTGATTTTCCAAATCCATGTCATAGGATGCCATTTTAGAGTGCAGTGAAGTGCAATAAGAAATTTTGTGAAATGAAGAGGTAGATAGTTTGGAGGTTAGTCGGTAGATTGGTACAAACACAAAATTACAACAATAAACTGTACACCTTATATCTCACTAAACTGAACTTTAAGTAAACTTAAATTATATGTAAAACAGAGAAGTAAATGTAATTAAACATAATTTTAATTAAGATTAAACTTAGGAGCACAATGTCGACTTTTTCTACACCTACCGCTGAAAAAAAGCATTATTCGCATTTATTTTTAAATGTATTGAAATTCATAAATAATTAAATTATGCGTACAATATTACATATTACAAATATAGATTTATTTTTTAGTTTAGGTATGGAGCCATTATACATTAAAGGCGTACCATCTTAGACCTCAGAGGTGTATAGTCATCTTTAGTATTCTTTGTTTAAAGTTCACGGCAGGTGTTCAAGAACTGCAGTAGCCTTTTAACATATGGTGGACTGTAAGTTTGTTACTTCAGTTTTATAAAAAAAAGTATTTGTCATAGCTGCAAACAAATCCCACTTTGTTATGCAAACACGCAAAGCGATTTAAAATGAAACCGAATTTCAATATTGTTATATGAAATAGCCGGCAAGTGGAAAATGTATTTTATTTGTTCAGGAAATTGCGAAGCATACCGGATTACAGAGTTATTTGAGGAATTTAAAATATTTTCACTTAGTTAGTACGGAAATGATAACACACTCAATTTAAAATAATGAAAGCCTTATTCTAGTTTAAAAGGTTAAGGTAGTTTTAAAGGTTTTGGAAATATTTTCAAATTTAAATGAAACTCAATAAAAATAATTCATAATATATTTTAGACTTATTTTATTTATTTCCAGATACGAGACGAATTCACTAGTAGCAACTGCGTCAAAGGATGAGAAGATATTATTTAAAAGTAGTTGTTAGGGTTCCAAGTAGAATTCATAAAGACGCTTTTAACTTTGTGTTTGTAAGGATCGTGACACTTGGCGATCTGTTCTCTCTGGCTACCCCGTCAGGGATTGTGCGTGAAGATATGTAACTTTGTGTTTATTATAAATAAAGTTTTATCATTTGTAATAATTTATTTTCTTATCAATTTGGTATTGCATGGCCAGTGTCTATCTCTTGAAGTCTCTATCATCTATTCACGATGCATTCATATGCAACCGGAATACGGCGTAGTGATTCATTGAAATGAGAAGTGGAATAATCTATAACACATTCATAGCTTACCTATGCTACGTAAATGATGTTAAGTACTCAATAATCTGAAAATTTCCACTTTATCATACACCATTTTCTTCTCTTACGTAAATGTTATATTTCAAGGCCAATTTGTGATATATCTATCTTCTATATATATTAAAACGTGAGGGAAAACTTTGTACCATTTTAATCATATCGCGCGCACGGAGGAATTTGAGATTTGGCATAGTTAAAGTCTATATGGAGAAAGAATGCAGAAAACTGAAATTTATACATAAAAACTATACAAATATATCATCATCATCATTACAGCCTTTACAAATCCATTGCTAAACATGTGCCTCCGTCAAGAAACGCCACAATGCACGTTCCCGCGCCACTTGGATACATTGACTTCTTCCATGTCTTACCAGGTCGTCACTCCATCTAGTGGGACTACACTACACTACCTACACTTCGCCTGCCAGTAACAGTCTGCCACTCGAGAACCTTTCTTCACCATCGGTTGTCGGTTCTTCGAGCTATACGGCCGGCCCATTGTCACTTCAGCTTACTAAACCGTTGGTGTATGTCGGTTATTCTGTTTCTAATGTAGATTTCCATGTTTTTAATTTTATCACGCAGAGAAACTCAGAGCAACCTTGAGCTTTCTCATATGACCAGCAGTGAACGACCACGTCTCAGATCCATAAGTCACCACTGGCAACATGCACTCATTGTACAATCTAGCTTCGAGCTTTGAGATATGCCTGACGAGAAGATGTGTAATCTCCCGTACGCTGCCCACCCGAGATGAATCCTTCGATGGGCTTCTCAGTCGAAGTTGGACTTACTCAGTTGTAATATTTGTCCAAGGTTTTTTTTTATAGGATCGGGTGACAAACGAGCACACAGTCCACCTGATAGTAAGTGGTTACTGTGACCCATAGACATCTACATCTATCCTCAATAAAGACTCAAGATGCAGATGCGTTATCACCCGTGAGGACAAAGATGGAATGCCTCTTTGCCAGTAAAAAGGGTCTCCGGTTCTCTACACTCACCATACGAAACACAGCAGCGTTAAACTGCTATTTTACGCGGGTTTTCTGTGAGAGCGTGGTCCTTCCTCGTTCGAGCCGACCCATTCGTGCTACAACCATAATATAGATGCAGCATGGCTCTACCACGTAGTAAGTAAGGTAAACATACTCCTCAACAACTTCGAGCTTGGTGCTCCTAACAACTAGAGGCATAGGTGTGACATGGACGTTACACATGACTTTTGTTTGTCCATGTTCATCTTCAGACCTGACCAACATGCACTCATTGTACAATCTAGCTTCGAGCTTTGAGATATGCCTGACGAGAAGATGTGTAATCTCCCGTACGCTGCCCACCAGAGTTGAATCCTTCGATTGGCTTCTCAGTCGAAGTTGGACTTACTCAGTTGGAATATTTGTCCAAGGTAAACATACTCCTCGACAACTTCGAGCTTGATGCTCCTAACAACTACAGGCATAGGTGTGACATGGCCGTTACACATGACTTTTGTTTGTCCATGTTCATCTTCGGACCTATCTGTTGGGAAACATTATTGAGGTCATTTAACATAGTGCTTAAGTCCTCCAGCGATTCTGTCATAAGGACTATATAGTCGGTAAATCGCAGGTGAGTAATGTACTCGCTATTGATGTTAGTACCGTTTCCTTTCCAATCCAGTAGCTTTAAAACATCTTCCAATGTAGCGGTAAAGAGTTTCGGAGATATGACGTCACCCTTTTTTACACCTCTCTGCATTTGGATAGGTTTCGTACTTCAGCACTTCGATATATCGACGGGCAACTGAAGGGACTGCAGCACCGCCCATATTTCGACTGAATAAAAGACTCATGTGTGGACTACATACACGTACAAATATATGATATTTATAAATACATATATATATATATATATATATATATATATATATATATATATAAATGCATTTTTAGTAATCATCCAGGAAAATACTAAAAATGTTATTTCCTTCATTGTTGTTTTTTCTATTGTACTAATTCCTCGTATATATTGTAAAATTTTAATATCGTATTTATCTTCAATTGATTTAAAAGTTTTGCTAAACAACAAATGTCAAGTGGCCTAATTCAGAAGTTTGCATTACCTCGTTTCTGCGTGGTTAAACTAAGTTCATTAGCATTATTCATTTAAGTGTCAGTCGCTCTCAGTCGTTAATAATATAAATAAAAAGGCTTATGGTTAAAAGAATCTCTGCGTTTTAGATGAAAATTAAGAAAAAAATTATCTGTACATTCTTTTTGTAAATGAAAAATCAATTATGAAGTCGGAAAGTAGTGTGATCTTAGAAATATAAATTATAGTTATATAATTATTAATATAATAATTACATATTATTACATTAGCTGTTAAGCAAATGTACCTGTGACCTTGGGCTTCCTCATACGGCCAGCGCGATGGCAACAAAGTAAAAACGGACATCTACCAAATCGCAATTTTACAGGAGAGCAGATTTAGTAAAAAAATGTGGTCATTTTGAGAGTTATGGATCGATTAACATGAAATTTTCTATGAAGCATTAAAATAGCATTCTTTATGAATTATGTAATATTTTTTATCGCTATGTCGTTGTTTTACTAAAATAATTTAGATGTCTTTTTTTACTCTAAAAACTTTGACGTAGAAGAAGACATCTTCCTGATATCCGTTTATACGTTGTGATAAAAAAGCGTCCACTTCATTTAAAATATGTAATAAACTAAGATAATAATCTCCATTAATACTTTTAAGGATACTTAAAGAAAATCTAAGCAACATGCAAACAGTATTCCCCTTTTTTGACGAAATTTTGCAGATGTCTTTATTTACTTTGCATTTAACATTTATACATTATCAATTAATGAGTTACCTACCAAGCGGACAAATTCAAATGTCCGTTTCTACCGCGATGTTTTTTTAAAATCGAGGGTAGATATCTTCATTTACGTGCCAGATTTTCTTCATTATTTTGAAATTTGAAAAAATTTTAGTTCAAGTTTGTAACTTGTAGATAGGGTTGATTTAAGCTCATTTTTGAAAAAAAAAAGCATTTTCATAAAAATGTAGATGTCCGTTTCTACTTTGCTGCCATCGAGCGGTGAAGGACCACGTCTCAGCCGAATTGAATCCGTCGATTGACCTCTCGGCCGAAATCGGACTTACCTAATCGGACAATTTGTCCTTAGTCTACATATTCGTCAACAACTTTGAATGTAGAGCTCCCAATGTTTACTGGCAAGGTTGTGACGTGGACATTACGTATTTTATTACTTAACAGTTTAATTAAGTTACAGCTATGTGAGTCTCACATTGCTACAACAAATCAAGCGGTTAAGTTAACAAACCTTAAGCACAATTCAATAATCTAGGACGAATTATGTATTATTTGTAAATGACTAACATAATGTTAGGCTGAAGTGTCAGTGGCCCGACAAATGCAATGTTGGGCAAACTTTGCACTACGTGAAGTTACAACCTGACGAAACGTGCTCTAATCTGATCGTGCTATCGATGGATTATATTGGCTTAGAATCGTGCTTTATGACAGTCTATGAGTGGACTTATGATGGACTGTAATGATGATCACTATAAACATAACAAATAACATTTGTGGTATGTTGTATTGTATTTTCATAAAAATATTAAAAGTGAAATACAAATATATACCAACAGCTGGAATTATGCCTCTCTCATTATTTTCACGTTAATATGGAAAGAAAGGCGTAGAGTGTGAGTCTACGGAATGCAAATGTCTTCCGAAACATTTTTTATTGTTTGAACATGTCTGTTTCAGACGATTCTTTCTTCAACCTAGATAACATTGCAGTTAAAATGGCAATTAAATAATTTAAGTGGGCCCTTCACCGGCAAAAAAAAAATTCTTATTTTAATTATAGATTTTTTTTTTTTTACATATACGTGGTAGAGCCATGCTGCATCTATATTATGGTTGTAGCACGAAGTCGGCTCGACCGGGGAAGGACCACGCTCTCACAGAATACCAGCGTAAAATAGCAGCTTAACGCTGCTGTGTTTCGTATGGTGAGTGTAGAGAACCGGAGACCCTTTTTACTGGAAACGAGGCATTCCATCTTAGTCCTCACGGGTGACAACGAATTTTTGCCTACCTATCGACCCTTACGAATCAGTTAAAATAATGCATTACCACACATTTTGAATTTAAAAGATAAAATGGACTCTTTCAGATTTTTTAATTAATATTTTTTCACCATTTGTCTATGTTACTTATTCTGAAACTCACACTTATTGTAAAATAACCCTGTATATAAAAATCAATTGCCGTTCGTTAGTCTCGCAAAAACTCGAAAATGGCTCGACCGCTTTTGATGAATTTTTTTGTGTATCTCTGGATGAATTTAATTAGCCCTCAGAAAATTATTAGCCCTCATTGCGTGCTCTATCCCCATTACAATTAATCCTAGCACCACCACTTTCAACATCACCACACCTGGAAAGACACACCACAAAGACTGTGGTGGCTGACCGCGTGGACTTAAAGGTCAGCCACCGCAAAGTCTATTTCACCTGAAGATGCCTCGTTTAAAGTGCGAAACACGTGTCGTATTATCTTTATTATTGTATATATATTTAGTAATTTACTTTTAAGAGCTTTATAACTGCATAATTACCAAGCAACTATTTTAACTTTTTTTTTAAGGCGCTTACTGCGTTGACTTCCTAAAGTATTAATTGTAGATTTAATATTTTAAAAAATCTAAATACTTACAGCATTGAACTAATTATGCGTAATATATTTCCTAACATAAATATAAAATTTTATAATAAGGTTATTGTGCGTTTGACTAAGTTCTTTATTATTTTTAGTTGTTACCAGGAAGATGCCTATCTCCTATATGTTTCTCTCTGTCGTCGCTTACCACACCCACTGGACTACGAGTATAAGGCGTAGTGGATTTATTTTTCTTTTCTTACTACGCATGAAGTAGCATAGCTAATGAAAGTTTTTAGAACTGGCCACTTGTAAACGATATAATAAAAACATAAGTTTAAATTTTGAAAATGGAACTCTTTGCCAATATTTTTGTGTAAGTATTTTATTAATTTGTCATTTGTTTACGATTTGGCGGCAAATTGATAATTGTCTCTCACGTCAGCATGAATTTAACGCGAGAAAATTTTCGTAAAATTATTTTTTATGACTTTCGATGTCATTTAAGTCTATATGAAGTCGCGTTACTAATGAAAAAAGTATTTGGATGTTAGCACTGTGCGCTATACCATAATATTTCGCTGCTATATTAGTCTGACATTTTGTGAGAGCGTGGTCCTGCCCTAATTTACTCACACCATTCGTGTTGCAGGTATAATACTGTACAGTGTGGCTCTACCACATCAAAATAGATAAGAGAGAATTAATTAAATTAGATTAGGTTCCAACAACTTAACTAATAATTGAAAGCAGTAAACTGCGCAAGAAGATATTATTGTGCTACAGGTGTACACGTCAGCCTAGAATTTTGAAGGTAGACACGGACATGCAGATTCAAGGACGCGGTATTAACTAGTCCCTAAAATTAATTATTTGAACAAACGTTGAATTCGTATAATATTGAAGCACCAATGACCTAAATTATGTCAAAGGTGCAAGCACTTTCCTACTGCGATTGTAATTTCCACTGCAAATATGACAACTACAATATTTTATGTGTATGTGGTTCGTGTTCAGATGCATTGTTTATAGGTTAATTATGAATATTAAAATAAATGGAATGTTTAATAAAGATGCAGCTCACGTAAGGAAGGGCGGAAACTAGGTATGACACGTCATTCTTATTTTTTTGCGGAGCTTAGCTACGTTAGTTTTACATATTTAATATAAACAATGGATTTCCGCAAAGTAACGCCTGATTCTACAAATTATTTTAAAAGGTTGACTAGCAGGGAACGCCGAATTACGAAAAGAGACAGTAGCTATGGGCAGCCCCGTACCTGTACCTATAGGATGGCTTTATTTGTCAAAACATTCTCAGTAGTAGTTCGGAGTTAATAAGCTTGCGGTAACTCGCCGCCTTGCTTCGGGAAGCACGTAAAGTCCCATCGGACTATGAGACTGAGGTAATAGAGAGTGCAACTTGCGCATACACATGGGCTCTAAAATCCAGTCCACGCCACCTACGCCATCCGGCTAGTCTCAGTTGAGATATGCTGCATTATTATTATTATGATTTCTTATATTTACGGAAATACTACACTTTGCATAAAACTGTTTTACGTAAATTAGCGTTGTTAGAGATTTATTTGCTAAAACCCGCGTAATAAAATAAAATGATGTGTCTTACCTAGTTTGAAGAGCACTTCCCGCCCTCCATCAATTGCGTGCACTATCCCCGTTCTCACTCATCCCAGCACCACTACTCCGCTACACGAGGAAAGGCAGCTTAAGGGGCTCTGTGGTGCAGTGGCTTGGCAATGACTTGTAGCGTTAAGGGGCACGGTTTCTAATCCCCCACAGAACAATTATTTGTATGGCCTACAAATAATAATTGTTTCGGTTCTGGATGTTTATTCTTGTGAAATTTTAGTATGTAAACTGCCTCACGATACAGGAGAAAATCCTAATGTGAAGGAAACGTTTTTTGGAATAAAAGACACACTACCGATAATACGACACGTGTAGATCCTACGATCAGCCAACGCCAGAGGAGTCACAGACAAGATTGGTTACATCTTGAAGCGAGCTTCCGTTAAAACATACAACAAGCCGTCGAAAAAGGTTAGTCAATTTTTATCATTCGTCAAAAACAATATCTCTCTTCAAGATGCAGAAGGGTACAAGGTTGATATTGAATGTGGTCTCCCTTACATAGCGCAAACAAAAAAATCTGTGAACATGTTCAAGATCGTCCCCGTCATTCCATCAGATCTGATAGACCACAAATCCTCACAAAAGGACACCGATTCCTGTCAAGGATGATACGCGAAGCTATTGAAGGCATTATAATTTCAATAGAGAAGATGGATAGGTGCTGTCATCTGCTTGGAATCCTATAATTAACAAAACAAAATCTAATCCGAAACATAACACTTCAAGAATTCAAGATACTGTATGCTCGTTCGGCGTAGATAAGACCAAAAATTAATATTCAAAAACTGATACTAGCCGGGCTAACTATGACATCGGGATGTCGAACATTTCAGTGCCCCCCGTGAGCGTGAGTGCTGTAAATCAATTTAATAAATTTAAAAGAAGTAAAAATAGTTTCATTCAGCATTATTATTATTATATCGGTTTAGTTGTTGATAGAAAAGTGTAATAATCACAGCAGGTCACACTCGTATTTGTATAAAAAAATTCTCCCTCTCATACTACTTTGCTGTAATCGTACCAATCAGAAACTATAAAATTAATTTTATAAAAACATTATATAAAATAAAAAATGAAAAAAATAGACACGCTAATAGAAACGTCAAATTTTAACACGGATGTCCGTACAGGTATTTTATCTGAATTGAATTCATGACAACAAATTGGTTTTATCTAAAAACGAATTCGTTTTTAGCTTTAATATGTATAAGCCACGGCAAATTTTCTGACTACTTTCTATACTCTTATATATATGTACAATGTGTTTATTAAATGTTTCTATTTAGCTATTGTTCTACCTATAATAAAGTTTTATTTATTATAGTTAGTTATAAAAATGACTTCCACATATTCGGACGATATAAACCTAATACAGTAATAGAACCATTGCTGACAATTAAAACACAAACATTTTCATCACATCCTAATGGATTTATTTTAAAGATTATTTTTATAAAAAAATAAAACAAGCAAAATAACAAAATGTTGATTAGACTAAGTATAAAAGTTGAAGTTTGTGGATGTAGAAACAGTACGCTTAGTTTTTCTTCAAATGCTAACCATATTTGTGCATGGCGTGTAGGATACAGAATGAAGATCACCGCTACTAAAGAAAATCCACCAAAAACATTTTCGAAAACAAATTTTATAATCTAGTAAGACATAACTGTAAAATTTGACTCAAGCATTCTTAGAAAAGCGTTCCGGCTTAAAAATGTTTTAAATTTGCGACATGGGGTACTAAATATACGCTTTTTATTATATATCGCGCGATATCATTCATTTATATTATTAATCTATTGGTAAAAACTGCACAGTTAAAATATTTTTTTAATTCAATAAAACCTTGTAAATACCTGCATAATATATATCATTATATATACCTATATAACTACCTACAACTACGTCACTGTCATCCAGAGGGGCATTCAGAAACTATGGTATTCAAATCTTTATACTACTATGTAGTTCAATTTCCAAATTGAATAAAATTTGAAAATTGAACTACACAGTAGTTTAAACATTTGTTGAATTTAGTAGCTATTGGAGTGTTTCTGACATATTAATCTTTGCATTCGCTAACTATTGTTATCTGTGCCGTACATAATTCATTTTGTACAGAGCACTCTACCCAATTGCTAAGCACTGGTAAAAATAGGGAGAATTCTATGCCAGTAATTTTATTAAAAGCCTTAGTAATATTTTGACTTTATCAATACGAAACATAATTTTATTAATATTTTTCGTATTGATAATTATTAATATTCTTACTAAATGAAATTAAACATATTTATTTCTTCGACGTGATTAACTGCTTTATTGTTTTAGTGGTCGGGACTGCCGATCATGAGGTCCGGGTTCCGGGTCGGGCCAAAATTAATTTTTTTTTTTGCCAAGAAATTCTCAGAAGCAGCCCGAAGTAACGAAGTAGGAGTTGTTTTGCCCCCGTGCCTCGGAAAGCACGTAAAGCTGTTGGTTTAGCGCCTGATCTCTCTCGAGTCGTGTCGGATAACCATGCTATCGGGCTGTGATAGTAATGGAATAGAGAGTGCACATGTGCTTGCGCATACACTCGGGCACTATAATCACACACAGCGAGATGTAGTCTCCGTTAAGACAAGCCTTGACAGAAATTCGGTCTGGTGGACATGTGGACATTGTTTCTAAGATATGTCATTTGTTAAAATGTCATTTTTATAAACTAAATCTACTGCCGTTTCGAAATGTGGTTTCTCCGAGCGGAGAAGAAACGACGAAAAAAATCAGCTCATTAATAGACATAAAGTAACAGTTTTATTTGCTTTCCTATAGAGTTTGATCACACAATGGGAGTAAAGATGTTCTTACTCATAACTTGTTTGACGGACATAATTATTATAAAGTGAAATATGTTTAAAAAAAGTCCCGCTGGGTTTCTGGTTCTTCTCAGGACAGAGTTATTCTCCAAACCAGTAGTAAATAAAAAATATTTTCAATAAGTATAATGTACTAATCTATATTGAATAAAAATTATTCTATTCTATTCTACACTCCTTTTAATTGAAGTTTATCGCTGTTATATAAAGGTCTCTTAATCCAATTACACAATCCTTGTGCAATTCAATTTCCAAAATCCTCACGTGAAATTCAAAATGGACCCCACAATAGCGAGGAGCTTAAATTATGAAATAAAACCCTCTTACTTCTGGGGTCAGTGAAGCACATTACGCTTGTTTCTTTTATGCAATGGGCTTAAGTTTTTGTCAAGAGTATCATGACTATTTTTGAATTTTACTTGCGTCAATTTCTTTTTTTTTTTTTTGTTGTTTTGTTATTAAACTAGTTATTCTAGGACATCACATCATCATTTACTTTAAATATAAGATCGCGCTCTAGTTGTCACGAATAACTTTATGTACCAAATAAAATTTGTCTAAAAACTCCGAGCTAAACAAGTGAGTCAGAGTGTGTAGACGATATTCTTAAATTAGTAATGCTGCTCAATATAAACAGACTATAAAATTTAGATGTGACGTATTTGTATAGGCTTTTACCGCATGCTGGAGATGACATTGAAAAAAATTAAAATTGGAAATAGGGAAAAAATCTTACACATTCCCTCTTACAACCTAGGCCCTAGTTACTTCAAGTAGCCATTATTACATATTGCAAAAATGGTTTTTATTGTTGCAATTGTCGATTTTGAAGTAAATACTATTTAATAAAGCTATTTATGCAACCACAAGACCATAGGGTTGTTAGGGTTTGTACCTAGAGGGGGCTGCATAAGCATTAGGCAGTATCCAGTAACTGTAGAGTCAGCGCTTTTGGTTGCATGAGATGTCAGGCAGAGCTTATGGGAGCGGCCACTTCGTTTTGACATCTACTTCTGTCAAGACGTATTAATTAAGTAATTAGAATTATAATTATTGTAATTAGAAATAAATAGATTTTAAATAGTTTTTAAAAAATCATTTTACGTTCCCGTAAACTTGACTAGCTTCAACATTGTTAAGTAACACTGCTAAATATTTGAAAATAAACCTTTTAAATTGTAAAAAAAATCCTGTCGTTTTCCATGACTATTGTATTTAAAAAATATATGTATATTTTACCCGGTAACATATAGTACGTGCGTTATATGTTGTCAGGTAGAGTCGTTGACTGGTGATATATCTAAATGCTGAAGTGTTTGGACTGTACGCCTACGATGGCTATCCAAGTACAGAACCAGAGAACGATAATTATGCAACCGCAGAGAGGTGTTATACAAGGTGACTCCGTAGTCACCTTGTATAACACCTCTGTTACTCACCTGTTCTGTTCTGTACTGTTCACCGACGCATTGGAAGCCGTTTTTAAACTACTGGACTGGAAAGAATACAGTATTTATATTAATGGCATGACATCACTCACCCCTAATTTGCCGATGATATAGTTCTTACGGCAGAATCGCTGTAGGACCTAAACACTATGCATATTGACCTCTATAGTGTCTCCCAACGGATAGGTATTAAGATGAACATGGACCAAACAAAGGTCATGTGTAACGTCCATGTCACACCTAGTTGTTGGGAGCATTACGCTCTAAGTTGTTGACGGGAATGTTTACCTGAGAGAAACAGTTCGACTAGGTAAGTTTAACATCGATCAAGAGGTCAATCAACGGATTCAACTCGGCTGGGCAGCGTTCGGGAGATCACGACACATCTTCTCGTCAGATATAGGAGTACATCATAACTTCAAAACGGAATTATACAACCAGTTCGTGTTGCCAGTGATGACTTATGTATCTGAGAAATGGTCCTTTGCTGCAAGCCGTATGAGGAAGCTCAAGGTCGCTCAGCGAGCTATGAAGAGGGCTATGCTCGGAGTTTGTCTGTGTGATAAACTTAGAAATAAGGATATCCGCAGCAGAACCAGATTAACCGACATAGCCCAATGGATTAGTAAGCTGAAGTGACAAAGGCTGGTCATATAGCTCAAGGGAAGAAAGGTTCTCGAGTAGCAGCCTCATATCGGTAGACGAAGTGTTGAAGGTTCCCCACTAGATAGAGTGAAGTCCTGGTAAACATGCAGGAAGTCGATGGATGCAGGTGGTTCAAGATTATGCTTTGTGGCATTCTTTGGGGGAGGCCTGTGTTCAGCAGTTGACTTGTGAAGGGTGGTAATGATGATGATGATAATTCTTAGTAAAACTTTACATCTTCCGGCTAAAAAGCTTTGAACGTGTCATTTTGGGACTAAATATATGTACGCTTTTTATTATATACCGCAGAAAATATGTTTTATTTTAATTTAAAAAAACCTAGTAAGTGCCTAATTATATATACCTACAACCACGTCACTGCTATTGCATGTGCAGATGCAGGTGTAGGTGATTTAGAAACTATGTATTCCAAAATAAATGTTTAAATATTAAAAAAGATGATAAAAAAATCTAAAACTGATAACTTAATTTTCATGCAGTCCTACTCCCCGTGGTACCACGGCAAGAAAGCTGGCTGCGTTTTCTAGCTGAATGGCTATAATTAGCCTTTGTGCGAGTAAATAACCAGACCTCTTATCACCAGCAGCAATGACCACAGTCGTGGATAGAGTTCTTTTAGGAACTTCACCGCACGTGGACCCCACGGACCGATAGTCTCTACAGCAAATGGCACAACTATGTAGTCATCTCTCAGATACTCATATTTGAGCCACTTACTCAGTTCAGCTGCTCTAAACGCCCCGGCTCTAAACGAGGTACCACTGAGATGAGAGGCCGTCAAAGTGTCATAGTAGCATCCCACACTAGGGCTTTACCTCTCTCTGAAGGGATCAATATCATACCGTCGGGTTTCCTGCCATCGTCTCTAAATTTTCCTAAGGCTAAAACCGGGGGAACATTTATATAGTAACAACATACATATCCTTTGTATTACTGAACATTGGTTTAATATTTAATTATTTTTAATTTCCTTTGTAAAATATTGTCATATTCCAATAACTTTGGCTGTTAGCACCCGCTAGTAAAAATATTATACGGTCTATGTTAAACGTAATATAATCCTTCGTAGAAATAAAATTTGAAAAAAAATTTCACATTTCGCACTCCTTTTCGGGTGGGCTACTTCATTGAAATTTATCGCTGTTACATAAAGGTCTCTTAATCCAATTATACATTTCTTGTGCAATCCAATTCACAAAATCCACACGTGATATTCAAAACGGGCCGCACAATGATGAGCAGCTTAAATTCTGAAACAAAACCCTCTTACTTTCGGACTCAGTGAACCACATTACGCATACGTAATGAATTTTGATATTGTAACGTATCTTTTATGCTATGAGCTTAAGTTTTTGTCAAGAGTATCGTGACTATTTTTAAATTTTACTTGCATGAATTTCTTATGTTTTGTTATTATAGTAGTAATTCTAGAACATCACATCATCATTTATTTTATGTCAGTCTACGACTGTCCACCATTTCAGAATGCGCTTTAGTGTTGTAATGTTATGTAAGTACCAAGTAAAATTTCTATAGACACCGAGCTAAACAAGTGAGTCAGAGCGCATGAAAGATATTATCAAACTGGTAATGCTGCTCAAAATAAACAGACATTAAAATTTTGTTGTGACGTTATTGGATTGGTTTTCACCGCATACTGGTGATGAAATTGGAAAAAAAATAAATTGGAAAAAAATAAATTGGAAAAAGGTGATGGTATTCAAGTCAAAGTCACTCTTCAAAGCATTCTGCCAATCTTTTTACTCGAGCGGCCTGTGATTATAATACAGGCGACGAACTAACAGCGCCTTTCGCATTCAATACAATATGCTTTTAGGCTGCCGTTGGGACTGCCATGGCGCTGTAGTGCTTTGAAAATGTTCACGGATGGTAATCATGCTGTAATGCGAAAGTCAGCCTCAATGTAACAGTGTCTGCAAAACAGTAACAACAGCATTCTAAAAATGATAGACAGCACTGGCAATAGAATTCAAATGATAATGAATTTTATATATTATATAAATACTAAAATTCACTAACGTAGTTATTAAGTAAAATTTTTACTAATATGCACATAATAGGGACTAATAATGTCTGCAATAAAGTTATAATTTTATATATTATATAAATACAAAAATTTTCTAACGTAGTTATTAAGTAAAATTTTTACTAATATGCACATAATATGGACTAATAATGTCTGCAATAAAGTTACATTATTATTGTTATCATTATTTGCAAAAAATCTGACACATTATACCCTCGACACTATGGTGTAAAGGATATGTGTATTTTAATAATCTATATCTATACATTTGCTTATAAGCGAAATACCACTGAGTGATTGACTGACTAATCACGAGATCTCTAAAACTATACTCGCACACCCGATTAACTTGCTTGGTTTAGTTACTCATTTCATATATATATGCGAAACCAATCCTATATATATGCGAAATTTTACTGACTCTCTCACTCATTACGAAACACCCACTAAGAAAGTATTTTGGAAAATGCAACCCCTGAGGAGGTGAAATGGGGTGTTATAGCTTGTAATTAATAGTTGCAAAGTCAACTGCCAAAATTGTATAATGGTAATTTGTATGGCCTACAAATAATTGTTCTGGGTCTGGATGTTTGTCCTTGTGCAATCTATGTATGTAAACTGCTCCCGTGATACAGGAGTAAATCCTAGTGTGGAGGTAACGTTTAAAAAAATACAAACTGTATCTTTTATTAGATAAGGCCCTGGTTGTTCCCATGTCTGCCTCGTTGGTCCAGTGGTTGAAATTGCACTTGCTGTTTATGTGGTCCACCGTTCGAATCCCAGGTCGGGCCAAAAATCATTCTCTTACGTCATCGTGTATTTTTACCGCGTATTTTAAAAAATATAAAATGACTTGCCAACAAATTCATTACGGCATATTTCAATAAATAGAAAACTATTATTATCAACTCTAAGTGTAGGGATTATTTTACAGGCAACAGTGACTTTAGTCTAGAACTTAGTGTTAAGTTGAGGAGGAAAGAACGGTAGATAAATAAACCTAGCAAGCTAACAGCATAGCAAAGTGGCGAAGCAATCAGCTTTGTAGCGGTTTCTAACGGTTGCCCTTGAGCAATCAGTTTCAAAATAGGAGGTTCGGATGCCTGGGTGATCAGTAATCGATTGCTGAAAACAGAATTTGAAAATTCCAAACCGTTCTCGAGATAATCGTGGGACAGACGGACAGACGGACAGACATCGTGAAATCAATAAGTGACTTCGCAAGCTTCGCCACTTAATAAGAGCGTGATTAATTAATACGGGTTTGTTAGTTAATTTATAGCAAAAAGAGATTTAAACTGAACATAAAATCAAAATTAAGAAATGCTGCTAGAGATATAAGACTAAGAGTAAAGAGTTTTTAAGTACAAAGAATTAGTCGAAGTAGCTCAGTGGCTTAGCATTCGCCTTAATGCAAAGGAGCGCGATGGATTTAGTGCTCTTCAACCGTCTAAAACCTCATTTTTACTGTAAAAGTTTATTTGACTGTAAACGAGTGAATCCAAAGATTACCTTCTTTACTAAGATGATAGGACATCAAATAGTAATAATCAATGTAAAAAAGGAGGAAGCGGTTAATATTTAATTATACTACATAACGTAAGGAGTTACAATTTTATTAATCAACTTATAGCTAACACAAGCTACAACTTTGGTTTGGCTGAAAAATACCTTCCCGTTTTGCAGTTGTAATGTAACGATTGCGTATTAATCGCGCCCAAACCCAATTGTGTATGTTTTTCGTTATATTTTACAATATTTCCTTGAAAAGTGTTACCCAAATACTACTGTAGCTGTCCTTGCGATAATCCGATGATTAATAAATAGTCTCTTGAAATCAAAAATTAATTCATGTATAAAAAATTTAAGTAAAATCAAAATTTATGATACATGTAGCAGTAATTTATGTATACTCTGTTTTTTTTTAACTCCGGTGCCTAATCCGTGCGTGCCTATCTCACCGTACTCAGCCCCATTACACCTCAGTCCCCCGTGACCACTGGTGCTTCACAGCACCTGAAACGTCTGGAATCAAAAATAAATGAAATAAGTTAAAAGCGATAAAATCCACAAAATTAGTTTTATTCAATGGTAACAAACTATTTTAATCCCTCACATAATTTCATAATGAATGCTTGATGTGTTCATCGAAACCGATTCTATTATGTTACAAGAAGTAAAATTCAAATAGTCATTTAACTGGAAATTGATTAAAAGATTTGGGGCAAGCCTAATCTAATCGCACACAAACATGTATGAAATGTCCATAAATATTAATATTAACAACATTCATGAATACAATCATCAGGAGTATTATCAATCACGTCACTTTATTTATACTTGATAGACTTTAGTAGTGGTACATAAAACACGGCATAGATAAATGGTTTTCATTATACATATATTTTGAGATTTATCCGTGTCAAATAGGTCACAAAATGTGGTTTAATTATTAAATTGCCTAAATTATTGCGAGCAAAATTTGACACTAACACATAAGTCAACGTGCTTGAGAGTGAAAGAAATATCGTGAGAAAATAGACGATAATTCGAAACATAGCAGCTCAATGCTGCTGTGTTTCGTATGGCGTGTAGAAAACCCGAGACCCTTTTTTAATATTATAAACCAGTGCTTTACTTACTTTACTTTTTATACTAGATATATATATATATGTAGAATTATATATATATATATATATATATATATATATATATATATATATATATAGTATAAAAAGTAAAGTAAGTAACCACCACTATAAAGCATTCCATCTAAGTCCTCAGTGGTGGCAAAGCATCTGCATTTTTAATCTTAATCGAGGATAAATGCAGATGTTTAAGGGCCACAGCATCCACTTACCATCAAGTGGGCTGTATGCTTGTTAATCACCCGTATTCTATAAAAAAATGTAAAAACCATCTTTTTATACAGAAAAGAGCTCATGCCTGACAAATCGGATTTTCAAATCCCTTAAGAGAAAAATGTCCTTCCGTTTACATTTTCATATTCAAAATTAAGCGCCTATAAAAATGGGATCCATGAAGTAAGCTCAATCAAAAACGTTCCGTGACAAAAATCATTTTCGAACATAGAATAAGGATTTCACTTACTCACTTACTATATGTAATATTTCATTAAACTACTTTTAATTTTTACTACTGTAATAAATTTAACGTAAATTTAATTTGTGATATGATTTTGTAATTTTATTTCAAAAAATAAATTCATTTTAAAATAAATAGTAGTATAATAAATGAAGTACAAAAGGCGACACTCGTGTATAGTAACAGTAATTCAGCTAGGAGTGTATAGTTCGTTAACATGAATCAACAAAGAAACCACGGCCTAGGTTTATTTAGTAAAAGCCAATTAAATTAAATAAGCTTCATCTATAATCCTTTTATTGAATAGAAAGATGGATAACTTTCTATTCATTAAAGTCTATCAAAAGACCACTACACAGTTGCCACGCTTGGCAGGAGGGTTGGCAACCAGTTATTTACTATTTTCAGTTGTTGTTTATAATATGCTATTGGCTCAATTTTTATTGCTGTATTTAATTACATTACCATATTTAGAATATTTTTAACCTCTTCTTTAATTTTAACCACTGTAGTAATAATTAAATAAACGTTCAACGTCATGAAATATATTTCACATAATCAAGTTTATTAAAATGTGTTCTGTTTTTTATAAAAATAAACTTACAAACGAACTTACAGCCCATAGGTAAGTGACTATTGCAGCCCAAGAATAACTACAACCAACTTTAAACAATGAAGGTTACTGATGCGTTGTCACCTCTGAGGACTGAGATGGAATGTCTCACAGTCTATAATTATATTTGCCTCTTTACCCATCAGATAGTAACACAACAATGCAATTACTGCTATAGGACGGCAGAAATATGTAATAGGGTGATAACCTATCCAGAAATACTCCTTGGCAAAAATAAACCATAATACATAGACATACAAAAACACTTACGCTTGTCAACCCTAGGAGTAGGCAGAGACTACGAACTTCTATTCGGCAGGATCCTGACACATCTCTCTAGCCTCCTGTGCATCCATATATCTACGCATATATACTCTACAGTTAAGGGTACTCCTAATCTGGCCCATTTCCAATATATCGCCAATTTGATCGATAAATCTTCGTCTAGGGCGTCCCTTCCCGACTCTGCCCTTTACATTGCAATATAGATTTGCATTGTCACTCTTTCCTCATTCATTTTTTCTACATTACCAAACCACCGAAGCATTCCTTTCTTAATCCTTCTCAGTCATGTGACTACATCATCTTGCAAACCACACTTTTCTCATCCTATCATTCAGATTCAGAAAAGGAATCATGCTACCTAACCTAAAGCTTATTAAAAAGATTTACTTGGCAATTCAATTATTCAAGGTTTCTAAATGAAAATTATCATTAATGATTTCACATATGTAAACAAAAACTACACAGTGAATCAAAGTAGTTTTTACGTCTGTAAAAAAAGTAATCTAATATAAAGGCACCTAATTCCGCAGTATTTTTACTAAATCTCGAATGGAGATCGAAAATTAGGCATTTATTTAGGGTTTGACTGTTTTTATCAGGATCATTATTGTTTCTATTACTGAAATAGACCGTTGGTTTGGCAAGTAGATCTTGATTTATATACACAATTATTCAATATGAAAAGTAATCGGAGGCACCTTATTCCGATTTAAAAATCCTTATTCCGATGTATTTGCTTCCTAATTCGTGGTCCCATATAAATTTGGAGAACAAATTCTACACCTAATGGTGGTAAGAAAAATTCTTCTTTTTAGTTATTTGAAGTCGGCATTTACTTTTGTTATATTATTTTTTATTATTATTTATTATTATGGTCTGTCTGTCTGTCCTAACTAATCTACGGAATGGCTGAACTTATCTCTATCTGAAATAATCTGAAGAGAGCAATGACAGGGGTGATTTTAGCTTTTATTTTTTGGGAAAGTAATAGAAAAATATTGTTTTTTTTTTTAATCTATAAACTGGTAAAATAGTTTTAAAGGGTATAATTCATGCTATAAGAGATGTATTTGATTACACATAAAGGTCATCATGCGTTATCTTCTATGTCTTAAGGTTTTGATGCAAAATTAAATTTTCGTTAAAAAATAAATGTTGTAATCAGTAGTGTCTATGGATACGGTATTCATACCTTTTAATGTAATACTAATATATCTTCAATTTGTATATAATAACAAAAATTGTGCATAGATTTTAAGATAATAACAAAAAGTGATTTTTGAGTAAATTTGGAGACTAGCCATCTGCGCAGAATAGGATTATAGTTTATGAGTGTGAGCGCAAACAAGTGCAGTCTCTCTTCCCTCACTCGCATAGTCTGTAGGGACGGACATCCGACACAGTCTGAGAGACACGTTTGTCACCCGTATTCTATAAAAAAGACGAATGATTATCGCGTAAAGTTGTTAAAACACAATTATTTCATAGGCAGATAAAAATACTCCGGTCGTTCATTGCTGGCCGTATTGGAAAGCTTAAGCTCACTCAGTATGCTGCAGGGAGGGCCGTGCTTAAAATTTTAGAAGCGTACCGCAGCAGTAATCAAATAATCTACACAGTCCGGGTCCGTATGCAGAAAAGATTATGGGTTTGTCTTATTGGTAGCAGAACCCATAAAGAATAATAGTTGTAGTTTACCAGCGGCGATCCCTTCATTGGATGAAATGCAGAGTTGATGAGGTATGCAGGGAGTCAAAGAATTTTGGTTAATTGTAGCCGTCCTCGGATGGCACAGCCAAAGGTTCACCAGTGGTCTTTTGAGGAGCTGCAGTGAAAATAACGTTGGAAATACTTAGATCGGTGACGTGCACTTCAATATAACAATAAGAGTAATTTCTATTATCCTGTCAAATGTGATTTTTTCTATATTTTTATCATAATCAATAATGCAAATAATAATAAAATATATATAAAAATAATAAAATATTGGATAAAAATATATTTCATCGATATAACGTAACAACTAAAATATTGTTTCCGGTCGTCCTCCCTGGGAAATTGGTTCTGTACTGCGACTATCAAAGCTGAAATTGGTTTCAAAACTCAACATAATTACTGTGTGTAACTCTTGTTTGAATATTGCTATTGGACTCTCTTTTCGAAACTTTGACATTTTAAGATATTTTTCATAGATACTTAAGTTAAACTGTGCTTAATTGCTATTTCTTGAATAAAGAAATAAAGATATGTTAGATAAATTGGAGTACATTAGACGAAAAAACGAGATTAGAATGATAGTCAATTCAAAGGTCCCACTGCAGAATATAGGCTTCCCCCTAGGATTCCACAAACTCGGTCCCTGCCTTTATCAACTTCATGCATGTCTTACCAGGTCATCAGCATCCTACACGACGCTTACTAGTACAGATCTGTCGTGCTATATCGGTTGCTCTGATTTAACTGTGGATATCTTCGTTACGTAAGATTTTGGTCCGATTTACGCAGATGAAACTTATGCGTAGAGCGGACTGAAATGAATAGTAATTATATTTATGAAATAGTTTGAAGTAAGGGAAAAATTAGAAAAACTCAAATAAACCTTAATTTTGTTATAATAACCTATGTATGTAACTTGATGGAAACTTCATACCTTAAAATATTTCACAGGGTTTTATTTTAGCTATATGACCTGAGATAAAGTACTAGTTTACAAGAAAAAAAATATAGCTATATGACCTGAGATAAAGTACTAGTTTACAAGAAAAATATGTTAATTGTTCCAACTTTGATCGTAGAAACATTCCATGACCCACTTCTGCTAACATAAAGACCGTTGCTTAGCTTAAGCTAATTACTTAATGCACGATCGACTAAGAGAGGTATATTTGCAAAGCGAAATCAATAATACATCTCTTAATATAAAATGTTGCAGTAAAGGAAATTATAAAATATTTCAAGCTCTTTTTTTTTCTTAACTAACCCGTAAAAGTCTTTCGTACAGACATGGACCTCTAACGTTCTAGGGCGGTTTTTCTTGGCACGTTTCGCTGGCAGATTGGCAGTCGCAGTACCAGATGTTTCGCACTTTTTAGCCTCTAAGTATTTTATGTCTGGGTTAAACAGGACGGTAATACTGCCATCGGAAATAAAGAAGTCAGCTGATGGATTCAGGTACTCTGCCACCACAAAGGATTTATAATTTTAATCACTCTACCCGTTAATACTGCTGAACTGTTGTTAAATGCAGCTAACACAAATCCGATCGCTAACCACAGACTTTTTCAGAGGGTTACTGAACAGAAAGCTCTGACGCCCCGCCTTAGTTCAATTATGAAGAGAATGTAATCACAAAGGTCGACTGTACTAGGGCCCATGTGTAATACATTTGACGAGCAGCCAGAGAGTTCAGGCCCAAGTGGCCTATGGATAATTATTACGGCTGATAAGCAAACACAAACTTACCGAGTTCCGGAGGTAGGGTCGACCACAAGGCGCTGTCAGGTGGTAAATATGTGAGTGTGTAAGTGGTGTGTGGAAGTGTGTAGATGTGTAACCTGACGTCACCGATGTCATCGGACAGAAGACCCACAGGCGATGCTTTTCTCCACGATGTGCGATCCCTCCAGTGGGCGTTCACCAATTGAAACCTTCTGCTTTTATTTCACTATATTAGTTTATCAAGTTTATTGTCATCATCATTCATCATTACAGCCCTTCACAAGTCCACTGCTGAACATAGGCCTCCCCCAAAGAATGCCACAAAGCAAGGTCCTGAGCCACCTGCATCCATCGACTTCCTGCATGTCTTACCAGGTCGTCACTCCATCTCGTGGGGGGACGCCCTACACTTCGCCTACCGGTACGAGGCTGCCACTCGAAAACCTTTCTTCCCCATCGGTTGTCGGTTCTATATGGCCGGCCCACTGCCACTTCAGCTTACTAATCCGTTGGGCTATGTCGGTTATTCTGGTTCTACTGCGGATATCCTCATTCCTAAGTTTATCACGCAGAGAAACTTCGAGCATAGCCCTCTCCATAGCTGGCTGAGCGACCTTGAGCTTCCTCATACGGCCAGCAGTGAAGGACCACGTCTCAGTTCCGTAAGTCATCACTGGCAACACGCACTGGTTGTACAATTTCGTTTTAAGGTTTTGAGGTATGTCTGACGAGAAGATGTGTCGTAGCTTCCCGAACGCTGCCCAGCCGAGTTGAATCCGTCGATTGACTTCTCGGTCGAAGTTGGACTTACCTAGTCGGACTATTTTTCCCAGGTAAACATACTCGTCAACAACTTCGAGCTTAGTGCTCCCAACAACTACCGGCATAGGTGTGACATGGACATTAAACATGATCTTTGTTTTGTCCATGTTCATCTTAAGACCTATCCGTTGGGAAACACTATTGAGGTCATTGAGCATAGTGCTTAGGCCCTCCAGCGATTCTGCCATAAGGACTATATCGTCGGCAAATCGTAGGTGAATGATGTACTCGCCATTGATGTTGATACCGTATCCTTTCCAGTCCAGAAGCTTGAAAACGTCTTCCAATGCAGCGGTGAAGAGTTTCGGGGATATGACGTCACCCTGTCTTACACCTCTCTGCAATTGGATAGGTTTCGTACTCTGGTTCTGTACTCGGATAGCCATCGTAGCCCTACTGTACCAGCACTTCAACACTTCGATATACCGACAGTCAACTTGGCACCGCTGAAGGGACTGCAGCACCGCCCAAATTTCGACGGAATCAAAGGCTTTCTCATAGTCGACATACGCCAGACATAGTGGCAAATTGTACTCTTCGGACTTCTGTACAACTTGCCGAAGGGTATGTATGTGGTCTATGCTGCTAAAGCCCTTTCGGAAACCGGCTTGTTCGGGAGGCTGGAAGTCGTCAAGTCTGCGCGCGAGACGATTCGTAATGACTCTCGAAAACAGCACGTAGACGCGGCTCAGAAGGGAAATCAGTCTGTAGTTCTTCAAGAGAGCGTTGTCACCTTTCTTGAAGAACAAGACCACCGCACTTCTGCGCCACGCCTCCGGTGTAATGCCACCATGGAGGACGGAATTAAAGAGCTTCTGAAGGACTTCAAGTACCGGTCTTCCACCCGCTTTCAGAAGCTCCGCTGTAATTCCATCCTCGCCTGGGGCCTTACCGTTTTTAAGGTGCTGGAGAGCCATTCTAATCTCGCTCAGACTGACGTCCGGGATATCTTCGGAATAGTGTCGGATGAGACTCGCTCTTGGATCGTTACTCACACTTGCGTGTGGCTCCAACGATGACGTGTACAGCTGCCCATAGAACCTCTCAATCTCACTCAAAATCTCAGGTGTCCCGGAAACGATGCTGCCACATTCCGTCTTCAGCTTTGACAGTTGGCTCTTTCTGGCAGACAGATCTCTGGCAAAGACTTTAGAGCCTTGGTTCCGCTCGATCGCTTCTTCAATACGCGCTGTATTGAAGTTGCGTAAGTCCCGCCGCATGCATTTGGAGATCTGTCTGTTCAGATGCCTGTATGCTGTCAAGTCTGTTGAAGAATGAAGCTTCATCTCCCGTCTAACAGCCATGAGATTAAGAGTGTGATCGGAGAGTTTTTGTGTTCTTCTGCGGCGGGTCTTGCAGAACTTAGCTCCGACCGCATGGACAGTTTCCACGAGCTTGTCATTCATATCGACCACTTCATTGCAGTATTCTAGGCACTGAGAACGGTTTTGTAACTCGATCTGAAAGGTTTCGGGACTTTGGAACAGAGCTCGAGGGGGACGGAGCGTTGACTTCATTAGACGAGACCTCTCCAACTTAACGTTTAGGTTCATTGTGCCTCTAACCATTCGGTGATCACTACCAGTTTTCACCCTCGCGATCACGGATATAACTTTATTGTACATCTAATTAACTTCAAATTGAACCAAATCAACGTTAATCGAAATTAAAACAAGTGACACGCTGCACAACTTAAGAACGGTCGGTCAAAGTTCAATGTCTCAGGTTCACTTAGTACAAAATTATAACCACAAGCACGAGCGCGATCTCTTCTCGAGTCACAAATTTTTAGCGTTCCCCCGACAAGGCCAATGTCTTATTACGATATTAAAATGACACACAAACAACTCGTCGATGCAAATTAATAGAAATAAACTCCCGAGACGCCTCGTTGTCACGTAAAACGAACGAAAAGACAACGCAATTAGAGGCAGTCGTCACGCGACAAAACTATACGAGAGTAACTTCTAGACTATCGACACTACAGCCGCGCCCAACTCCAAAATAATACAACAAGAATTATTATAAGACCAGCCTCGTTGTCACATATACGAACGAAATAAGACAACTCAAAGGAGGCGGTCCCGAGCATAAAATTCCAGGCCGTCTTATCGACTCGGCGTGCGCGCACAATTAACGACACCGGCCACGCCCAACCAACTGACCTCGCCCACGCGTCAGGCTACCGAGCGCTCGGCCGAGAGACCCGCACGAGAGAGGGGGGCTGACAGTGACTTTTAAATTCCATCGGAAGGACACGCCCTCGTACGTCTTGGTAAACTATTTGGCCTAAACAACTACTGTAAGGATAATAGATAATAAATAATAGATAATAGAACGGAACGTAAATTTTAATGTGAAAGGTGACGGCAGTATGGTAACAATATGGGTACGAAAGAGTAAGATAAAAATAAAGTTGTGTAAATGTTATGCAAGCGAGATAGATAATTGTAACTATATAGGTGTGTCTAAAGAGAAAAGAGATTATTACTAGTAATGGCGATATGTGTTTCATTTCCATCTTACACTCGGTTTTAGCGCGATTAGCATGTCTTAATCTATAAAAATATATTAAATATTTAAATTAATCCTTAAATAATATTTAAAAGAAAAACTTTTCTTTCAATAGCTTGATACCAAAAAGTAGTTTTAGACTAGACGCAACATAAAAGTACTTTATATGAAATCTAATGTTCCAGTATTGTTTGACTCGCTTTGTGTTTATGTGGGATAGTTAAATCACAAAAGGTGCGGCTTTATTGAATTACGTGCTCTTTTGTTATATAGCAATAAATTTCACCTTTTCTAGTCTTTATAGGATCGGCTTTTATTGTATTATAAATATCCACTTACTGTTTTTTTTTTCAGGTATTTATATGTTTCACATTTAATTTGCGTATTTTTTTTTTTGTTTTGTAACTTAAATAAAAACTTTTAAAAAAATTCATTGAAAACTACGAAATAATCCACTAACATGCATTGGAGTAGTGCGGAGTTATGATAAATCTACAACCCACTCAGAAATAAGGGGAGACCTGTGCCCAGCTGTGGGACATGTGTAGCCTGAAACCTTACTTTTACTCTACTATTCCCTATGTCACTGTTTCTCTTACTCTGAAGATATGAGAGCCAGTATCGATTTTTGCATAAATTAACTGCCTGCCAAATGAAAAATACATCTGTTTATACAAAAGCTTAAAATTCTATTCCTAAGATATACCACACCAAGTCAGTTGATTCATCGCTATCAGGAATTTATTTAAGATGGAGACTGACTAAAAGAAATACGAATTGTTGAGACTCCTTTTGTGCCCAGTAGTTCATCTGAGTCTTAACCATTGCTATCGCAGCAGCGATAGCATTTCTATCTAAGCGTAGCAGTGCTTGCAGTGCTGTGAGACATTCCTGAAGATTGTTGAAAATGGCTGCAGGCACCCATGAACTGTTACAGTCAGTGTTACCGTCAGTGTGTAGTCACTTATTATCAGGTGCACTGTGTGTTCGTTTTTCACTTCAGTTTTGTGAAAAACAGCACAAAGCGCTGAAGTTATATAATTCATCTCAATATAATACAACATTTGTAGCGGTGTTTGGCGGCGTGAGAGAAGTTAAATATGACAACTATGTGCATATCATATCGAATCTACCACGGGGTGTACCAATAGTTGTTTGAACCAATCCTAGCCGCTAAATTTTTCTACCGCAAATAGCAACAAGACTCGCGGTATCATCCATACCCTCTGGATGAAGGCGGCGGTCCACTAATATACGATTTACCAGAAGTTTTCTTCCTTGCACAATTTTAATACGACTTAGGGTCCTTCAACAAAAGAGCATACTCTCTTTTAAAAGGCCTGCATTGCACCTGCAATTCCCCTGTTAATTATGGGTGGCAGTGCTCACATACAATCAAGTCAGCTGCATTCAGATTTACCTCTTTTATATTATATAATCAACATTTCCTTCCGATAAGGCAATACATGGTCTGTGTTTAGAAGTGGAATTTGGATAAGCTGTAATTAATAAACTAATGAAAAAAATATTGGTACAAGAACCTCGTTTACTCTTAAGAGCATGTTCAGAATTCATTGTTTCAGAATCTTTGCATACGGTTCATATTTAGACTTTAAAAATATGACCATGTCTCCGAATATCGCAAAAAACTCAAGTGGCTTCCGATCCGTCTTCGCAGGAATACTCACACTCACATTCTTCAGTTCAGTTCAGCAAGTTCGCTCAGCGAGCTATGGAGAGGGCTATGCTCGGGGTTTCTCTGCGTGATAAACTTAGAAATGAGGATATTCGCAGTAGAACCAGCGTAACCGACATAGCCCAACGGATTAGTAAGCTGAAGTGGCAGTGGGCCGGCCATATAGCTCGAAGAACCGACAACCGATGGGGAAGAAAGGTTCTCGAGTGGCCGCCTCGTACCGTTAGGCGAAGTGTAGGGCGACCCCCCACGAGATGGAGTGACGCCCTGGTAAGACATGCAGGAAGTCTATGTATGCAGGTGGCTCAGGACCGTGCTTTGTGGCATTCCATGGGGGAGGACTATGTTCAGCAGTGGACTTATGAAAGGCTGTAATGACGATGATGATCATATGTATGTATATATTTTTGTATTTATTTATTATAGTATGTATGTATTTATGGACTATATGATTATTATATATTATGTCGTGTATATTTTCCAACAACCTACTGTAGTGTATGTGCCTCCACCCTACTAGTAATGTAAGAAATACATGTACTCTTAAGTTTATTAATCAGTATAATTAAAGAATTAGTCTCAGCAACACGTCTTCTCTTTCATTAACACCTGCCGACATCACATGGCGACCCTGCCAGGCGGTGCGCTGCGACAATGCATGCGCATCGCCGGGGCCTACGACATAAAAAAAAAGATAAATAAAAATATTATAAGAAATTTAAATTAAATAATGAAGTGAAATGACAGATAAAAGAAATATTATAACGGAATGGACGCAATACCGGATGTGACGAAAAATTAATAAATATGAATACAAGAAGAGGCCACAATAATAATTGACTGAAAATTTAAAAACTATAACGTATATAATGTATTTATCTTTAACATAACTATGAAGGCAACTAAGAAATAATAATAAGAATAAAAAGTGATTTCTTAAATAATGACCAAAGACCAAAACTCAAGAAACAGCAAATTAATTTAATAAGGAAAGGAGCAGTTGTACTTTAGCGAGCTTTGTCCAGTAAGATATGTAAATTAAACCGAAAAGAAAAAAGAAGATATGAGGTAACATCGCATCAGCGTAATTTTAACATTTGATTTTAATTATTTTTTATTATGTTTTATATTAAATAAATAAGTAATGCATTAAATATTAAATGTACGGTATTTACAAGTAACTTGAATTTAACATTTTATAATATTTATAATATTTTAGAAGGTATTGTATTAAAAAAAAATAATATATTAAGTTACATTTTACAATAACAAGATTCGTATTAAAGTAAATACATTTTTAAATTCAGCCAAAATTTTTTTTCCGTGATAAATTTTATTTAAATGTAAGTACTTATACATTTTTGAAAAGAGTTTTATAAAAAAAAAAAACGCTATTACTATAAGTTATAATTATTTTTCGTCTTTTCTAAAGGCATGAAACTCTTAAAATAACTATATAAATAAATACATAACCTTTAATAAATGACCTTAAAGTTAATATGACCTGCTTAAATATCAAAAATTGGAAATAAATTAATGTTTTGTTTAATATAAACTTAGCTGTAATAGTGATTACCAATTATTTTCTGTAGGTTATACGGTTTCTTAAATTTCTAGCAATCGTAAATTTTTATATATAAATTAAATGTATAACTAATGCTAATATATTTTTCGATATAAGTAAAAGTAATAAAACTATAAGCGATGCGATGTAATTATACTATAAACTTCTGTGTCAGTTAGAAAATATTTAAAAGTATCATTTTAATGTGATAAGGAAAATAATAATTAAAAGAAGTTTTAATAATAATGTTTCTTAACGAAGTTAAACACAGACATGAAAAGTTGACATATATTACCTCATTTTTGTACAATATTAAAAAGTATACTTATATTTAAAAGGTGTGAGGACTGAGAGGAGTGTTCAAAAGTGTGAATACGAATGATTGAATTTCTAAGTTTCGTCAATATTGGACTGATCACCCAAATATTTGATGATGCTTAAAATCCTGGTACTGAAACCATTATGAGCGAGAACTATGAAAGTTTGTAATGGAAATGGAGTATGAAAGTATATATAAGTTACCGATTCAGTCAAGTAGATAACAGCAGGTACTATAAAGATAAAGAAAGAAATAAAAATTTACGAAGAGAATCAAAATAAATTAAAAGATGACCTTGACAAATAAATCATGGAGAGATACGGGAACGTCCATCACTGGTAAAGCGTATATTCCTCGAGCAGGGTATGTTTCCATGATTGGATGATAAAATCGGAAGTAACGGGTACTAGGGAACAATACCTTCAGTACAAATGAGATGTGAACGAGTTTACTCATATTAGTACTGTTGGGGACCAAAGAAGTCTTAAATTTGTTACCCTTAATAATGGTACATAGAGGTCACATCCTTCATTGGATCATAGTGTGAACTTAGTTTTCCTCCGTGACAATTGTTGGAGTCCTTTTAAAATGACTTAAACGTAGACCTCAAGGTTGTGCGCACAACCCAAGGTACAGTTCTACCTTGTGATAAAAAAGTTAATCATCATCATCATCATCATTACAGCCCTTCACAAGTCCACTGCTGAACATAGGCCTCCCCCAAAGAATGCCACAAAGCACGGTCTTGAGCCACCTGCATCCATCGACTTCCTGCATATCTTACCAGGTCGTCACTCCATCTAGTGGGGGGACGCCCTACACTTCGCCTGCCGGTACGAGGCTGCCACTCGAGAACCTTTCTTCCCCATCGGTTGTCGGTTCTTCGAGCTATATGGCCGGCCCATTGCCACTTCAGCTTACTAATCCGTTGGGCTATGTCGGTCACTCTAGTTCTACTGCGGATATCCTCATTTCTGAGTTTATCACGCAGAGAAACTCCGAGCATAGCCCTCTCCATAGCTCGCTGAGCGACCTTGAGCTTCCTCATCCGGCCAGCACTGCTGGCCGGATGAAAAAAGTTAATGTACCAATAAAATTAAATGAATGTTATGAAAAAGAAATATAATACCCAAGTAAATGGGGGGCCCATATTTATAAAGTACCCGCGTGATAAACATCACGAAATAAAATATAAATGAAGTGAATTAATACTCCGATTCCCGGTATCTAATTAATAAATAAATATTAAGGAGAGAGAATACTAAAAGAAATAAAGCTAGCTAAAGGTCAAAAATATAAGAAAGAAATAAAGTACGTACACTAATTATGAAAAAATAATAGGCCTGACAATCAAAAAGGAATGTAATGAGATGTGCTTATCTATGGAGATGTGCAAGTATGAAAATAATTAACATGTAGGGACATGAGAACAATTAAAATGAGGTCATAATGGAATCCCCGCCAAAGCAAAAAAACAACCACAATAAAAAAATGATAAATACGTTTTCGCTTAAATATATTTTATATGAATTTTCAAAACTTTTTCATATTTTCAATAACTCTACCCTAAAATTTCTTTTAGTTTTTTTTAATGTAAAATTTTTACAATTTTAAACGAAATATTGTATATTAGTTACCTACTAAAAACAAGTCGAAAGTATGTACTCTATTATTTTAAGTTTCATAACATAATAGTATATTTTTATTATGGACAACGAAACATAAAATTTTGTAATCTGCTTAAAAAAATTGTCTCTTCTAATGTTAATAAATATTTTGTTTTAACAAACTTTAGATGTTTAATGGTGTATATTTTAAATTTGTCTCAATTAAGGTAAACATAGGTATTCCATAAAAGTCATAAAATAAAAAAGTAGTAATGTGTTTTCGACTATTATAAATAACTTAAATAATGAATACTCGATGATGTATGTAAAACTATTATCACAATGAAATGTAACTACCTAAACTGTGTAAATTAAGAGAAAATGTTTAAAACAAAAATTTAACGGTAAACTATTAGGAAAGGTAAATTGTTTTATTCACGGTATCATTTTATTGTGTTGTTGAAAGTAGGTACCATCATACGTTGTAATCTCAAACGTTTCCATATACGTGTACTTTGGAATTTAAAACAAAGGTGTCATAAATCGCTTACGCATATGGAATCAGAACATGTATTTTGATCTGTCTGTTGTTATGTTAACAAAATTGATTAGGTACGTTGCTTTGCATTGACTTCTTTGTTCTGGATATCTAAATACGAGATGTAATCAATTATTTTCGGTATAATATTGATTGAACTTTCAAATCATATACTTTTATTGTATGGATTATGAAAATAATTACTTTATTTAATGCGATTTTGAAACTCATTACTGACAATGATATATGTACCTAAATATTGTACGAGACTATATTATGATACAAATTTGTAATGCCTGTAAAATAGTAAAAAAATATATATTATATATTTATTATATTGCCCAATTATGTCAAATATGTATGTTGTATTTCTGCAATTGAGCACAAGCGATCTAACTATTGAGCACAAGTTCTATGTTTTAATTCGTTACCAATTATGGAGAATGGTATCATCGGTCGATATCTTTTAAAAAAAAATATATAGATGAGTTTCGCATTTTGATTCGAATATTTTAATATTATATGACCATCTAGGTAGATCATAATAAAACCTATTTCAAACACTTGTAATAATTCCTTGGCAAGTTTTTTTTTCTTCTTTTATTTCACTAATGTGATAAGACGGGTTAAGATACGAGTACATAAAGTTTTGTGTTGAATGGCAAGGATTGTAAGTATAATTTATTGAGAGATTTGACTGATAAAAATAAATTCAGTGAGTGTTTTATACACGTTGGTTAGAGTAAATTGAAATATTAACTTATTTCAGCAATGAAAAAAATGTTGGAATATTAATAGGTAAAGCACAAGATCTGGTAGATAGCTATTTCAGTGATAGTCGGGTGAACAAACGAGTATGATGGAAATGCTAAAAAGACAATGAGAACTTTTCGTAGACATCAGGTTTTTAGAAAGGATAAAAAGTACATATAATATGATGTCAAGTTAATTGCAAAACGCATTATTATTGTTGCCCACCTATGTACCTACATGATTATGTTAACATGTTGTTGTAACGTTGGTTAGTACCAAAAATACGATAGGTTTAATGACGTACGAAATAAAATCGCATGCGTATCCTGGATTGACTCGATAATATTATGTATAACCTGACCTGATCATGATCATGAGATTATAATCTTTTTTTTTTAATTATTTTATATTCTATTTAACTGCTTTATTTTACTCAATTAATTTTACTAAATTTAGAAATTATAAAAATTTAATGGCTAAGTAACATTGTATTTTATTTTAATCTTCAATATTAAATTTATTTTTATGTAATAAGATTCAGGGTTCATATAATTTTATAATTAAATATTTCAATTCACAATGTAATTTACATGTAACCATAAATCATTTTTTTATTATATCTATCAAGAAAATAATATGTAAAAAAAAAGTAAATAAAGAACATTTCTTTTTTTTCTTAAGTATCGGGGGAGGTGTAGTGTATGTGCCTCCACCCTACTAGTAATGTAAGAAATACATGTACTCTTAAGTTTATTAATCAGTATAATTAAAGAATTAGTCTCAGCAACACGTCTTCTCTTTCATTAACACCTGCCGACATCACACTACCTACACCCTTACCCTTTCTCACAGGTCATTTTATCCTCTGCAATGGTTGCCTGATAGAGATCGCTCCTAAGCGATAAGGCCGCCAATTGTAACTTTAAATAAATTGTTTTTTTTTCTCATATGTATTTTTTGGTGTACAATAAAGTATATTTCATTCTTTCATTCATGTTGTTGCTGTAGTTACACTATACATAATAATATTTTTTAGTACTTGCGATGAC
This sequence comes from Parnassius mnemosyne, assembly GCA_963668995.1. NCBI lineage: Eukaryota > Metazoa > Arthropoda > Insecta > Lepidoptera > Papilionidae > Parnassius > Parnassius mnemosyne. The sequence continues at coordinate 19,164,661 of CAVLGL010000013.1, read as the reverse complement.
ATTTCTAAGCATATACATTTCATATTAACAGAATTCTACGAGTATTTCAGAATATAAATACGAAACGTGAAGGCTTTGGAGCAATCTTCTTAAGTGGCCTCCGTTGAAATTGTGTTTATCTGAATTTATTTCAAATTTATTCTTATACACAGCTTTCGTTTGTCCCTTGTGTAGTATAATCAAACTAAGATATATTCCAAACATCGAATAAAACCATTTTTTTTAATTTGCCGCGTTTTATTTAATTTAAACTCCCAGCGTGACTAAACACGTGACCGAAATCTACCACGAACAACCTCACAGAGATTTATGGTTGTTAGTAAGACTATAAACTATGTTTTAACTTTATTTCATATATTACAGGTGATTTAATACTGGCTAGGTGCTAGTAGCATCTAATCGTTCCTAATATAAAATCTTAAAAATTTGTAATCTGTGGATACTGAGGTGATGACGAGTCAACAGTCCATAATTTCCAGAGCGCCAATGTTTAAACTTTTTCATGTAAAATATGTGTGTTTACACAGGTTTTTATTGATATTTTAGATGTATAAAAGACAACGACAACACCACAGTACAAAGTGATACAAGTACAGTCAAGCTTGTAAGTTCACATATCTTTCGTGCAGTCAAGAAATGGTTGGATATTTACATCTTCTTGTAGAATTATTTCAATTCAAATATTAGCTGTCTTTAGTGTTCTTATTTTTAAATTATATAATACAATACAATAAATTCATTTCAAGCATCAAGGACTTCAAAATTAAGGATATTGGTATATAGCAATATATACCTTAACCTAAAAATGTATATATTTTTTTTAAAAAAACGTTACCCCCAAACTAGGATTTTCTCCTGTGTCGTGGAGGCAGTTTACAAACATAAATTGCACAAGGACAAACATCCAGACCCGGAACAATTAAGAGTATTTGTAGGCCATACAAATACTTATTCCGTGCGGGATTCGAACCCGCGGCCCCCAGCGCAACAACTGATTACTAAGTCACTGCGCCACGGAGCCGTCAATAAAACTTAAACATAACACAATTTAGGGAACTTACTTTTTAGAGGGCCAGAAATCGGTAGCGAGGAATGTCTCTTTGAATTTTGCAGGAATCTGGAGTACGTGGGATTAAATAAGTAAGTAGGATATTAATTGTGATGATTTAGCATCTAATAGAACAGAAACTACTATTATAAGTATGTATTTTAATTTATATCTTTTGTTACGTATTTATATCTTTTATACGTGGTAGAGCCATGCTGCAGCTATATTATGGTTGTAGCACTAATGGGTCGGCTCGGCCGGGGAAGGACCACGCTCTCACAGAATACCAGCGTAAAATAGCAGCTTAACGCTGCTGTTTCGTTTGTTGAGTATAGAGAACCGGAGACCCTTTTTACTGGAAACGAGGCACTCCGTCTTAGTCCTCACAGGTGACAACGCATCTGCATTTAGATTCTTAATCGAAGATATATTATGTAGATGTCTATGGGCCACAGCAACCACTTACCATCAGGTGGACTGTGTGCTCGTTTGTCACCCTTATCCTATAAAAAAAGTCATGTTGAACACTTAAGAAAAAGAAAAAATAAATATAAATAAAATATTTAAAATTAGTGGGATTCTCGTCATTGCCAGTTTTGCTCACTGATCCGATCTCGACCGATATGATGATTATTATTACATTCTTAAATTTAAATAAATTAATTATAGTGTACTCGTATATAGGGTGTATTCACTGACTATCAGGTCAAACTAAGTAATAATTATAACAAAATAAGTAATTCTCATTGTAACACCGATTGCGGTTTGGCAGGGACGGTTCCTGGCTGATGATCTTTTTTAAACTCTCGTACCGGCGGACGACCTGGTAAGATATTCAGGAAGTCGATGGATGCAGGTGGCTCAGGACCGTGCATTGTGGCATTCCTTCGGGGAGGCCTATGTTCAGCAGTGGACTTGTGAAGGGCTGTAATGATGATGATGTAAAATGCCGGTTTATGGCACATTTTTGGACTTCTCAAAAGCATTTGATCTCGTCAAATATGACAAACTGTGGGCGAAACAGAGAGAAAATAGTTTACCGGAGGGTATAACAAATATTTTTGAGTACTGGTATAGATACCAGACCAATTTTGTAAGTCTGATTCTTATCAATTAAAGTGTGGAGTTAGACAGGGAGGACTGAGCTCTCCTACTTTATTTAAGATATATGTGAGCGAGCTGATTCGTGAGCTTAACAACACCTGTGTAGGTGTTGTTGAGCCATTCGATAAGTGCCCTACGTAGGCTCTTGGGTGTGTGTGATTCATATGCTGAAACACATGGATTGATGTATAATGTCAAAAAAGCGAGTTGCTGATGTTTTGGGCGGGGCAAATGATTCCTTCATTACTGCCAGTGACACTAGTTGGGGTTGCGCTAAGTCGTGTCTCTCAGTTTGTGTACTTAGGTGTACTTACTTCTTGTGAATGAGAACTTGACTGATGACCTAGACGTGTAACGTGAACGCAGGGGGCTCGCGAATTCGCCAGGTGTTCAAAGGCAGTCAAAACAACATTGTTTAGGGCCTTCTGCCAATTATTATATACCTGCAGCCTGTGGGCCAACTTTACGCAGCTGGTCGTGAACACTCTGAGAGTTCAGTACAACAGTGCCTTCAGGATATTGATGGGCCTGCCTCGCTATTGTCGTGCGTCAACAAAAAGAGTGTAATCTTATATCACGACAATGCGAGGCGGCACATTTCAAAGACAATAAAACTAAAAATACAGGGAATAGGATATGTCCTCGTTCATCTTCCTTACTATCCAGATATTGTTCGGTTAGAATTTTATCTATTTCACTCGCTAAGTGCATACCTAAAAGAAAAGTAATATAAAAAAGATGGTGAGGTTTGGTGGTGGTTAATTATTTTTAGGCAAAATTCAAAACTTTATATTTTTGGACAGTTCGAGAAAGGTAGGCAAAATTAGCAAATTTATATTAAGTTAAAGTTGAAATTACAGCCTATGTACGTCCTATTGCTGGGCACAGGCATCTTCTAATTACTGAGAGGGTTGAAGGGAAAGAAAATGTTGGCTGAGCTGTCCCAAGGCGTGTTGACGAACCTCACATGCCTTCGAAATATTTTTTTTTTTATTTCTCAGAAATGTACGTTTCCTCACGATATTTTACTTAACTGACGAGCTCGTGGAAAACCAGCCGTTAAAATTACAATTCACAATTTTATTGTTGCCGGCGGGAATCGAACTCGGGTTGCTCGCGTACAGCGAATACTTAGCCCCTGAGCGACCACGTAGGCGTATTACGTATCTTGCAGAAGACTAGCGATAGCGAAATTAGAACAATAATTGCTGATAAATCGCAGATACGTATTTTTCGATCAGCGATAACCAAGCCCTAGCTAACTAGCGACCACAAGGCAGCGCTATCGCTAGTTAGCTTGGTTATCGCTGATACATAATACGAATTTGTGATTTATTAGCAATTATTGTTCTAATTTCGCTATCGCTAGATACGTAATACGCCTAACGGCTCTTATCCATTCATGGAATTGCCTAAAATATAAATAGGACTTACATACCTTAAGAGCTAGCCACAACTTCTATTTACAAACACCGGCATAACTTTATAGCAGTACCAATATTTAGTCTTTGAAAATGTTTCGTCAACATTTGCAATAGTTTTAGTTTATATCTGCTCTACCAGGCAAGCAGACAAGAATTTTAACCTCATATTAGACTATTGAAGTCCGGAAGTAAAGCTTACAGACAGACATGACGAATCCATAAGGGTTCCGTTTTTTGCCATTTGACTACGGAAACCTAAAAGTTACACAAAGAGCAGACTTATACGACAAAGAATACCAGTCAGTACTTGGAGTGGTGAAGATGTGACGTAGTGTAGCAGTTCAGAAAAAAAGCAATCAATTATTTATATCGAATTTGTTTTAAACTTAATATATTACAAATAATCACAAATATTCATTATTTTCTAAAAACTCTATTGAGCCTCATTAGCTTTTTACAATTTATGCTCAGAGTACGCTTTATCTAACACTGCACCGATCGTAAGTAGTATTCACCTATGCATATGTACACAGAAAGCTAATTAACATGTTCAACTAGTGCTTTACGGGTCACATTGCTTTTAAAGTCAATCAGTTTTAGGCGTGGAACTTAAAACCACGGTATTGACAATGTAAAATTGTATTGCACTAAATAGTATGTACGCTAATTACGTATTCGTTTAAGCAACAATTTAAAACTATTTATTGATATTAAAGTGCGAGCCTAAAATGGTTTTGGAACAATGTTTTAGTGGGTTTAAACAATATTGTAATTAACATTAATTCATTAATTACAGCCCTTCTTAAGTCCACTTTTAAACATAGGCCTTCCTCAAGGAATGCTACACAGTATGGTCCTGAGTCCTCCACGCTGCAGGGCCTTCATCAGATGAACCAGTTAGAGTAACATCGAAACAGGTGTCACAGGTGTTACGGAATATCGTGAGAGGTAAGACCCCTGGACACGACGGACTTGTGGAACATCTAAAACATGACGGTCCCCATTTGTGTAGAGTATATACTAATAATAATAATGTTGTCAATGTTTTTCACTTTTTGTATAAGGCATGCCTATTTGCCAGATGAAATGTTGAGAGCACAAAGAGAACTATAGATCCATTACACTATCTACCATATTGGTCATGGTGCTTGACGGTGTGTTCAATGGTTATCGTGCTCAGTATGTTACACATGAAGATGCTCAATTTGAATTCAGTGCGGGTCTCTGGGCTCAGTTTAAATAGTTTAAATAGTTTACAAAAACTTAAACAGTTAAACAGTTTAAAGTTATTTGTTAAGTTTTATTTAAATTAGTTATATTATAGTGACTGTAAAATGCCTGTTTATGCCACCTTTTTGGACCTCGCAAAAGTATTTGATCTCGTTTATTATGACACACTGTGGGCCAAACTGAGAGAAAATAAAAAACAGCTTTTAAAAAGTTACTTCGCAAACATCCGTTCTATAAAATAAAATGATGCGTCTTACCTAGTATGAAGAGCACCTCCCGCCCTCCCTCAATTGCGTGCACTATCTCCGTCTCCACTAGTCCCAGCACCACTACTTAGGGATTAGTAATGGATTACTTATTACTTAGATTATATAATGGATTTCTGCAAAGTAACGCCTGATTCTATTAATGAGAGAAAATAGTTTTCCGGAGGGTATAACAAATATTTTCAAGTACCGGTACCAGATCAATTTTGTAAGATGGACAGATTGCCAGTCTGATTCTTATCAATTAAAATGTGGAGTTAGACAGGGGGGACTGAGCTCTCCTACTTTATTTAATATATATGTAAGGGAGCTGGTTCGTGAGCTTAACAACACCTGTGTAGGTTGCTTCATAGACGGCCATATAGTCAACAACATTAGTTACGCCGATGACATGGTGTTGTTGAGCCCATCGTTAAGTGCCCTATGTAGGCTCTTGCGTGTGTGTGAGGCATATGCTGAAACACATGAATTGACGTATAATGTCAAATAAAAGCGAGTTGCTGGTGTTTTGGGCGGGGCAAATAAAACCCTCATTACCGCCAGTGACACTAGTTGGGGTTGCCCGAGGACGAGTCTCTCAGTCTGTGCACTTAGGACATGTTGTGAATGAGAACTTTACTGATGATCTAGACGTGGAACGTGAACGCAGGGGGCTCGCGATTTGCTGTAATATGCTGGCTCGCAGGTTTGCCAGGTGTTCAAAGGTAATCAAAACAACATTTTTAGGGCCTTCTACCAATCATTTAACACTTGCAACCTATGGGACAAGTTTTAAAGCACAAGAACACAAGAATTTTAACCTTATATTTGACTTTTGAAGTCTGGAAGTAAAGCTTACAATAGCTAAACTGATTTGGGGTTTTGCTCACAGTTCAATATACTCGACCCATGATTGTCCTTGAGATTTCGCCGCAAGATCGGGTATTAAGAACCATGAATTATCTTGTAGGCAATGCAAAAGAGAGGATATTTTATACATTTTATAATAACTAAACGTGGTTTGTATTGAGTCAAGTTTTGATTAGGAATTATACCAAAATAAAAAAATATTAGAATCAGACGTTACATACATACATACATACATATAATCACGCCTCTTTCCCGTAGGGGTAGGCAGAGACCAGTTCTTTCCACTTGCTACGATCCTTACATACTTGTTTTGCTTCGTCCACTTTCATTATTCCCTTCATACATGCTCTACGGTTAAGGGTACTCTTGACCTGGCCTTTTTTCAAGACGTCACTGATTTGGTCTATAAATGTCCGCCTAGGTCTACCCCTTCCAACACTTTCATTCACACTCGCCTTATACACTTTTTTCGTCAATCGTTCTTCATTCATTCTCTCGACATGGCCAAACCATCTCAGCATACCTTTCTCAATTTTTGTCACTACATCTTCTTTCAGACCACAACGTTTCCTTATCTCACTATTTCTTAGCCTGTCATTCAGTTTAACTCCTATCATACTTCTTAATGCTCTCATCTCAACTGCATTTATTCTGCTTTCATGTTTCTTCTGCCATACCCAAGTTTCACTTCCGTACATGAGTGTCGGTTACTTGGCGACAATCCATTATATTAATTATATTACATTTATTCGTTAAATTTATTGATTTTTATATCGTTAATTGTACCAAAATTATGAAACTGCGCCTTGTCGCGTTTCTGGATATTTTACGGTTAACGAAAACGAAATGTTTATACTGTTTACTCTTACAGAAGGCATGAGATCGCCATTTGTATTGCCTACAGTTTACACCGGTACCGCAATGCTATATTATACAGTACATAATAAGTAAGCCAAGATTTAAATATATATCCTTCATTATAGTGCTTTAGAGGGAACTTTACTTTGTCGCTATAGTGTGGTGAAAAACTTGCACCCTATACTATACTACTGACTACATCGCTATTCTAGTACTTGTTAAAGCGGTTACTGATGTGGTCCCGCGTTCGAATCCTGTTATTGAGATTTTTTCTCAAATTTTAATTCACAGTAGCAGTCCGGAATTAGGAAGTTGATGGGTTTTAACCCCCATGTTTCGGAAAGCACGTAAAACCGTTGAGCCTACGTCTGATCTCTATCCAATCGTGTTAGTTTGCTTTCTCATTGGACTATGAGAATGGGGGAATAGTGTACCTTTGCATGCGCATACACTCGGGCACTATAATCTTGTACTGTACACATGGCAAGCCTCCGTTGAGATTGGCCGCCTTGACCGAGATTTGGTCTAGAGATTATTAACTGGATTATCTATATAGTTTTCTCATCTGGTTGGGCTGTTTAAATATATAATTGTAAACGAAAGATATAAATATACATAAATATCAATAAATTAAAACAAATACATAAAAAAATAAAAACCCAACCAGATGGAAGCCCCCTTATTAATATTATTACTATCTTATTGTTACGAGCTTGGGGTTCGAGACAATTAAAAACTGCCGATTGAATTACCAAAATTGACACTTTAATTACACAACACTAATTACAATCTAAAACTACACAATTATAAAACACAATTGTCACTTTGGTTCGCAATTATTTCGCTTTGAAGTATTCTCTCTCCTACTAGTTCTGCTACTCGACACTAGACTCTCCTAGTTCTGCTACTCGACACTAGAGGGCGCTAGTGTAACTAGTGTTGCCATGTACAAGACATTAATAGTGGCGCGCAACACTTTCTTTTACTCGACACTAGAGGACGCTAGTGTAACTAGTGTTGCCATGTACAAGACATTAATAGTGGCGCGCAACACTATTAATATGTCTAGCACTGACTTCGGAAGATTTTACAATTTTTCAATAACAAACTAAATGAGATATTTTTCGAAAAGTTAACCACACACTATTAGTATATTTATTATCGTTTGAAACGTACACGTGAAGTAGCACGTGCCATTAACCTGCAAACTAAATAAGGTCAAGAGTACTTTCCACACCGCGTCATAACGATCTCGTGGAGCAATGTGAGAGGTTAATTAATTGACGAGTTTACATTGTGTGCTTTTCTTGAATTGTAAATATCAAATGTCTTATTTGAATAGGACATTTTTCCATTATAAATTTCAGAAAATCACTTCTACTCTATAATCTACTTCTTACGTCAAAGATGTGTAATATAAACATTAATAAAATTGTGTGTTAGTTCGTGGATAATATAGTGGATATATAAATAGGGTTGGAGGTTCCTTTTGAGGCTTTATGACATTTAACTGAAAATGCAATTCCTCGTTTTACACATTTTACAATATACATAATAATATAAGATTATTTTATATAGACAAAGGAAATTACAGTTCACTTTACGTATTTAAAGTAAAGAAAGCCACTTTCTATGTCCCACTGCTAGACATAATCTTCCTCACATTTCTGAGAGGGTTTTAGAAAAGAGCCCACCGCGCTGCCTTGATGCGTGTTGACGGACTTGTGATGTCCTCGAAATAGTTTCTGAGACAAGCATCTTCCTCACGATGTTTAACCTTTACCGTCGAAAACATGGTAAAAAGGCACATAAAACAATTTTAGTGTATTCAGCGGGAATAGAACTCGGAATGTTCACATATAATGATATTGATATGAAATATCTACAAAGAGCTCTAAGCCGAGCCAAGTTATTTATCAACATTGCACTATTCGATATTAAAACCAAAAAGTTCAATGACTGTTTAATTACTTCATTCATTCATGACAGCTCCACAAGCCCACTGTTGAACATAGGCCTTGCCCATAAACAAAAAAAAAACAGTTTTTTTTGTCAATTCAGCTATGTTTTTTTTTTATAGAATTAGGGTGACAAACGAGCACACAGTCCACCTGATGGTAAGTGGTTGCTGTGGGCCATAGACATCTGCATCTATGTTCGTTTGCGAATTAAAATACAGATGGACCTGGAGCCAACTTCACAAAAGGAGACTACGAGCTGCTTTGTTCCCTCTGAATACTAAAATGGAATGCCTCAGAGCCTGTTACTAAGCTTGCTCAGCAGTGCAAGCACTGCTGCTTGCTACTCGCACTGCTATCTTCAGAAATACGTAAGAAATAGGCAGAAAGTGTGTGGTACCTACACAAACGAACTCCTAGGCAGGAAAGCAGGCATACCACCCATTAGGATTCTCTTGTACCGTGGTTATATTATTTATTAAAATACTAGCCTGGCCAGGCAGACGTTGTTCTGTCCGTAATAAAAAATATTAAGGGTCGCTTGGACCAAACTGCATACAATGTGCAAAATTTCATCGCGGACAAACAATGTGACACATAATTTTTATTTATAATAATTTAAAATTAAAAATTTTGTACAGCCGACTTCAATATAAGTTATTTAAGAATAACTTAAAAACTATTGGTCTGACCTTGATCAAATTCATATGGGACCACACGAGAAGTACCAGCTTTCAAATAAAAAAAGAATCATCGAAATCGGTTCACCCAGAAAAAAGTTCTGAGGTAACACACATAAAAAAAAAACGAAAAAAAAAAACATACAGTCGAATTGAGTACCGGCTCCTTTTTGGAAGTCGGCAGAAAAAGATATTCATGTCTGTAACGCACAGAATTTAATACAAATGTATGTTTTTTAAAATCTATTAAAGATATCATTATTTGATGAAAAAACTATAAAGGTAATGGTTACTGCTAGTACATGACTATACGAGTTACAGTACAAATAGAGTCCAGTAAGTAGTGCGTTATAGTTTGTGTAGATGTTTGGCATGAGTATAGTGAGAAATGCTTAATATAGTAATAGTATATAGGTGGCAAAAGGAAGTTGGGTATCTACCCTGCATAGTCCCCTTCCCCTATCTAGTGGAAAACTAGAAACGGTTTACCGTAGTTGCTTTTCTTTTAATAAAAGTTTACGCTACAATTATAATTACAAAGTATAAGCTAAGGACAACTAACTACTAACTTACTTGCATGAAATTGAAATAATTAAACCAGACAACCAGTATTAGTAGTAATGGTAAAAGTAAGAAAAATAAAGTTACATCATATATACGTCTCACGGCTGGACACAAGCCTCGTCTCGTTTGTGAGAGGGATATGAAGCAATTAACCTCTAACCTCAACATAGCGGTCAGCCATCATAAGTTTATTACTCCTGTGATGCGTTCTTCAGTGGCGAAACATGTGTGGTTTTACCGACGAAGGCGCGTCTTCCCGATGACGGTATGTACCTAATTGTGGGTCGGAGTGAGGTATTCTTCAAGGACAGGGCTCTGATAAATTCGTTTTCATATTTTACAACGATCTTAGCTAATATTCCCTATGCAGTACTATAGATGTAGACTGATCATGTTTGGTATTAAAGTAATAGTTGAGATATTCACAAAGTTTAACAATTTCGATCCGTTCGATGTCCTTTGCGCGTCCCTCATCTTAAAGTGATAATTAAATTCCTTTAAACTAAGCCTGTACCCAATTTTGGTGGCATGTTCATAGACGAATATCTATGGATCTACCATAAACTTTTACTTCGTAGGGCGGATTATTATGTTAAGCCAATATAGAACATGGCATATAATATGGTTATTGTGTAAAATAAATGTTGTTCCACTGTAAGATTTGTCTTCTGTATCGTAAGGGGCTGTCGTAAGGTAAAAATGGTAATATAACTAACGTAAGGATCATTTTTTAAATATAATAGTCCATTGCCTGATTATTCTTCTACCGTATGATAAGTTGTGATGATGTAAAGCGCACTGACTTAGCCTAACAAAAGCCTACTCCCTTATGCCTTGAATATACCCACATTATAATCGGATGTTAAGACAGATGCTGGGAAATATTCCACTCATTTTCTGTACGCATTATGAACGACGAAGCAAAACCGTTTGGTTCGCATGCATAATATTCATTAATCATACGTAGTAAATTATATTAACGTAGTATACATCCATTGCAGGCAAACAAATATTCTCGATATTAGCAGTCTGAATTAATTGAAAGCTACACTCTTACTGCTCGTACTCTAAACACGCAACGTCGAAGACAAATCTTTGTAGTACCACAAGCCAATAAGTGAACAAGTTAACACAGAGGCTCTTGTTTGTCCTAATTTAGGCGTGTCCTATCTAATATTGATAACATAATGACTAATTGAGAATGCAAGTTAGTATTAATTCGCCCTTAGTAATCTTAATTTTGATAAGATTTGCAACAAAGCATAATAATTCGCGTGTCACCGCGTGTCCCGCCAGTGAGTATTTTATTTTAATATTTCTTTTTTAAAGATACCATTTTTAGTCATGATTTGTGAATAAAATTAAATTATTTCATCTGAGAAGTAAATACAGATTATCAGTTTTTGTATGATAAGCCATAACACATGTATACCTTAAATTAATATAGTCACAATTTTATAATTTCCATAACCACTTTTGAACATGTAATTAACATTACAATTATATCTATCACTTCTTCTCAGTCGAATAAGCGATAGGCAATCTTTGGGAAATGGTGGTACAATCGTCTTTTAGGTGTAAAATACCCGGCGACGCTGAGCATCTTCAAAGAAGAAGGTCTGGTACTGTGCTAGACAATCCGCTTCCAAGCGTGTCGATGGAGCAATATCCACTCTACTGTGAAATAAGTACATGTTTAGTTAAATACAAAACCCTAAATCGTTAAGCTACTTCAAGCAGTATAACGTAATAGCCTTAATCTTTCGCAGTTGAGCCAACCCACTCCGTACCTGTAACCCAGTGGATTGGGTATAATTAGCATGGGTTTCTGCTTGCACCGGCTGCTTGAGCCGAAAATTCCTCTCATTTTCGAAGTATTTCAAAAAATATAAGATCCGTAAAAGTCTTCTTTAGTGAAATGTATTTTTATACCTACCCATCCCTAGCTTTTCTTTATCTCGTCCGATTTAAAGTTTAGATTCAGCCATGAAGAATAGTTACAAATAAAAAGTCATATCAATATCAGAAACAACTATTTATTTGGTAAAAAATATTAAATAAAAAAATTACTTCTTGACTTTTCTGAATAACTTTTTAATATATGACCCTAAGCAAAAGTTATGACAACAAAGTTCGGAAATTAAAACTGATTTATAAGTAAAATTATACGCCAGGAAATTAATATTTAAGTGTAAAGCGCTCATCTCTAATTATAAATTTAATTATGTTTTTAACAGAATTGTAAATAATTTAGAAGTTCAATGGTTGACAAGCAAACACAATATAACATTTTCCGGCACCTTTTTGATTGCAATGATGTTCACTACAAAATAAGACAACAACAAAAAGTTAATAAATGGAAAAACAAGACATTTTTCATTTATTAACTGATAGGTTAGGCTTAACGACCTTCTGGGTAAATTATACCTATTTCTGCTGCTATATGGGAAGAATATCCATTGTTGTGTGTCAGTTTAAGTGCTATGATCTGCCAGTATTATTACAGCTGGTCAGGGCATTTCACTTGAGTTATATTGTACGAGATGTATATGCTACCATATAAGTAACAAATAAACTACGCCAAACAATGAAATGTTACAAAAAAAACATTAGGGAATAAAAACCGTATAGTATTTATCACTCTGTGGGAGGTTTGTGTAGACAATTCCACAATAAGAAAATGCTTCGCAAATATTTCATCTATCTACAGGGAGAAACAGGAAATGACAAAAGAGCTTTAGGTCAAAAGTTTTTTGTTCATCCTACTTGTACGTTGTTTAAGGACAAAAGTAATTTGACAAGGTTTTTAACTTATTAACTTTATTTATTTATTCATTGCACATCATACAAAAATATGCACAGTATATATAAGGAAAAGATACATACATGACGAATGATGGTTATGCAGATAACCAATAGATGAAAGATAGGATTCCAAGAAGAATGGGGTGGGGTGAGTTGGTGTGATAGACAAAGAAATAAAAAGGAACATCCAATATAGACATTTATTATTTATATATGTGATATACATACACGAACACATACACAAACAAATACTAATACAATATGCATGAAAAATACATATCATTCGTATTGGTAAACAAATGAATGCAATAAATATATTAATATAATTATATAGGTACAATGGATAGTGCCCAACAACTACCGGCATAGGTGTGACCTAGACGTTACACATAATCTATGTTATGTCCATGTTCATCTTAATACCTATCTGTTCGGGGGTACTATTGAGGTAATTAAGCATTCTGTTTAGATCTTCCAGCGATTCTGCCATAAGGACTATATCGTCGGCAAATGAAAGGTGAGTGATGTACTCGCCATTGATGTCAATGCCGTATCCCTATCGAGTAACTTGAACAGCAGTTTCGTAGTAGGATGCAAAACCAATTGTGTATACCGATGTTTTTTTTTTACTTTATTACAAAAAAAAATATAGACGACTCATTTTTATAGGAATTTCATCTCTTGATGAAATGCCTACTTCAGGAATCAGAGGAATTTCAGGGATTTCTTCTTGCTTCTCTACCAAATTACCAAAATGCACTAAAAATATTTGATATAACCGTTACCATGGTAAGATGTTCTTTTGTTATGAGTAAAATAAAACTCGGACATGGGCCGTTCCTCCAAACAAAAATTGAAAAAAAGACTGTATTAGAGCGTGTACGCTCTAATACAGTCATTTTTCGATTTTTACGTGACGCCACTGAAGTTGGGTGATAGGACCTCAATATAATATGTCTGCCATGCAAAATAAATATAACAAAAAAATTATTAACAACATATATAAATTGCAGTTTTATTGAAATAACGTAAATTATAAAGAAAAAAATTGTACTTGTAAACCTATCTGCCATGAACTTGGAACCGCCATAGGTGTCGGTCAATGCCAAATGCCAATGTTATTTTTCAGTAACTTTTATTGAATATTTCAAGATGTCAAAGCGGCAGACTTATTTTTTTTTATTTTCACGTTTTTTCGGTCACTTTTTACACCTTTCATACCTGAGTCTCTATGTCAACCGCCGGTAGAATTAAAGAGTCCCTATTTCATACCTCAGGTATTGGGGATTAACTGAAGAAAAAAACTTATTGAAATAACGTAAGTCGGCCACTCACTGGCTCTTAGACCACTTGACCACTTTACGTAACATGTTAATAATATGAAAGTTGCTATGAAGTCTTTTTTACAATACTCTTTAAAAATATGTGTGATGTTTCAAAATTCCGCTTAATTTAAAAATAATCCTTTTCTTTAAGAAATCTACATCGGTTTGAAAAGTAACTCCCGTGTCAAGAAGCCACAACATGCTTCGGTACATTTATAGATTTTTGATAAATGGTGTTGAATAACGACACGTTTATCAGTGGTAGAGCCACGCGGCAGCTTTTGCTGTCGCACGGATGGGCTGGCTCGAACCAGGGTGGTATCACGACCTCACAGAAAACTAGCGTGAAGTAGAGGTTTACCTCTGCGTTTTGACTGGTGAGTGCAGGTGACTGGAGGCCCTTTTTACTGGAAATGAAGCATTCCATTTTGGTACTCACGGGTGACAAAGCATCTACATTTTGATTTGTAATGGAGGATAGATGTAGAAGTCTATAGGCCGCAGCAACCACTTACCATCAGGTGGACTGTGTGCTCGTTTGTCAACCTTATCCTATAAAAAAAATTATCTTATTAAGCTAATAACAGATATAAAAAAATCTATTCTTTTTTATTTTTGGAAAAGCAAACAACATAGCTTTGATTCCGTCGAAAATTGGGCGGTACTGCAGTCCCTTCAGCGGTGCCAAGTTGACTGTCGGTATATTGAAGTGCTGAAGTGTTTGTACAGTAGGCCTACGATGGCGATCCGAGTACAGAACCAGAGTACCAAACCTATCTAAATGCAGTGAGTAAGACAGGGTGAGGGTTATATCCCCGAAACTCTTCTCCGCTGCATTAGAAGACGTTTTCAAGATTCTGGACTGGAAAAGATACGGTATTAACATCAACGGCGAGTACATCACTCACTTTTGATTTGCTGACGACTATCACTTTTGTTACGGCCCGCAGCTGCTCCTGCAAAGATTCAATATCCGGGGCCCATGAGCGGAAGATTAACGAGCAGCCGCAGGTTCGAGCCCGAATGGCTATATGAAAAAATTTCCTATAATACTAAGGTATATCGGAGAATGCTAGAAACACATATTACATACTAATATCAGAAACTAACTTAGCACCAAGGCTCGTTTAAGCCGTGAGTGGGTGTAAGGTGAATGGCAAGTAGTGTTCAGTGATGTGTAAATGTGTGAGACCTTGACCATCTTAGGCGATCAGCAGCGGCCGAGTTCCAAGCTGCCCCAAAATGCTGCATCGATCCAGCAGGCTCCACCGCTGGACCATTTCTTTCTTCCTTGTCACTATTTCAGTCTATTAGCTTCATTGTACTTTTAACTAACTTAAACTCGCCTAATTCCACATTCATCTTAGAATCGAACACGTGATACCCGACACAGTAAGGACAGTAGTTCCAATTCGATTCAATGTCCCGGATTCACTTAGCACAAAATTATAAATAGGGAATTAAAGCGATCTCTTAATGAGTCATACGATTCAGCGTTAAACACAACTAAGTTCCTTCATTCGACACCAAAACACTACGTCGCGAAAAGTTTCAAAATACGCCTCGTTGACACGTAAACTAACAAGCCAACCAACACACAAAAAAGGGCACTTAACGCGACGGCACAATTATAATGATTTCCTGACGATCAACCGGGAGGAGCTCTCGAACAAGGAATGCGCGGTTCGAATCCTAGACCGTATATCTACTTGACGCGCGCGTGCACAATTCCGCATCCCCGAGCAAGTTAAATATTGCAAAATTCACATATCCATGTGACAAAGTAACACGGACTTAATCTAACTATCTGAACCCGATAACTGTCGCGTGAACTTCGGCCGCAATAAACGAGCTACGCGGGTTCCCCGCTTCGCGGCCAGTGGGCAACTCCCTCATCATCGCCCACGCGTCGAGCCACTGCCAGCCGTACACGGCCGCCCCACCTCGGCGCTTATCTCACCTACATACCATCGGATGAGGCGCCAGCTCGAACGCAATTTGGTGGCTTTCAAACATAACCAAATTTGGGCATAAACATACCCCCGTCCCGGACATAAGGACTTTGCAAGCAAACCGTCAAGCGGGACAGGGTCGCGACGGCACGTTGCAAGACCTAATCTACACCAAAACTAGGCCACCTTAGGCACACAATCAGATCTTGCAACCCTAGTCACCGCCTCAAAAGATAGCCCCAATGTGGCAAGCCGGAGGGTCAACCTCCACTGGATGTTCTCCTGGGCATCGCAGCACCTTAACAAGTCCTGTACCGGACAGAAGTCCGACGACCTCTTTCAAACACCTATCTGTGCCCCTATGATTCGTTCTGCAATCCGACCGGATCAGGTCTGCAAACAGCGACGTGACACGACGCGGCCCAGCGTAGCCTCCTAAGCTTCAGTGCTGAGAGCACCCACAAATTCCACATGAACGTAGTCTATGGAGAGCCAAAAAAACGCACAGATAGTCCCTAGTATGAATTTTCAAACAAGTAGGCATAACCAAGCCATCCACCATATAATCATTTACTCAAATAGTGCGGCAGCTAATTTCAATCTGATAATCTCCAAACTAGCTAGCCTTTTAGACAAGTAGTCCTATACTCATATTTCAACTAATTTTCAAAAGCACCAATGTTCAACCACAGAATTAATTCAAACAAATTAATCACCGATGCACATAGGTCAAACTGACAAATTAAACAAAACGATAAACGTAAGAGACAGCCCTATTTCTCATTTCAAATAAATATCTTAGAGAGTGCCAACAAAATGTGAAACCCAAAAGAGGAATGACTTTTATTCCTTTCGGCACAAATAGGGTTATCCAATTTCAATTTTCTTTTCAACAAAACACAATGATCAAACACAATCACAAAAACATTAAATTCGCATTCTTAATCGCAACCGCCACAAATATGAATATTTCGCGGAAGGCACAAACCCATTTTTAATTGTAATTCAAAGCATCGTTAATTAAGTGCTCGACCAAAACCAAATCTAACAATCCCTAACAGCGCAATTCAACGCTCCCGTAGAGCCCATCTTCCCAACAACTTAGCAGAGGCCAACCCGGTGGTGAACCCGGAACCAATAAAGCGCGTACCGTTAAACAATCGACGCTCGGGTTGTACACCCTCACTGAGGCCGTCGACAATAGAACAGTTTGACAAGTGAGCTGTTGACGGCTCACAGAATTAGTGGAGGCGGCCGCGGTGAAATCTAGAGCAGCAGCTACCTAGCTGGGGCTGCCTACATCAAAGGGGGAACGGTAGTACCCCGAGCTGCGGCCACTCAGCTGACGAGGGTGAGAAAGGTCTAGCTGACCGCTGAGTGGCAGTGAAGTCCCTCTCAACATACTGAGGGAGGGGGTGGCGACGCCCCGCCCCTGGGGGAACAACCCCCCCGCTCGTGGGAGTCGAGAGCCCGGGAGAGCCCTGAGAGGAAACGCCGTTCGCACCCAGACACAAAATGGCATGGTGAGAGCCCTGGCCGCGCGATGGCATCACTTCTAAATACAAATTACTACGCGGCTCAAATACAAATTACAAATTAACAAATAACAAATACAAAAAAAAAATTACGAGTAACAAATACCGTTCCTATCAAATCAAGTTAAATACAAATTACACAAATACAAACTACTATTTATTAGATCAAATACAAACCACAATACAAATGAAGATACACATCACAGTCGATCTACAAAAGATGCCTCGCTCAGACAACTGACCCTTCGACAATTAATCAACTATAATTATACGACAACGATAATTAACCGATTACGTGATAATAACCAACTACCTACCCAACGCATATCTAGCTCTAGCAAACTCCCGCTTGCGCAACCTACGAGCGCGGCTTTCCAATCTACCCGCTAACAAACAAAAAAAGCAAGTAACAAAGGAAAATAATTTTATTATTATGTATTAGGCCGGGCGTGATTGTAGACACAAATTAGACCAATCTAATCACGCTCTGCTACCAAAAATGTTACGGCTCGCAGCTGCTCCTGCAAATGTGCAATATCCGGGGCCCATGAGCGGAAGATTCAACGAGCAGCCGCAGGTTCGAGCCCGAATGGCTATATGGAAAAATTTCCTATAATACTAAGCTATATCGAAGAATGCTAGAAACACATATTACGTACCAGTATCAGAAGCTAACTTCGCACCAAGGCTCGGTCAGGCCGTGAGTGGGTGTATGGTGAATAGCAAGTAGTGTTCATCATCATCATCATCATTACAGCCCTTCACAAGTCCACTGCTGAACATAGGCCTCCCCCAAAGAATGCCACAAAGCACGGTCCTGAGCCACCAGCATCCATCGACTTCCTGCATATCTTACCAGGTCGTCACTCCATCTAGTGGGGGGACGCCCTACACTTCGCCTGCCGGTACGAGGCTGCCACTTTAGAATCTTTCTTCCCCATCGGTTGTCGGTTCTTCGAGCTATATGGCCGGCCATTGCCACTTCAGCTTACTAATCCGTTGGGCTATGTCGGTCACTCTGGTTCTACTGCGGATATCCTCATTTCTGAGTATATCACGCAGAGAAACTCCGAGCATAGCCCTCTCCATAGCTCGCTGAGCGACCTTGAGCTTCCTCATCCGGCCAGCAGTGAAGGACCACGCCTCAGTTCCGTATGTCATCACTGGCAATACGCACTGGGTGTACAGTCTCGTTTTCAAGTTTTGAGGTATACCTGACGAGAAGATGTGCCGTAATTTCCCGAACGCTGCCCATCCGAATTGAATCCGTCGATTGACCTCTCGGTCGAAGTTGGACTTACCTAGTCGGACTATTTGTCCCAGGTAAACATACTCGTCAACAACTTCGAGCTTAGTGTTCCCAACAACTACCGGCATAGGTGTGACATGAACGTCAAACAAGATTTTGGTTTTGTCCATGTTCATCTTAAGACCTATTCGTTGGGAAACACTATTGAGGTCATTGAGCATAGTGCTTAGGTCCTCTAGCGATTCTGCCATAAGGACTATTTCGTCGGCAAATCGAAGGTGAGTGATGTACTCCCCATTGATGTTGATACCATATCCTTTCCAGTCCAGAAGCTTGAAAACATCTTCCAATGCAGCGGTAAAGAGTTTCGGGGATATGACGTCACCCTGTCTTACATCTCTCTGCAATTGGATAGGTTTCGTACTCTGGTTCTGTACTCGGATAGCCATCGTAGGTACCTACTGTACAAGCACTTCAACACTTCGATATACCGACAGTCAACTTGGCATCGCTGAAGGGACTGCAGCATCGCCCAAATTTCAACGGAATCAAAGGCTTTCTCATAGTCCACATACGCCAGACATAGTGGCAAATTGTACTCCTCGGACTTCTGTACAATTTGTCGAAGGGTATGTATGTTGTCTATGGTGCTAAAGCCTTTTCGGAAACCGGCTTGTTCGGGAGGCTGGAAGTCGTCAACTCTGCGCGCGAGACGATTCGTAATGACTCTCGAAAACAGCACGTAGACGCGTAGTGTTCAGTGATGTGTAAATGTATGAGACCTTGACCACCTTAGGCGATCAGCAGCGGCCGAGTTCCAGGCTGCCCCAAAATGCTGCATCGCTCCAGCAGGCTCCACCGCTGGACCATTTCTTTCTTCCTTGTCACTATTTCAGTCTATTAGCTTCATTGTACATTTAACTAACTTAAACTCGCCTAATTCCATATTCATCTTAGAATCGAACACGTGATACCCGACACAGTAAGGAGAGTAGTTCCAATTCGACATTCAATGTCCCGGATTCACTAATCACAAAATTACAAATAGGGAATTAAAGCGATCTCTTAATGAGTCATACGATTCAGCGTTAAACACAACAAAGTTCCTTCATTCGACAACAAAACACTACGTCGCGAAAAGTTTCAAAATACGCCTCGTTGACACGTAAACTAACAAGCCAACCAACACACAAAAAAGGCACTTAACGCGACGGCACAATTATAATGATTTCCTGACGATCAACCAGGAGGAGCTCTCGAACAAGGAATGCGCGGTTCGAATTCTAGACCGTATATCTACTCGACGCGCGCTTGCACAATTTCGCATCCCCGAACAAGTTAAATATTGCAAAATTCACATATCCACGTGACGAAATAACACGCACTTAAATTCATACTCACTTAGGCGCTCCTATGCCGCACTGACTCTAAAGTAGGACTTTGACCTAAGACCCGAGAAAACGACATAGGTGTGACATGGACATTAAACATGATCTTTGTTTTGTCCATGTTCATCTTAAGACCTATCCGTTGGGAAACACTATTGAGGTCATTGAGCATAGTGCTTAGGTCCTCCAGCGATTCTGCCATAAGGACTATATCGCAAGCAAAAAAAAATATTCCGAAGTAATGGTATTTAAGGAGGCTTTATTTTGGTATTTAAAAGAGGTTGACTGGTGTGCAGGGTCTATAGTAGCTGCTTACCATTATTTGTACTGTGTTTTTTATAAGTTCAATTTAAGGGGGAGGTTTGCTTAGAATGTAAAAATAAAATTTAATGCACACATCGGAACACAACGTAGTAAGACTGTGCGTATTAGGTGAATATGACCCTCTATCCATCTATCACATTTTCCAAGTGGGCACCATGCATGGGATGCGCCCTTATTTTGCCCAAACTTCCGCTCAGGATGATACTACTTACCAGTACTGACACCTGACACATGGAAGGTACGTAGAGTATTTATAAATGTAATACTACCTACGCATACAGAATCTATCAAGATGACATCATCTACAATTTTCTCTATAATTACTTACTGATTTTTCTATCTGTAGAAAATTGAATTTTATTAGTTGTGGCGATTAACAGTAAATTATTTTAATATAACATTAAGTTAAACAATATTTCTTACTACAATGAAAAAGCTAAAGGCTTAAATTATTTAACAGCCATACATCCCGGTATAGTGCAAAGAACGCTGGCCGCATTTTCTCGCTAAACGGTTACAGGTTGATGGTAAAAGGCTCGGTGCCTTTGAGCGAAAAAAGAACCAGCCCTTTTGTCACCATTATTTAGTTCAAACTAAAACAATTTATGATAAAAACTTTTACTCACTAATCACATTAACCTCGCTAAATTTAAAATGGTTTAACTGAGTTTTCTCCCCGACTGCTCAAGAGTATTTTTAGATTTCTTTTACATATGTACAATTTATATGTTTACACACTATTAAGTAGAATTCTTATATCTTTATGCCAAACGTAATTTAATGCTTACATAATGTAAGAGACATATTATCGCCTTAATCAATGGCGATGCATCTGTAGCATACTTATTTGGTTGATATTCTCATTAGCTATTGATTCAAGTTTAATTTGGGTAGTGTTTGTACATACTCACTTTACTAGTTTTTATTTAAGTTTCTTCCTTCGTAGCTAAGTCTTTTTGGTTCAAATTTTGTAACCAATTTTGAAGCAGTTGCTGATATTGACAATTGAGCTGTAATTTGGTATGCTCTTGTAACAACTATAACAGTGCAGTAACTTAAATACCAGGGAGCTGATCTGATATTGGACCCGGATGATGGTCTTAGCATTGCCCTTTAATACAAGTACGTGAAGATTGATTTACTAATTTAAATAAAACATTCTCAGTGGACTTATTTTCCGTAGCTGATTGCTTGAATCAAAATAAAATGCAGTGTAATGTATGTATGTTAATAACTTTAAAAACAAATGAGCTTCATCGCTGCCGCTGTAGTAAAGAGGTCGACATTCTCGATCAACACAGCCTGGCATGCCAGCGGAGCGCTGGTTACATCCCCCGATATGCCGCCATTTATGACGTCATTCATTGGGCCTTGGTAATGAAAATGTAAAGGTTATAAAACATATTCATCAGTCAACACGCATGATTGTTAGGTAATAGATTTTATGATTTTATTAAAAAATATGTTAACAATATAAATGATGAATACATAGCAAAATATCATATCAGTATGTTTTTGAATGAAAACATATATTGACAATTTTAATATTTAAAATATTCATTTATTTACAAACAATTGTGAGTAATAAATATTAATACGATAAAATATAAATATTGTTACACGTGAAGGATCGTAATAAATTATTATTTTATCTTCTGTTGTATATTAACGTTCACCACAGAATAAATAATAGTTAACGTTTACTAAAATATGCCTATACCGTTATAACTCAGGCGTTAAGCTAAGCTAAGTTAATTTTACAGTACGCGAGCAACCCGTATTCAATCCCCGCCGGCACCAATGAAATCATAATTTTTTTTAATTGCAATTTTAAGTGCTGATTTACAAAGTGCTCGGTGTCGAAGTATGATATCGTAACAAAACCTGCATGTCTAAAAATTAAAAAAAAATATTTCGAAGCCAGCGAGGCGAACATTAATTTCATGCCTTAAAACCCTCTCAGGGATAAGAACAGGCCTGTACCCAACAGTGGGGCGCATATTGTAAATTATTTCTTACAATTTGTTTAATATTTTAATTAAAATAAGTCTTGTTAGGTTAATCTTAATTTTGTTATAATAAGTAACACTTGATAAATGAAAAAAAAATACTTTATTTAATTTTATATCACGTAAAATATATCATAAAAAAAGTAATGAGTATTTGCAATCCCGAATAACTTTTTGTAAAAATATTTCCCAAGGCATGTCAATGTACGTGACCACGATCATCTCAATAGGGTTTAGCAATCAGGAAGAGTGATCCATTGAGATTAAAAACCATTTTATTCGATCGAGCATAAAATTACATTGCTACAAATATGATTAAAATTTTGGTTTCGCTTTACGGTTTACTAACAAATAACTGAGGTTATTAAAAGGCTTTAAACTTGCTTCATTTATCTACCGACTTCAAAAAGGAGATGGTACTCAACTCGAAATTCGGTGAACCGATTTCGAAGATTCTTTTTTATTTAAAAGCTGGTGCTTCACATGTGGATCCAAATAAATTAGATCAAGTTTTATTATGCATCTGACTCTCTCGCACCTCGAACGCTAATGTACATGTCATGTCAATTTATGCGGTAGCTTTACCTAGCTGTAGCCCGAGTGGGTCGGCTCGAAAGGGGTACACTCTCATAGAATACTAGCGTGAAACAGCAGAATAATGCTGCTGTGTTTCGTATACTAAGTGTAGAGAACCTGAGATCCGTTTTACTGGAAATGAGGCATTCCATCTTAATCCTCAGGGGTGACAACGCATCTGCATTTTGATTCTTACTCGAGGATAAATGTAGATATCTATGGGTCACAGCATCCACTGCTGTAGCCACTTACCATCGAGTGGACTGTAAGTTTGTTTGCCACACCAGTTTTATAAAAAAACTTAATAAAAAAAAATGTGGTACTCTTCCCTTAGCGCTATCTCTTCCAGACAACCTATATGTTACAGAGTACAGTTGACACAGAGTTGGCACAGAGTAAAAATATGATGTGTTATTTGAGGATATGAAAAACAGCCAATTTCTTTTCTTTTACACCGTCCCATACGACGATGTAGTGATAAACAGACAGATGTTATTCCATTCTAGATTTAGTATATTTTTCTTTCCAGTCAGTAACATTCTTCTGGTTTACTGCACGTCGCCACTACACGCGCAGTGAGCTAGAAATTTAAGAGTTAGTTCATTCTTGAAATCTTTATTCCTCTTCTTTTTCTTCATTATAACCATTATAACTCACTAATGAACATAGACCTTTACCATTGCACTCAGGATTTGCCTTAGTCGTCATGCTAGGCAGGCGGACTGACGATCGCAGTGGGCAGTTGTCTCGTTATTTCTCGCCCGACGTAAACGATGGTTGTACTGCCATCTGTCGGAGCCATAAATATCTTTCTGGCGTTTTACATAGTCCTCTTTTATGATTTTTATGCCTGCCATTCCTGAAATCAGTACATCATATTTTTTTCTCAATTAACACATTTCTATTTAATATCAATATCCTGTACCAAACGCTAACTTAATTTTACCACTGACAACCGCTTCAGTAATGTGGTTAAAGATACCATTACACTCAATCATTTGTTCTAATAGAAACTATTACCGTCAGAGCGATATAGTCCAGATACGCTCGGAAAAGACTTTTCAATATGATTTTAGCTACTGATATACCAAAGACCAGTATTTTCATTTATATTAAATTAAAAACATCTTTTAGATTTTTAATTAATTTTTTTTCGTTACTAACTTACAAGAATAATGTGGATGTGAAATATATATATATATATATATATATATATATATATATATATATATATATATTTCACATCCCCATCACAATTTCACACTAGTGTAATGTGAGGGAAGTAGTTATAAAATGCTGTGCTATGTTATAAAAGCACTGCTTTTTATTCGCCCTATATATATATATATATATATATATATATATATATATATATATATATATATATATTTAAATATTCTGTATTTTTCGTTGACATTTTATAAAAGCAGTGCATTTTATAGCATAGCTCAGCATTTTATAACTACTTCCCTCACATTACACTAGTGTGAAATTGTGATTGGGATATATTACGGTATGGTCAAACTGTAATTGCTCTATACTGAATATACAGCAACGCCGTTTTATTGCTGATAATGATGATTAATTGCGTAAGCAGAAAAGCAAGTTGAACATCCACTCTCACACTAATATTATTTTTAACAATTAACCTCGTGATGTACGATTGTATTGCGCACGTCGAGGGTTCATCTTTTATGGATAATTTAGCGATATCTTTTGTTGATGATTTAGGCTACCTCGGTCTAAAGCAATATAATTATAATGGTAATTCAAAAGGTAATATTCTCGATCTATGTTTCTGCAATTCTCCATTAGTTGTTAGGACCTCTCTACCACTCTTAAAGGAAGATGCATATCATCCTGCGTTAAATATTGAAATACCTGATATTAATATATCGCCTTTCAAAAAACGTAAACAACCGCGTTTTAATTTTTTCAAATGTGACTACGAGAAGTTAAATAATTATTTTAAAAATATTGATTGGCATTCAGAATTAAATGCCGCCGACACAATAAATGAAGCGTTAGATATTTTTTATAGCAAATTACATGAATGCTTCTCCATTTACGTACCCATTAATATGTATTCTAACAGCCGACATCATTATCCTGTATGGTATTCTTCTTCTTTAATAAAAAAAACTTATTCGCGAAAAATGGCGCACTCATTGTATTTGGAAAAAATACCGTAATCCGAGTGATTATGGTGAATTTTCGCTTTTAAGAGCGCGACAACACCGCATTCAATTTAATTGTTTTAAATTTTTTACTAACAATGCTGAAAAATATATCAGGTCCAATCCTAAACACTTGGAAATATGTCAGTTCAAAAAAAGGCTGTTTCAGTTACCCAAGACAGTTTACACTGGGAGATCAGAAATATGAGGTAGGTGCAAGTATTTGCTCAGCTTTTAATAAATTTTTTGAAAGTATTTTTATTACATCAGCCAAACTCAGCCTTATCACGTTTCTGAATACTCCACCACGGAGTCACTATCCCGCATACATATTACTCGAGAAATATTTCTTAAATTCCTAAAATCACTTGATAAATCTAAGGGACCTGGAACTGATGGTATTCCCCCTATTGTATTGGTTTCATGTGCTATTGGTGTCATTGCCTATTACTATTCTATTTCGTCGTTCTCTCGATGAATGTATTTTCCCCGATTTATGGAAAACAGCAAATATAATTCCCATACATAAAAAAGGACCAAAAACCTCAATTGAAAATTATCGTCCGATTTCAATTTTGAACAATATCAGTAAACTTTTCGAAAAAATCGTTTACAGTTTCATCTA
Organism: Parnassius mnemosyne; assembly: GCA_963668995.1. Classification (NCBI taxonomy): domain Eukaryota; kingdom Metazoa; phylum Arthropoda; class Insecta; order Lepidoptera; family Papilionidae; genus Parnassius; species Parnassius mnemosyne. The sequence continues at coordinate 19,138,715 of CAVLGL010000013.1, read as the reverse complement.
CCCCATTATAATCCGTGGTATTCCTGAAACACAGCATGGCTTCATAAAAGGGCGATCTACGGTATCGAATTTGTCTCTGTTTTCGAGTTATGTCCTCCTGTATATGGAGAATGGTGGTCAGGTGGACGTGGTCTACACTGATTTTGAGAAAGCCTTCGATCGTGTAGACCACGACCTTCTGCTCCACAAGCTCTATTTGCTTGTAATTCATGGAGACCTACTTCGGTGGGTGAGCTCCTATCTTTCTAATCGCTCTCAGGCTGTAGTACTGGGTGGATACAAATCCGATTATGTAACTGTTCTCTCGGGTGTCCCACAGAGATCGCACCTTGGCCCGCTATTCTACAATGCGTACATCTTTGCGACATTGCCAACTGCTTTTCTCATTCTAATCACCAATTATATGCGGATGACAAAAAAATATACCGGGCAGTTCGTTCTGTTGAAGATTGTAGATTGTTACAATATGACTTGCATAACTTGTTTTCTTTTTATCAACAAAATAAGATCTATGTAAATATTAAAAAATGTCAGATTATAAGCTTTACACGCAAGAAAAATCCAATTGTTTTTTCTTATAACTTTAATAATCAAGTATTAACACGAGTCACTGATGTACGTGATCTCGGCGTTTGTTTTGACTCCAAGATGCTCCTTAATATGCATTATGATAATATAGCAGATAGAGCTTACCGTATGCTTGGATTTGTTCTAAGAACCTGTCAAATGTTTAAAAGTACTTTAGCATTAAAAACGTTATATTTTGCATACGTGAGAAGTATATTGGAATACGCTAGTCCAGTATGGTCGCCTTTATACGAAGTTTATAAAGCACGCTTAGAGCGTATTCAGAAAAAGTTTTTAAAATCTCTAAATTTCAGGTGCGACGTCACCGCGCAAACATTCATGTCTTACAGTGATAATTGTCGTAAATTTAAACTTCTTACGTTAGAAGAACGCCGTGAGATGTTAGACATAGGTTTTTTGTTTGATATTTTACGCACTCAACTTGATTGCCCTTTTCTGCTTTCACAGATCTCCTTTAATGTGCCCCGACGTAGGTTAGACATACACCGTTATTCAGTGTTGCCTTACATCATACTAATTATGGCAAGAATAGTGTCCTCACCAGAATGGTTAAAATGTTTAACAGTAAATTCTCTCATATTGACCCATTTATCCATTCAAAAAATACATTTAAACTAAAGATAGTACATGCTTTGACAGGAGTAGACAATTAATCTTTATTGTTTATGTTGGTATCCGTGTAGCATCTCAATTTAGGGTATCCGTAGTAGCATCTCAATTTAGATGTCCAATTCACATTACACACATATACACAATTTATATAATGTGTGTATATGTGTGTAATGTGTGTATGTGTGTGTACGTGGGTATATTGTATGTATATTTATTTATTTTATGTTTTATTTATTTTATGTTTGTATATATATGTTTACCTATATGTATAAGTATTTAAATAAATTTGATTATATGTGATGTTGATATATGTCTACATATGTGTATGTGTGTGTATGTATATGTATGTGTATATGTGTATATATATATATTATATTATCTTATTAAAGCATAAATATTTTTCTAGATCAGCCATGACAGACTTAGTATTGTTTTTGATCAAAGTATCTGTTACTTTTCTTTTCATACTTCTGATTCATGCTAAATTGTAAAAAGTGGATGACTGTTATTGGCCCTATGCAAAGACATATTGTTACGGCCTACGGCTGCTCCCTTAAAGGGTCAAATCCTCTGGGGCCCATGAGCAGAAGACTTCACGAGCAGACGTAGGTCGGGCTTCAATATGGCCACGTGGAATATCTCTAATTACACTAAACTATATGGAGGAGCATTCTATACTACGGCCAGTCGACCGGGAGGATATTAGACGGAGCTTACTTACCTATATCCAAGGCGACTGGTCCCTCCGGAGTCGGTCAGGTCGCATGTAGTTGTGTAGTGCAAGGAAAATAAGGTGATGTGATGTGTATCTGGGTGTGACTGATGGTGATAGACCCTAGACCTTGGCCGTTGGCAGCAGCCCGGGCGTCGACACTGCTCCAAATTGAGGGAACCTTCCGCGGTATTGTCCACAGTCACTTTCCTCGTTCGTCACGATGACAGTCAATTAACTCTATCGTACGATTAACTAACTTACAGAAGCCACTAACTCTCGTTGGGTATAAGGTTAACGCACAAAACGCACGCGGAGTTTCCGGATCAAAGGTCACTACCGTTTCGCGTAGCAACAGTTATTTCTAGAATATCAAAGGCCGCACTAGCTAATATTGCCGAGTGCACTTATGCAGATTCTGAGTCAGACACAATGAGTCCCTGGGAAGCTCTCCAGCAGGAATGCGCGTCACAAATCCTAGACCGTATATTTACTGTGAAAAGAATGATAATGACAACTATTCCAATACTGTGACCTATGACTATGACGACACAAAGCATTACCATGACGCAACTGAGATAAACGAACGAGATAACGTAGATTGCCAACCTTCTACATGTAGTTCGACGCAGGATCTTGAAAAGACTCGTTCTTCAAAAAAGACAAAATAGAAGTAAAATTACATATACAGAGACAGCTTCCATATATATATATCTCCACCGCGCCGTTAAAATTTCTAATTGATACCGGGGCGAATAAGTCCTTCATAAATCCAGAGGCCATACAAAAATATTTGACACATATACCTTTAAATTATGATGCGTTCGAGGTAACTAATATATATGCTACAACTAGGAATAATTATTTGATAACTAACAAAAATGACAGCGTGCTAACGTTAGCACCGCTGACAGACGACTCACTTGCACTCGCGTGCGCTAGACACATCCAACTGTCAAACCGGTATGGCACCGAGCGTCGCGCCCCCTAGACGTCGATTCCGACAACAGCGTTTGGCGCGAACACATATTATATAAGAATTATGTATCACAGAATGAAGGCTGTTGTTATCCCTAATAATATAAAATAAAGAATTTAAAAAAAATGTAAATTTCCGACATATATATATTCCTATGCTATATTTAATAAACTTTTAAAGTAATGAGTAACACGTGTAGTAAAATAAATGACTGTAGTAATATGACGAGGCTAGTAATATAAGCATAATTATGTAAGGAATATGCATATTCAAATTATCGCTTAAGCATTAATTTCTTTAGTACTTGTAAGTACATCATCTTATATTTTTAATAAGGCAGTGACATTCAAGTACATAGGAGAGTAAAGCCGTAAGTCAGTCCGTCGACTAATAAATGTCTCGTTATTCTTAGTTCTAGTACCTCTGAACGAATTCGGTGGAGTGGATTGTTCAGCCTCTTGCCTTGTTAGGACCCAGTCTCGACTTTTTAATTTTGCTTTAAGTGTTTGTCTGTAGGTAGTTTTAATTTTTTTTAATCATATTTTATGAACTGTTGTCAGGTTTTAATAATCGAAATTGTGTATGCAAAGAAATATTATTTCGGTACAGAAATGTTTTTAATTATTTACTCTCTTAATAAATCTATATTTAACGAATACGTATTTTAAATTGCTTATAAACATATTATGGAAAAATAAAATTTTCTTGTTATTAAATTGAAGAGATAATCGAACTTACAGTACACCTGCTGGTAAGTGGCTATTGCAGCCCGTGGACACCTGCAACTAATTTCAAACTAGAAGGCTAGAAATGCGTTGTCATCTCTGAGCACTTAGATGGAATGCCTCGTAGTCTGTAATTATAATGACTCTATGTACTCTTCAAACCGCAACACATCAGTGCATGCACCATTTGGCGAAAGAAAGAACTTAAATTATATATATTTATTTCTTCGACGTAAGAAAAAAAGTTATTTTGTCGAATGATTTTCATACTAAATATAGTACCACTTAACATTATATATACAAAATGGTAAACTAACACGTTGGTGTACTCAAAAAGACGGTTAAAAACATAAGCAGCACCTGTTCATAAATATTACGCATGTGGCAGCTATCACTCTACCATACTAAATACACATAAACACATTAAATAAAAGTGAACCACCTGCCACACGACACCGTTGCAAGCAGAGTCATTTAAGCGAGCACGACATACCCAGGACCTTCACATATTGAAATGTATCTCCAAAAAACACAAAGTTACAGTTTTCTAACCACACTTGTAATTTTTCACTTTTACCACTTTTATTTATGCCTTAAAAACCAACCCATATTACTCAAGCCTAAACAGCAAAGAATCTAAAACCCACCCAAACGGACTCTTGCACAGAAAGAAATTCTTAGCAGCTAGTTAAAAAAGACCTAAGTACCACCTAGAAGTATAAGACGTGTTATGAAATATAACAATACTTATAGTTTTTTTCATTAAAAATACGTTAAAGTACCGTAAATGTATGAGCAAGCAAAATTACTCCTATATTGTGGAGGTGTATTACATACACAAACTACACAAAATCCAGACTCAGAATAGTCATTTATAGACCATATAGATACATGTAGGCGCAAGATTTGAACCCATGGACCACAGCGTCGCATACCTTTATTTATAGTATTTTCGTTAAAAGTAAAGCGAATTAAAATATTAATTATCATCATTACAGCCCTTCACAAGTTCACTGCTGAAAATAAGCCTCCCCAAGAAATGCCACAAAGTACTGTTCTGAGCCACCTGCATTCATAAACTTCCTGTATGTCTTACCAGGTCGTCACTCTATCTAGTGGGGGGTCACACTACACTTCGCCTGCCGATACGAGGTTGCCACTCGAGAACCTTTTTTTCCTATCGGTTGTCGGTTCTTCAAGCTATATGGCCGGCCCATTGCCACTTCAGCTTACTAATCCATTGAGCTGTGTCAGTCACTCTGGTTCTACAGCGGGTATGCTCAAACTGAATACAAACACATTGGCACAGCATATCCGTAGATGGTACCAGACTCAGTATAAAAATATTTTTCCAGGTTACGATTATTGAAAATTTACTGATGAAACAGTCAGGTACAGAGAAATAATGTAATAAAAGTGATTCAATTTTCAGTTCGTGAAAATTTTGCGTGCATTCTTGACTGTATGAAGTTATATATATATATATATATATATAAGCCCAATCATCCCGCCACGATTAACGTACGTCGATTATTACCATCAATATACTGTTATGGATTGTCAAAAATGTGAGTTTTAAAGGGTAAAAAATATTTATAACTTGATAATTAACCATAATATGATGAAGACTTTTTCCTAGCCACCTTTGAATACCAGTAATAGAACAGTATAGAGCCATGATTCTGCTATATTAATTGTATAGTTGTAGCACGAATGGGTCGGCTCGACCGGGGAAGGACCATTCTCTCTCAGAACACCAGCGTAAAATAGCAGCTTAATGCTGCTGTTTCGTAAGGTGAGTGCAGAGAACGTGAGACCCTTTTTACTGGAAAACTGGCCTTTTTTTTACTGGCGCAGTGGCTTAGCAATTGAGTAGCAGTTCTGGGAGGCGCGGGTTCAAATCCTGCAAGGAACAAGTATATGTATAGCCTACAAATAATTGTTCCCGGTGTGGATTTTTCTCCTTGTGCAATTTATGCTTGTAAACTGCCCCCACGATAGAGGAGAAAATCCTAGTGTGGTGTTTACGATTTTTTTTTAAATCCTCACGGCTGACAACGCATCTGCATTTTGATTTGTAAACGAAGATAGATGAATCTCTATGGGCCACAGCAACCATTTACCGTCAAGTTTACTGTGTGCTCTCTTGTCACTCTTATCCTATTAAAAATCTTCAAGTACTTTCTCTGAAATTAAAGTGTCACAAGTGGACGAGGATAGATCAAACTGAGGTTCTCACTCTTGCTTACCCATCCGTGCCTAACGTATATTTATGTGATTCGGAAGAAGTGTAAGATACACGAGATAAATCGACTAGGCCACGCAAGGAAATGTCCGCCGCGCTGCCCCAATGCGTGTTGGCGAACTTCCCATGTCTTCGAGATTTTTTTTCTTATTTTGCAGACATGCAGGTTTCCTCACGATGTTTTCCTTCACCGCTGAGAACGTGGTAAATCAGTACATAAAATTTTAATTAACAGTTTCGTTGGTGCTGGCGGTGATCGAACCCGGGTTGCTCGCGTACTGTGAAATTTACAGCGATCACTAACCATCTGAGCTAGCACGGCTTTAGAAAGTATATGAATTATTATATCGAATATACAATCGGCAATAATTAATACCATGCTGCTTATAGGTATTTTTGAAGAGAAACTTCTTTATCGACGTAGTGGAGAAATTTAGTATGGCATTAAGAAACAACAACGTCACTTTTTCTTTTAACGTTTTCTTCTAATGTTTCACCACCGGGCCGGCATGAATTTACTATTATTTAACCTACTTGTGTAAAAAAATAAAATATTGTATTTAAATATATAAAATACATTGTAAATTATTATTTAAAAGCCTCATCCAAATATTCTTATTCTCAAGAGACTGACTTTTCCGAACCTGTAGTAAAGGCATTAAGTGACTTACAATATTTGTGGTAAAGGTATCAAGCGTTTTTAGTAATCTATTTTCCATAAAAATGTTCACTTTTATTCCACACAATTCATACAATTTTATCATTTCAACAAGATATCGTTTTATATTAGAAACTATCTGTTATCCACCCGCTTTATTGGGCCTTTATTTAGGTATCGATGTAGATTCGACAGATACCAAATTTCATTAGAATCTCTTCAGCCGTTTGAGGGTGATCGAATGACAAACATCCACATTTTTAAGGATATTAGAGATATTATTAGCCTTGTACGTATTAGAATAATACACCTGCACGCAATAATTCTGTTTATTGCACCTAATATTAAGAATCAATATTGCTTAACAAAATTCAATACACAGGTTTTTTTGTGTAACTCAAGTATTTTCTTCACGTGGCGTAATGTTAATAAACAAGAAGGATTGGTGTCGGCCGCCTTCAACCACAATTTTGTCATTTCCTGCTGGTCTGTACTCCTAATAAATACAAGACCCTTCCTTAATTTGTATCACGTCTAAGGGAAAGTTGGTGTAACGATCGATAGCGGCTAACGAAACAATATTATAAAATTTTTGGATCACTCTTTTCAACATGTTACTCCATAAAAAATTAACCTATTTTTTGTTCATGAATGTAAAATTTATTTTTATTTTGAAAAGTTATTATTTGTATAATTTTTTTACTAAAATTGATTAAATATTTTTAGTTAGATGTCGTAAAGGTAAGGAACAAAGAAGAATTCATGGACAGCGTCAAAGGCACGAGACGTCTGGTATGCAATTATCCATCCGCCTGCCAAGTGGTCAAATCCTTCCTGAAACGGGAAGGTATCATGCCCAGCAGTAAAAATTTATGGATAAACAATGAAAATTAATAAAAAATGTTTTATAATTATGTTGTTCTAATAAAGTTTTAGGTATTGAGAAAATGTTACAAATGAATAAAACGTTAGTTTGTTAGTTGTCTTTTGCATGCTTACTAGCTTAATTATTTGGCTTTACCTTAATTGCTTCTTAACTATGCGTATAGTGTTTTCAAGTATATATTATTTTATACATTGCAAGCTTTTAATACACCAAGTTGTTTGACTTTTATGATAAACTTTGCATTTTTAAATTTCACCTTAAAAAGTAATTTACTCTTTGTAATCATCATCATCATCATTACAGCCCTTCACAAGTCCACTGCTGAACATAGGCCTCCCCCAAAGAATGCCACAAAGCACGGTCCTGAGCCACCTGCATCCATCGACTTCCTGCATGTCTTACCAGGTCGTCACTCCATCTCGTGGGGGGACGCCCTACACTTCGCCTACCGGTACGAGGCTGCCACTCGAGAACCTTTCTTCCCCATCGGTTGTCGGTTCTTCGAGCTATATGGCCGGCCCACTGCCACTTCAGCTTACTAATCCGTTGGGCTATGTCGGTTACTCTGGTTCTACTGCGGATATCCTCATTCCTAAGTTTATCACGCAGAGAAACTCCGAGCATAGCCCTCTCCATAGCTCGCTGAGCGACCTTGAGCTTCCTCATACGGCCAGCAGTGAAGGACCACGTCTCAGTTCCATAAGTCATCACTGGCAACACGCACTGGTTGTACAATTTCGTTTTCAGGTTTTAAGGTATGTCTGACGAGAAGATGTGTCCTAGCTTCCCGAACGCTGCCCAGCCGAGTTGAATCCGTCGATTGACCTCTCTTTGTAATGTTGAAAGTAAAAATATACTCAAGGATGACATGACTTAATCGTTATATTAGTATGCTACTACGTCGCGGGACTTAGGTTTAATTCTAAAAGCGAAATCTTAATTAAATCCTAACATTTATGCGAGAACACTTAATCGTACATTGTCAGGGCGTCTTTAATACTGACCTTTTAAATCGAGCTTACCTGTTTCTGTGATGTTGTTTACTATGTAGTGGCGGCGTTAGATAATCCACTCACATTATCATTTCGTAGTTTTCGTAAAATGTGGCAATGGGTAACTGAAAAAGGAGATATGCACTTCTTCTTAAATAAAAGCGAAGCATGGTAGTTATGGCAAATATCCTTCTCAACGACTTTTGATAGACTGTATTGAAATAAAAAAACCCATTAAATACCTTTTATTAAATAATCTCTACGAATATTCGTTGGATGGTACCACCCACTTAGCCTCTTAAATATTTCTGCTGCATCGCAAAAGTGCACCCACTTTCGTGTCCGATTTTAAGAACAAGATAATACGACGAGAAGATAAGTAATCTTAATTAGAAGACATTTCATCTTGGACCTCGGGATGTTAACGTTAAGCTGTAATATATATTTGGACTTGGCACGTTTGTCACGCTAATATTATAAGAATAAAATGAACGCCAAATCAAAAAAAGAAAGATGAAAACATATCTAAATATATAATGTCGTAGTTACAACATTTTAAAACAAGCCTCAAGTACCGCATGTGTTGTGATTTTGTAGCGTAACAGTGTAAGAGTCAACATCCTATTTGATTCCATGAGTGAAAGATCTGTTGCCTCCGATAGCTGGCGGTATATCCATCTGGTATATGCCGAACGTAAATAATCAGACTAGGGACGGAGAGCCGAGTAACATGTGCGCTACGTCTGATACTGTAATTGAAATCTGCCAGCATACACGTGGTGATTATGGCAAATCTATAAGATTATGGAAAAGGTCCGTGGAAAAAAGTGCAACATAAGCTGATGAAAATAAAGAAGAAAATGGTCAGTATTAATAAGTGAAATCCGTGACATAATAATAAAACAATGAACAAAATAAAATGTAACGCAGAAAATACCCGAAAATAAATCCCGCTATATAAAACTATTCTTGAAGTAATATTCTTCACACCGTGGGGTTGCTTTATAGTACCTTATATTAAAGAAAGACTTTGTAAATATTTCACGTTACTAACTGTAGGGTGCGGCAGGAAATGACAATACGGCCTCCGGGAAGGATTTATTGTTCGCCTTACCATTTGCTCGCTACTTAAAGTGCCTTTCTCTTTCCAAAAGAGAAAACCTAAAAGAAAAAGTAATGTTTATAGAACATGTCCAGCACTCACGCATGATTATTAAGATCATAGTTTTTGTGATTTTATTAAAACATAATATGTTAACAAAATAAATGATGAATACATAGCAAAATATTACATATGTACGTTTTTCACATATCATCCCGAAGGTGTCGTAAGAGGCAGCGAGGGAAAATGAAACAGGAGATGGGCAGCAGCATCTTCCTGATAACAACTCAATATAATAAACATCTACGGTTGCCATCCCGCTTGTCAAGCGTGGTAACTATGGCAATATCCCCCTATGACGCAATCTATGAGGAAGGCCTATATTCAGGAATGGACTTTTATAGGCTGAAATGGATGGAATTTTTAAGAATGAAAATATATATAGAAAATTTTATTATACTAAATATTAAGTATATTCACACACATTGCTAAGTAATGAATATTAATACGATACTATATATATATTGTTTTAACTTAAGTATATTAATGCTTAATTCTAATATGCCTATGTCGTAGTAGCTCAGGGGCTAGGCGCTTACTGTAAATTTTACTGTAAGCGGGCAACCCGTGATCAATCATTTTAAACAAATTTTTATCTGTGCGATTGTGAACGCTAATCTCCACAGTTTGTGAACCAATTTAGATGTGATAATATTTTATTTTATATGATATTATTTTCACTGAAATAAGCTATTTCTTCAATTAGACAATCATTTTATAAATAAAGATATGTTAATTTTAAAGTACATCTCGCTCGCCCTTGACGTGATGCGTGGACGAGTTAAAAGATATGACTCATTAAAAAAAAAGCTTTTGTTATTAAATATCGTTTTGAATTAAGGACTGCTTTTAGGCATGTAATAAAATATAAAATAAAAAGTTAAAAGTTTCGGCTTCTAACTGCTGGGCTGAGCCCAGGTCTTCTCTCAGGTCTAAAAGGATTTAAGACAAGTTAGTCCCCCGCGCTGTTACAGTCCGCAATGTCTCATGTCCTCTAAATATTTTTACTTCTCAGTCATGCAGGTTTCTTTACGATGTTTTGATTCAACGCTGAGCACATGGTAAATCAGCTCTTAATTATATTTTGAGAAATCCAGTGATGGTGGGAATAGCTACCACGACTAATTGCTATAACAGGAGCTTATATCCATACTTGTGAGGTTAATTATACTAGCAGAAAATATAACTCATTGAATATTCTTTAAATTGTCCCCTAAGCAAGCTAAACGCCGTTATTGCTTGCTCATTATTTATTTTATTACAATTTTTATTATTTTTTGATTTAATTTTGTAAATATGTTAAATTTGTAAAATTGTTTACTTTTCTTTTGTATATACTATAACAATGAAAACATGCATAGTTCTCTTAGAATTATCTGTGTTATAACTCTGGGAGAGGCCGCTGATTCCTAAAGTACAGACTCGTCTAGTTTAGGAGTCAGAGACTTCATAACATTTTTGTGATTTAATTTTGATAGTAAAGAATTATTATTATTATTATTATTATTATGGGGTATTTGTATAGTTTTCTCATCTGGTTGGGCTGTATAAATATATATGTATATAAACATACATAAATATCAATAAAATAAAATGAAAAATTGGTTAATCCAATTGGGCATACCTTAAGCGCAGTCCCCTCAGATGACCCGAGAGGCTGACTGGGATTAACCCGTTCGCAGAAACGACCACAGGAATAACATCGGCCGGCAGACCACCCCACATGTCGGTCACCTCGTGAGCCAGGTCCAGATATTTTGTCAACTTATCTGTTTCGGCTTTCACGAGGTTCTCGTCATAAGGAATGGTAATTTCGACCAAAAATATCATTGACTGTGCCCGGTCCATCAGCACAATATCAGGCTTATTCGCAAGAATAGTCCTGCCTGTGATGATGGCCCGGTCCCAGTAGAGCCTGGCGCGGTCATTTTCGAGCACGGGTTCCGGCAAGTAATTATAATATGGCACTTTCCGATCCACGAGACCGTATTTCAGAGCGAGCTCCTGGTGTAGAATCCTGGCTAATAGGGTGTGTCTGTGCAAATACTCAGAGTTAGAAAGCGCCGAACAACCGGAGATGACATGCCTAAGTGACTCACCGGGGTGGCGACAAGCTTGACAGATGTCGACGGCGCTATCCTTTAGGATGTATTTCCGATAATTGTTGGTCTTAATAACCTGATCCTGTATCGAACAGACAAAACCCTCTGTTTCCCCAAAGAGGTCACCGAAACATAGTCAGTGGAGGGAGGCGACTGTGTCTACGAAAGGCTCATGTAGAGCCTTGTAGAACCTCCCGTGGAGCTCCTTCTCCTTCCATACGGTCTCCCGGTCGGAAATGCTCTGTACTGACGAGTCTTGCCATTGCTCGTTGGCTAAGGATAGAGGGGTAAGTCCTTTATCACAAGAAATAACGCCCCTATAGAATGGATCATCCGCTCTCGTCAGAAAGTAATTACGGAGGCTGCACACTTCGCGATTATGCATGGTAAGCGCGCTTAAAAAGCCGCGCCCGCCATGCTTCCGCGGCAAGTACAGCCTCATTACTGACGACCTCGGATGATGCATCTTGTGGGACGTCATAATAGTGCGAACTTTTCTATCCAGAGCGTTCAGTTCGGTTTGAGTCCCCCTCAGTATGCCAAATGTATACATGAGAACAGGCATGATCCAACCGTTATATGTATGTGTCTTATTAACGCCCGACAAAAGACTGTTAAGCACTTTCGTCAAGCGTGCATAAAACACACCGCAAACTGACTGTTTCATGTCCGCCTCGACTTTTCGTCGCGAGCCTCTTGAAACTGTCGGGCGAGCACAGCTTGACACACCAAGAACCCCTTCAGCCAGTAGTGATACAGTCCGTCGAGTCCCGGACTTTTCCAGTTCGGGGCGCTACGGACCGCCTCAGCTACGTCATCCGGCGTTATGATGACGGGGTCCATGAGCGTAACATTCGCACACTGACTCACCACAACTTCCGTCCAAGGGCCCTCGCTGTGGTTTACGGGCTCTGACCACAGGCCGCGCCAGAATGAGTTAGTGTCGGCCTGATTCGGTGCTGGGCCTGTTCTACGTACCTTTGGTCGCTCTAATGATTCATAGAGCCTCTTCTGATCACTCTGGAAGAGACGATTCTGGTTGAACCGTGTCGACCTCTCGGTATATCGCCGAATCCACTTCCCCCAAGCAGCGATTCTCTGCTACAGGTCGTTAGTTTTTGGGTTATATCCGGTTGGGACAAACTGATGTTTGTCCCAGCAAGCGCCATCCTGACGGTGCGCACAATTCTTGGCCTATTATTGCCTGACTTGAAGCTTATCGGCCCTTGCCTTTGCGATACGGTCCTCAATCCTTCTTCTCCAGGCTGGAATGGCGCTACTTTGTGTAGTAGCGCATCCAGCCGTGGGAAGTTTGGCGCCAATAATACAGCAAACTGCCAGTGCGGCGCGAAAAAGAATTGAGTCCGTCTCGCAAAGGTCCCGGCTGGCTTCCAAATAGGTCACCAGCATTGGGTTTAGAGCCCTCACGACAGCCCGATTCCGCTTGCTTAGGGGTATGCGCGGGAGTCGCGGTCGATTTTCGAGAGACGTACTGCGCGTTTCCACATTCGCCTCCTCCAATTATTATTATTATTATTAGTGTACACTCAAAATCGTGATGGACAATTTAATTACTGCTTGAGAGTATTAAAGTCGGGTTGCTCTTGAAGTTGAAGATTTTCATTTATAGTCGAGCATGTAGGTAGGGTAGGGTCTTCCCTGAATGCCAAAGCCTTTTTTGTTTAATTTTTTTAAATACATGTATTACTTAAAACTCTATTAACATCGTCCATTGTATATATTATCTAGGTCTGCAATTAATGATATCTCGATGACTATAGTGAGTAACAATTATGTGAAGGGATGTTTTGTGTTCCCCTCCGATCTGACTTTAGCAGGAGTCTGATCAAGAAACAAGACAAATGATACTCAAGACAAATTATCTTTCGCGACTGAGTGATTTTGTGATTTCGTACCAACTTCATCTAATTATTTGATTGATAAATTACTATGACATTAGGTTTATTCATTTTTTTTTGATAAGGGTTGTGTAGTAGCGGCTTAAGAGAATCTATCACTCATATACCCCGTGGGTTTTGTAAGATGCGACTATCGGACAAAACGTGTATGATAGGTGGCGGTATGTGTTCTCCTAAATACTAGTTATATAAGTATCCAGAACGGCGACGGGGAGCAGCGTTAAAGGTACGATATCTTCGAAGATGTCTGGTACTGCAATCGCCAATCCGAATGCTTAATGCGTGGCGATCTTCCTCTAAATCCATCTTAAGAGGAGCTTCCAGAAGTACACTGTTATAGGCTTAGAAATAAAACAATAATAATATGTTAAACTAAAGCAACTGTGATGAAGGTTCGATAAAATTTTCTAGCTAAATAATACGGATTCCCAAAGAATATTTATTCAACAATTTTTTAATTTCTGACTACGACTAGCAATTGATAGTAAGATGTAATACAGTCTTGGGTATGGATATTAAATAATCCATTACATAGTAATTAACTATAATTTACAACGGCTATTTTATTTAAGCAGCTCTGTAAAAGACGTTGCCAACCTTTTAACAGGTTTCAGTAGCTGTTTAAATTTAAAATTACCCCCGTAGCAGGAAATTTTCATTTAAGAGAAGAGATTCAATTTCCTTCTCCATAATGAATACTTTTAACAAAATTCTATAACAGTTTTTTTCAAATAGTCGCTTTTAGAGTACATTACACCATTCGTAAAACTAAATAACGTTATGATGAACTTTTAAAATCCCGAAATAATATAATATTCTGTAATAAGGATAACAATTAAAATATTACGTGGTATATGTTGGTACGTGGTGGTATATATACGTGGTAGAGCCATGCTGCAGCTATATTAGTAGTATAGTTGTAGCACGAATGGGTCGGCTCGACCGGGGAAGGACCACGCTCTCACAGAATACCAGCGTCAAAAAGCAGCTTAACACTGCTGTGTTTCGTATGGTGAGTGTAGAGAACCGGAGACCGTTTTTACTGGAAAAGAGGCATCCGATCTTAGTCCTCAGGGGTGACAACGCATCTGCATTTTGATTCGCAAATGAGGATAAATGTAGATCTATGGGCCACAGCAACCACTTACCATTAGGTCGATTGTGTGCTCGTTTGTTACCCTATTCTATAAAAAAAATATTTGTGACTATGACTTTGGTATCTATTTAATACATTCATTCTTAGTAGTGATCGCGCAGTGGTCGAAATTCAACCGTAATTCATTACATATTTAATAATAATATAATAATAATAATTTATTAGAATCTCAGTTTGACAAATTACACTTATTTATTATATCTATTTTAAATTACAAAAATAGATATAATACATTAGTGAAAAGAGCAATGGCAGAAAAATAGTTGAAAAAATTATCGCGTCTAGAAATAACTTATATATAAAATGAATTTTATTATGTTTCTAAAATTTTTCAAATAAAAATGTATTTTAATTAAAGCCACAGAAAAAAGCAAACATTTTTAGGAATATCAAATGGCTTAAATCATTTTACTCTATTCAAGTGTTACCATTTAGTATATTCATACTATTTTAGTATACACTTTGTAAGACTACCAACACAACACACAAAATATTTTTATATTAAGTTATTATTAATAATAACTATTCTATAAGTAATAATAAAAATAAAAGTGATATGGTTGAGAATAAGTCTCTTACAAAGAATTTTCTAAAACAATACATTATCTCAAACATAGTATTATGTAACAATTGCATTTAATGTTATGCCAACACTAGCTAAAACAAAATGCCACTGTTTTTTTTACTGGCCTTACGGCTCTGGGTTCTAGCCCTTCTGAGAAAGTCACTATGATACAAAGGCCCTGGAGCCATGCCAGAAATATACGTTTATAGTATGCAAATATATAATAGAGATACAATAATCTAAAAACTCTCAATTATGTATTATTTATTAAGCTAACATCAAACAACTACAGGAAGCATGATTTTTTCCAAGTGACATAGGACATAACCTAAAAAGGTTCAAATCTAAATATCTTCTTTTTTGACGCTTTCTCAGGACAAAATTCTTTGACAGAGTTATTAAGGGATTGACGCTTAATATTTTAAGATAGTTTTGATATTTAGAAGCTACATTTTCTTCTCAAATAATTTTATGTACGAAAGTTTGCCATTGTTCTTTAAGTTTGAATATTAAGGAGGGTATATTTCACTTTCAACTTTCAGTATATTTAAGTATTATGTTATATGCTATCAATTGCAAATTTATATATACAATATGTAACAAAAATCCTGTGGTTTCCGTTAAGTACGTCATCAGGATCATTATTCAAACGTATGGAAATGACTTTTTTTAAAACGACCAAACTTTTTTGTTTTTTCAGTTTATTATAAAAAAAAAATTTATGTGGTTTTATAACCTCTTACTGACATTAGCCGATGCTTGTGTGGTACTTGGGTGGAGGAAATCTTAAAATTAGACATTTTTCGCTCATTATTACTTCCCTTAAAGGCTGTTACTGTACTGTACTTTAGTTTTCTTAAAAACAGGTAGGTAAGGGTACAAAACTGTCTTTTAGCCAAGTCTTGGATTGAAGCTACGCATAAAGAAACAATTATACTGGAAGTAATTAAAAGTCTATACGCTATACGGCTGCTAAGAGACCCCGAGCATAGCCCTCTCCATAGCTCGCTGAGCGACCTTGAGCTTTCTCATCCGTCCAGCAGTGAAGGACTGTCGTATTAATTAATGCTAAATTAAAATGAAAATTTAAGTTTGTAAAACATAATTAAAGACGAAATAATACCGTATCTATTTTCATTAACCACTTTGTAGTAATTACATTCCTCTCTTATAAAAATTGATAGTCATGTTTATTTTTTTATTTTTTTTGCTTATAACCCAAAAGTTGACTTTTGCGCTTACCTGCCAGTTAGATAGATACGTAAGGACATGCACATTAAATTCAAAGAGAATATAATCACTACTTTTAATTAAATTTATGAGTGAAGTTAGAAATTATACCGAACTAGCGGATTATACGCAACTTCGTTTGCGTACAAAGTCTGATTTCCTATGAGATTATGAAATTTTCTCGGTGCAAAAGGCCTACTTATATAGAGGCTATATAAAGCTTATACAAGTATTTATTACAAGTTAATGATGCAGTAATGTTATATCATCCCGTTGAGTTTTAAATATCCTTAAAGGCCAAAGTAATCACCGGATGTGCTCAAGGGGAAACATTTTTCATACCACGAATACTTAATACCATCAGAATACCCCTTTGAGTTTCACATTCTACGTTAAATCCATGCGGATCCACAAAATATTGTGCATCTATTGACGACAGTTTTATTGCTTGCTTGTTTTTGGCCTACATGATAATAAATAATATTTTTTTAAAAACTGTTTGTTTTTATTTAAGGACCTATTTATACACAACATTTGTAGTACGGCTCTCGTGTGTTACGTATAACATTACCAGACTACTTGCTGCACTTACTCTCGAAGAGGCCACATAAAACTGTCCGTGAGAAAAGCAGTTCTCCGTTAAGTCTAATCCAATCATTTTCAGTGACTGCCCTTGTGCTTTATTAATGGGTATAGCGAAGCACACTTTCAGGGGAATTTGTAATCTATTGAACTCACAGGGGTAATCTGATGGTATTAAAAGTATTCGTGGTATGAAAACTGATTCCCCTTGAGCACATCCGGTGATTACTTTTGCGTCTAAAATATTTTTGTGAAGAGCTGTTATTTGTAGTCTGGTACAATTGCATAATTTTAGAGCTTTTAAGTTCCTCAATAACATAACTGGTGCGCCCAGTTTAAGGGTAAGAATATGAGCCAGAAGTTACTCTAACATGTTCATTCATTCATTCATGAATGAATGAATGAATGAACATGGTAGAGCCATGCTGCAGCTATATTAATTTACGTGGTAGAGCCATGCTGCAGCTATATTAATTTACGTGGTAGAGCCATGCTGCAGCTATATTAGTAGTATAGTTGTAGCACGAATGGGTCGGCTCGACCACGGAAGGACCACGCTCTTACAGAATACCAGCGTAAAATAGCAGCTTAACGCTGCTGTGCTTCGTATGGTGAATGTAAAGAACCACAGACCCATTTTACTGGAAAAGAGGCATTCCATCTTAGTCCTCACGGGTGACGACGCATCTGCATTTTGATTCTTTATTGAGGATAAATGTAGATCCATCGCCATCAGGTGGACTGTGTGCTCGTTTCCTATCCCTATCCCATAAAAAATATATCCCGCGGTGTGTCATTTTTAGGCATCAAAATAGCACGCTCGCATAACCAGTCTACGGGTTAAACTTTGGCGGATGTCAGGGTAAAGTTTGGCGATAAGCTCTACAAGAGTTTTTACTACTATGGCCAGATTTAGTAGTAATACAGCTTTACTATCTATAGGATAATCTCCATCCCCTATTTGATTAAAGTCCTGAAAAGATGTGACCAGCGGTAGCATCACCTTTCAATAATAATCTCATATTTGTCTTAAGAGTAAGCTTCTGAATACAAGTTCACAAATATGAAGACTTCAAACACGACCTCATTTTATCGGCTTGTGTTCCCCTCGGTACTACCGATAAGGTTTGTCGAAAGTCTCCCGCCTAAAAGAACTGTAACACCACCCATCAATGTACCATTTTCCCTTATATCTCTCAAGGTTCTGCGAGCACGTTCTGAGAGCCTCCACGGCTCCTTTATGGGCCATAGTGCACTCATCTCATACAATAAGTTTTGTTTCTTTCAAAACTTGCGCCATATTACTATGCTTTGAAATGTTGCATAGAAGTGTCTCTACATGCATCAAATTAAAAGGCAATTTAAATGTAGAATGGGCTGTCTTACCACCATCCAGCAACGACGCGTCTCATATACTGGAAAAGGCAACTGCCAAAGTTATTCCGTGGTTTTTCCTTACCATGGCTAGTTATAAATTTAAATGAAAAGTTTTGCCTGTGCCTCCAGGAGTATTAAAAAAAATATTTGGCCAGTGCCGTTTTCTATATTGTCTAAAACTTGTTTATAAATTTGAAATTGTTCTTCGGTTAACGCTTTTTCTTTTTCACTTATAGCCCACCATCGATGTTGCTTTCCACATAAAGTGTGAAGGCACTTCAACATAAAGTAGAGTTTATGCAAAATTATCAGTTTTTAAAGATCAAAAGATGATATCAGAGTAGTTTTTGTGGGTTATTTACTTTGTCAGCTACGTTGTTGGATTTGGGATTGAAATACACACGCTGGCCATTTTCCAAATGCTCTGCATGATGACAAACTGCTGGAAATCTTTCGTGAATGAGAAACGCCAGGATTCTCTAGAGAGCGTCAGAGCTGATTATATAGCGACCACTTTCGTTTAATTTTATTTCATCATTATCATTTTCAAGAACAAATGATGCCTGGTCGGATCCTTTATTCATATATTTACATATATGCTTTATTGATTTTACGGAGCTACAATATTCTGTTTATATGAGCAGCAAAGGTTCGAGATTTTTTTAAGTTTTATACGTGGTAGCGCCATGCTGCAGCTATGTTAAAAGTATAGTTGTAGCACGAATGGGTCGGCTCGACCGGGGAAGGACTACGCTCTCACAGAATATCAGCATAAAATAGCAGCTTAACACTGGTGTGTTTCGTATGGTGAATGTAGAGAACCGGAGACCCTTTTTGCCGTGTAGTGGCGGTCAAGAATATCCACTACCCCATATCCTCCCGTGGGTGTCGTAAAAGGCGACAAAGGGAAACAGGCAGGAGATGGGCAGCAGCATCTTCCTGATAATAGCCAAATTACAATAAAAAACTGCGGTTGCCAACCCGCTCGCCAAGCGTGGTAACTATGGCAAATATCCCCTATGAATGACAGTAACAAAAAAACGGCCCCCAGTCCCCGGCGGCCCCGCTATTCCTGGCTACGGTGGCGACCATGGTAACGGCGGGGCAGGGGGTGCTAAGAATCTCCGGTGGAGGTTCGGTTGCCACCTTAGACGACTCGACCTGGCAACGTACAACGCACGCACCCTGAGGACTGACGAGAAGATTGTGGAGCTGGAAGAAGAGATAGACAAGTTGCGCTGGCATATTATAGGATTATCCGAAGTCCGAAGAGAGGGGGAGGACACGGTAATCCTCGAATCCGGCAACTTGCTCTATCACCGGGAGGGCGACCATATGTCCCAAGGAGGTGTCGGATTTATCGTCCACAAGTCTCTCGTTAACAACGTTGTAAAGATCGGGAGTGTGTCGACGAGGGTTGCGTACCTTATACTCAGAATCACCAAACGGTATTCGCTGAAGGTCATACAGGTTTACGCACCAACCTCGGCACACCCCGATGAGGAGGTGGAGGAAATGTATGAGATATCTCTAGAGCCATGCATTCCTCCAAAACCCAATACACGGTGTTAATGGGAGACTTCAATGCAAAACTAGGCACAAGAGAGAACGGTGAGCTGAAAGTAGGGAAATTTGGAATAGGGCAACGTAACCCAAGGGGCCAGCAGCTGGCCGACTTCATGGAGAAAGAGGGACTCTTTATGATGAACTCTTTCTTCCAGAAGCGGCCCCACAGGAAGTGGACCTGGTCGAGCCCCGACGGTTCCACAAAAAATGAGATTGACTTCATTATGACGACCAGACGACAACTGTTCAGTGATGTCTCCGTGATCGCGAGGGTGAAAACTGGTAGCGATCACCGAATGGTTAGAGGCACACTGAACCTATACGTTAAGTTGGAGAGGTCTCGTCTAATGAAGTCAACGCTCCGTCCCCCTCGTGCTCTAATCCAAAGTCCCGAAACATTTCAGCTCGAGTTACAAAACCGTTTTCAGTGCCTAGAAGACTGCAATGAAGTGGACGATTTGAATGACAAGCTCGTGGAAACTGTCCATGCGGTCGGAGCTAAGTTCTGCAAGACCCGCCGCAGAAGAACACAAAAACTCTCCGATCACACTCTTAATCTCATGGCTGTTAGACGGGAGATGAAGCTACATTCTTCAACAGACTTGACAGCATACAGGCATCTGAACAGACAGATCTCCAAAGGCATGCGGCGTGACTTACGCAACTTCAATACAGCTCGTATTGAAGAAGCGATCGAGCGGAACCAAGGCTCCAAAGTCTTTGCCAGAGATCTGTCTGCCAGAAAGAGCCAACTGTCAACGCTGAAGACAGAATGTGGCAGCATCGTTTCCGGGACACCTGAGATTTTGAGTGAGATTGAGAGGTTCTATGGGCAGCTGTACACATCATCGTTGGAGCCACACGCAAGTGTGAGTAACGATACAAGAGCGAGTCTCATCCGACACTATTCCGAAGATATTTCGGATGTCAGTCTGAGCGAAATTAGGATGGCTCTCCAGCACCTTAAAAACGGTAAGGCCCCAGGCGAGGATGGAATTACAGCGGAGCTTCTGAAAGCGGGTGGAAGACCGGTACTTAAAGTCCTTCAGAAGCTCTTTAATTCCGTCCTCCATGGTGGCATTACACCGGAGGCGTGGAGCAGAAGTGCGGTGGTCTTGTTCTTCAAGAAAGGTGACAACGCTCTCTTGAAGAACTACAGACCGATTTCCCTTCTGAGCCGCGTCTACGTGCTGTTTTCGAGAGTCATTACGAATCGTCTCGCGCGCAGACTTGACAACTTCCAGCCTCCCGAACAAGCCGGTTTCCGAAAGGGCTTTAGCACCATAGACCACATACATACCCTTCGGCAAGTTGTACAGAAATCCGAAGAGTACAATTTGCCACTATGTCTGGCGTATATGGACTATGAGAAAGCCTTTGATTCCGTCGAAATTTGGGCGGTGCTGCAGTCCCTTCAGCGGTGCCAAGTTGACTGTCGGTATATCGAAGTGTTGAAGTGCTTGTACAGTAGGGCTACGATGGCTATCCGAGTACAGAACCAGAGTACGAAACCTATCCAATTGCAGAGAGGTGTAAGACAGGGTGACGTCATATCCCCGAAACTCTTCACCGCTGCATTGGAAGACGTTTTCAAGCTTCTGGACTGGAAAGGATACGGTATCAACATCAATGGCGAGTACATCACTCACCTTCGATTTGCCGACGATATAGTCCTTAAGGCAGAATCGCTGGAGGACCTAAGCACTATGCTCAATGACCTCAATAGTGTTTCCCAACGGATAGGTCTTAAGATGAACATGGACAAAACAAAGATCATGTTTAATGTCCATGTCACACCTATGCCGGTAGTTGTTGGGAGCACTAAGCTCGAAGTTGTTGACGAGTATGTTTACCTGGGACAAATAGTCCGACTGGGTAAGTCCAACTTCGACCGAGAGGTCAATCGACGGATTCAACTCGGCTGGGCAGCGTTCGGGAAGCTACGACACATATTCTCGTCAGACATACCTCAAAACCTTAAAACGAAATTGTACAACCAGTGCGTGTTGCCAGTGATGACTTACGGAACTGAGACGTGGTCCTTCACTGCTGTCCGTATGAGGAAGCTCAAGGTCGCTCAGCGAGCTATGGAGAGGGCTATGCTCGGAGTTTCTCTGCGTGATAAACTTAGGAATGAGGATATCCGCAGTAGAACTAGAGTGACCGACATAGCCGAACGGATTAGTAAGCTGAAGTGGCAGTGGGCCGGCCATATAGCTCGAAGAACCGACAACCGATGGGGAAGAAAGGTTCTCGAGTGGCAGCCTCGTACCGGCAGGCGAAGTGTAGGGCGTCCCCCCACGAGATGGAGTGACGACCTGGTAAGACATGCAGGAAGTCGATGGATGCAGGTGGCTCAGGACCGTGTTTTGTGGCATTCTTTGGGGGAGGCCTATGTTCAGCAGTGGACTTGTGAAGGGCTGTAATGATGATGGAGACCCTTTTTACTGGAAAAGAGGCATTCCATCTTAGTCCTTACGGGTGACAACGCATCTGCATTTTGATTCGCAAGCGAGGATAAATGTAGATGTCTATGGGCCACAGCTACCACTTACTATCAGCCACCACATACTGTGTGCCTGTTTGTCACCCTATCATATATAAAAAAGATAAAACTGGATTATAAGGTACCACCCATCGGTTGTCTAGAGTTACACCATTGATGTCAACCGTGAAACCACCGTCTATGTGGCCTGTATTTAGGGTAACCATCTTCACCTGTGCAAGTTTCTTTCAGAAGGCACTTTTAGCTACAAATACCATCTTTCATATAAGGAGAGTTGTTGTTCAAATTTCCGCAAGATCCAAGGATCATAATGGCTTTAATAATTTCGGTACAAATGAGGCTATCTATATTGGTAGGAGAAATGTCTGTCAATAATACTTTAACCTTTACTCGTGCTATAATGTCATGTCTATCCTGTAGTTTCTGACCAGGCAGCAATACATCTGCAATATCTTAAACCTTTTACAGAGGGAAACTGAAATAGGAGATAGCTAGCACCTAACCTGATAACAACTGAAAATAATACACCTGTCTATAAAGAGTTTCAAATATGGCAGAATTCCCTCTATATCTCAATCTAAGAGGCCTATGTTCCGCAGAAGACTTAGGCTGTGATGAATTAATGAATGATAAGGGTTTTGGTTTCGAAAAAAAATATTACTGATTTTTTTCTAAACCGTTGTTGCAAATTTTCGAAAAATCTCTCCTGATGTTACTTGTGTGTGGACCCGTCTAAGAAAATAACTGGTACATATTTTTCCACTCCTAGTTGCTCTTAATTGTTTCATCTTTAATGATCATGGACGGCACTGCTATATCACTTGGTGTCTGATTCTTACAATTTGTGTCTTATTTCAACATATTGATGAAAGAAACAGTTCCAAATGTCTCTTTTAAGGTCATTCATCATTAATTATATCCATTTGAAGGGATTAAGTCCATATGCTTTTGTTCCCGAACCCTCGGTGTTTAATTCTACGCGTGTTTTATTGGCATTTAATTTTTTTATTATATTTTATTATTTTATATTATTTTAATTTAGCTCATTTACTCGCTTTAATACTTAAAAAGTCAGATTTTATAAAAGTAATGTAGAGTTAAAGATTGTATCTTAGAAAAAAATTAGATTTTATTGTAGTAGAGTAATTGTATAATATTTTCAACAAATACGTGATTCATGAAAACAAGCTTACCCTAAGTTAGTTTTGTATTAATATTTATAACTAGTTAAATATTTAAACTATAAAGATATAATTGTAAGTCCTACGCGTTCGTAATTAACGCCAAACAATCTTTGTAATGAACTCGAAACTCGCTCTCAGGAGTGTCGTCGGCAGGCTATGCAATTAAAATGTATTTGGTGTAGATAATTGTGCTGGCAGGGCTTAATGCATTTTAAAATGCTTAGAATACAATAGTCACACACGCGTAAACTTACTCAAATAGACTATTTAATTTAAAAATAATTATAAATGGAGGAACAGAATATGAGATGATGATAGAAAGGGAATGTTACATTGATAATAATAGGTACAGCATACTATACCTCGCTCATAAGCGAGCAAAGGTAAGGCATGAACGGTTACAGACAAATAAGACGTAGTGTATAATTTACTCTTTGGCATAAAACAGTACTTTCAATTTTATCACTATTCTATGTATAAGGAGAACGGATATAAAAGACGAAAGGCGTAAGACAACAGCTAATGAGCTAATTGTTTTAATATAATATTGAATATATAAAATATAAAAAGATTGAGTTTTTTTTTTGAATACCTTTTCCCACATAAATACAAAATATTGAAAATATAGAACAGAATAGAATAATTTTTATTCAATATAGATCACATGTGTAATTCTTATTGAAAGCCATTTTTTACTTTACCACTAGTTCGAAAAAACCCTCTGTCCTGAAAAGAACCAGCAAGAACCCCAGCGGGACTTTTTGTTTAAATATATTTTATATTAATGGTTGTAAAAACTTTTTACAAAATTTATTTTAGAAACAGCTTGGAAGCGACCACCTCATTCCCAGGGGTTATTATCAACCATGTATAATACATACACGACCAAACCACTAAAGCATTCCTATCATAATCCTGGTCACAACATCATCTAGAAAACCACTTTTCTCATATCACACAATTTCTCACTCTATCATTCAGATTCAGCCCTAACATTATCATTAATGACCTCATTTCTACAACATTTATTCTATTCTCGTGCTTCTTTTACCATACCCAATTTTCACTACCATACATTAGGTAGAATAACACACCATTATGAATAGCCAATTAAAATTGGATTTAAAAAAGTTGATTTCAATTAAATTTAATAAAAATATCTATATTTCATAAACAAGGTTTCCAAAAAAGAGGATTATTTAGAAATCCTCATTTTTAACTTTTATTTATATCAGGGTTAAAAATTATACTACAAATTATACAGCATAGAATAAAAATTGCACATCAGCCCTAAAACTCCGCTGCTGGACTACCAATTCTTCAGTTGTTGTAAAAGACATTTCACACTGTTGATGCCGTCGCCGATGTATTTTGTGTCTGACATATACGAAGTGGTATATGGTCATCCATCAGAAGCCATAAGATTTTTGGTATTTCCTTATTTTGCAAAATGTATTTTAATTAATTTATTTATTTAAAATATTTTTTACAAACATTAGGCTCACCTGATTGAAAGGGACTACCTCCGCCCATGAACAACAATATTAGGAGAATTACAGGCGCGTTCCCGCCCTTATAAAGAGTAGGCTCTTTTCTTGAAGTTCTCCAAGTCGTAACCGATGGTAATTATCACTGTCGCCTCCTAGGACACCATCTACGACTACGAGAAACGAGACGCTGGATTTCTAGGTAATTAAAGCTATGAACAAAATGAAAACTTAATTTAATCTAATGACCGATGTTAGAAATTATCGTCAAAAGTATTTAAATAAAAGAACACTACTCGGTAACAAACCCTGCTTACTATCAGGACCCCAATTACATGATAAGAAAGTATGCAAACCAACAGCATCACTACCCATCACAATGTAACACAGGGCAGCCTCCCAGCAACACGACCTTCCTTGCCTACACTAGTAGAATACCCCAACGGGCATAGTAACTACAGTGGGACTCTTAGAATTACAGACTGATGCCTCTTAATAGGCTGTGCGATACGTTATACTGCAAAACAAGTGGGAGATTACCATTCTGCCTTCATTTGTTCGTATTTCCTTTTATTTTTTTACCCTCATTCCCAACAGTAGTTTAATAATTTTTTTTATAGGATCGGGTGACAAACGAGCACACAGTCCACCTGACGGTAAGTGGTTACTGTGACCCATAGATATCTACATCTATCCTCAATAAAGACTCAAGATGCAGATGCGTTGTCACCCGTGAGGACTAAGATGGAATGCCTCTTTGCCAGTAAAAAGGGTCACCGGTTCTCTACACTCACCATACGAAACACAGCAGCGTTAAGCTGCTATTTGACGCTGGTTTTCTGTGAGAGCGTGGTCCTTCCCCGGTCGAGCCGACCCATTCATGCTACAACTATACTACTAATATAGCTGCAGCATGGCTCTACCACGTAAAAAAATTGAATTCCAATCGTTTTAGTAGATATCTAACCAAACTGTTCAGTAATCACAGAGAGAAACAACCACCTTTTAACAAAACACGACTCATGCCGCTACAAATTTACGAGTTTTTGCTTTTACAAATTTTCAGATTGTAAAATCACAGCGCAAACATTTCACTGTAAAGTATTTACATCCTTGCTTCCAGTAGCTATTCTGTCCACAACAAAACAAAATTCAGAAGTTAATCTTAATAATTTTCTCCAGTCAGTTTTTTACTTGATGGTAAAGAAGCGGAAAACCATTTAATATTTTTATTATTGTCATCATTAAAATTCATCACAATCTCACTACTGAACAAAATCCTCTCTCAAAAAATGCGACAAATACCCTCTATTGTACAGAGGGTATCTGGTTCACAGACAACGAGGCATTCGACCTTCAATCTATAGGCCAGAGCATTAATTTAGCAACTGGTGAATTATGTTTTTAGGCAACGCAACGGAAGAAAATCTTTTTCGGATACACGACAAGCCAAAGTTTTAAACAATGTTAAAGTCCAAATCTAAGCCTAAGTCTAAATAATACCATTATCATAACCGTAACAGTCTATCAAAGTCCCCTACTAAACGTATATATTTGCCACGGTTGCCGCTCTTGGCAGGCGGGTTGGCAAGGATCTGCGATTCCCCTGGTTCCCCTGGTGTTGCAGTTGTTCATGGGCGGCAGTAGTCACTTACCATCAGGTGAGCCGCATGTTCGTTTGCCCCCTCTCCTACTAAAAAAAGCGCAGTTTTTATTCTTTTATTTTTTAGTTGTTATTAGGTTGGTGCACGCCTCCTGGTGTGTATGCCTCTATCGCCTCTTCAACGCCCACAATATGGGGTAAAAGATATTCTTACATCGTCACTGCACGGTGAAAGTAATCTCAATAAATAAAAATCAATTGCTATACGTTAGTCTCGCTAAAACTCGAAAATGGCTCGACTGACTTTGATAAAATTTTCGTATGTGTTTGAGTGGTTTCCTGGAAGATTTAGATTTACAATTGGATTCGTTAGATAGTGTTGTTGTCGAGATCCAGAAATCAGCCGTGCGAAGCCGGGGCGGATCGCTAGTCCGCAATAAAATTTGGGTCAAACTTTTTCTTTGCTGCTTGCATAAAAGCCGATAAAATTATTTTTATTAAGTTCATTGTTATTGCTTAGTATGAAGGAAGTGCTTTTAAAAGTTTGTTAAAGCTCCTCGTCGACTAGAGCTTGTAAAAGTTTCAGTTTTCAGCTTGTGTATTCAAAAACGAGACTGGTTGTTGCTCGAAAATGAAAAACTTTATCAGAGAAAAATTGCAGGTCTGTCCTTTGCAGTGCATTGGAAAATTTGAATTGGAAATATTACTGAAATATTTTAAAATATTTTAAGAGATTGGTAAGTATTTATTGTTATTGTTTTTTTTTTTGTTCTCTTAGATAAGTAATATATATTTTGTAGGTATTATTGGTATTAAGAATATTCTGAAGTCTTGTCATATTCTTATTCATAGAATAAGGAATAATAAATATTTAGGAAAAAAAGAAAGAAAAAAAGACATTTAGACATTTAATAAATTCAAAGTTTATAATGCTTATCTGCTTTTATTTTTGTAAAGACTTCTTATCGCATGGCGTGATACATTCAAAGTCAACATGTAAGGCGAACAACATGTTCACAACATGCAGTGACGGTGTATAAGAATCCACTACCCTAGAGCATCTCGTGGGTGCCGTAAGAGGCGATCAAATAAACTCAAATATATAGATAAACCTTTTAATTTCTTTAGTATAATAAAAAGACCAGGGCGACCGTAATGGCGGACGTAGGTCACTGCATCCTGAGTCTTTTCGTACATATATCAAGGTGGTCCTGCCTCCCTATTGTATCTTTCAAATATGCATAACTATATGCTCTGATCTGTACTTTTTTTTAAATAAAACTAATTTTACGGATTTTATCGCGTATATTAACCTATTTTTATATTCCCGACGTTTCGGGTGCTTTCCAGCACCCGTGGTCACGGGGGACTGAGGTGTTTGACGTCCTGCTGTCATAGTTAGCCCGGCTACCTTCAGTTTTTTAATATTAATTTTTGGTCCGATTTACGAAGAATGAGCTTACAGTATCTTGAAGTCTAGCAGTGGTATACTTGGGTTTGGATTTAATTTTATTAATTATGGGATCCCAAGCAGATGGCAGCACCCATCCATCTTCTCTATTGAAATTAGGATGTTTTTTTTTTTAATTTCAATAGCCTCGCGAATCATCCTTGGGAGGAATCGGTGTTCTTTTGCGAGGATTTGTGGTCTATCAAATCTAATGTAATGGCGGGGACGATCTTGAACATGTTCACAAACTGCAGACTTCCCGATACGTCGGTGCTTCACGTCAGCTATATGTTCTTTAACGCGGGTTTTTATAGATCTTTTTGTTTGTCCTATGTACGAGAGACCACATTCACAATCCAGCTGGTACACTCCTGCATCTTGTAGAGGGATATGACACTTGATGGATGGTAAGATCTGTACTTGGTTGTTCCTGATGTAATTTAATCTTTCTGTTTCAATTTTTGTGTACATATCAACTAAATATTGACTAAAAATAGTACGATAGTACAGCAACCGATTTTCGTCTACTGACTGACCATAATGCGATAAGAATAAAAATGTTGTGCCGACACAGTTTTCTAAAGAGATTTTTTTGTCTTAGGATCATATTGATGTATATCAATAGAGTAACCATCCTCACCATAGCAAAAATCTGTGGGTATTGCAAGCTATCTTATGAGCGGTTTCATTCACTGATACGACGTAACTCGTTATCGTGACTTTGTAATACGATGTACTGTTTTCCAACTATGACCAGAGCAACTTCACTTGCTGTCGGTGCATTAAATCGTCCTATGTGATCATGGGCTGGTTTTCTATCAGTATGAGTAACCACTTCAAGCTTATCACAACCTTCAGTTACCTTTTGAAGAGTTGTTTTTAGGTCCCTGTATAGGAATTATTGTCATGCAACATTGTTTGCAATTGTTTAACCAGATTTGTTTATACATCAGGAAAATTGTTCGATCTTAAACTTGCCTCCCTTTCGTCCTCATCAATGAAATAAATTTGCAGAAATTTCAGCTCTTGTTGAGGTAAAGGTAATAGGCTACCAAACAAATGATAAACTTGCCCTTGAACTTTGAAAGTGTGCATATAACTATCGTCTATTATTTTTTTAGCCACAAAGGACGTCATTTGAAAGCAGCCATTATACTTTTTGATACTCTTCTTTTCAATTGAAAGCTAAACAGTGTACACAATTTTAAATCATTGCACCAAGAATAACCGTTTTATTAGTTTCATAAGCTATTTCAGGATCATACATTAGCCCAGATAAAGCTTTTACTTTCCATGGACGTAATCGTCTTTCAGATCGTCTTCTTGGATTATTCCTTTCATGCCTAGAAACAGCTTCCCTATGAATTTCTAGATTACTGTCTTGATAATTTGCCACCCCAAAACGGTGAGAGTCAGGATTATTTTGCTAGTAAGTTATGACTGCAGCACGATGTATTTCTGTATTTTAGCGTTGATAAGCCAGGACAGCGCTACGATGAACATCCGGATTACATTTCTTGTACTTAATACTGGCATTTTTGAGATGATTTTTTCTAGTTTCATTAGTACATCTAACCCGGCGACGCTTCGTTTTCTCAGAACTAGATGAACACTTAATTTGAGAAGTAGAACTTTTCATTTGAGAGGCAGAAGAATTTTCAATCTGAGAAGTAGAAACTGAATTCGAATTATCTACATGAAGGTAAACGTTGAAATGTCCATTAGAGAGATCATGCGACGTACTAAAGCGTGATTTAGGTTCTCCACCAAATTTCTCGTATAAAACACCATTATGATAAAGCTCAAAGACACAAGGGAAAATCTGCTTAGCAGCCACTAATTCTCACAAACCACCATATGTATAAGGTTGAAACATTTTGGCATAGTAGTCAGCAGAAGTGTTAAATTATTCCCATCTTTGTCGTGGAACATGATGGAAAACTCGTCCCAATACTCCGTCAGGTATTCTACTATTTCCTCGCGTATTTCCCTAGCCATAAGTTATGTATCATATAACATGTATACTATGGCTCAGAATAAGCAAGCTCCGTCAAAAATAATTGGTACGATATTATGTGGCACCATTGCACTGTTTACGCATAAAATTTCTACGACCATATTAGTAAATAGGAAGTACCACACAATAATAATATAATAATTATATACCTATATCTATAACTATTACTTAAGATAATAATATTGAATTTAAATGTTGCATGAAGAGAATCGTGTGCATAAAAAATGTAATCAATGTAAACAATATTATGCGAACTGTTTTTACCTGATTGCAACAGGGAAATGTTTTTCGTATGTGTACGTATATAATTATACATTTATGTGCAGCCTATGCAGCATAAGGGGTCGCAAGTTTGATTTTGAACACGCACCTCTGACTTTTCGGAGTTATAATTATGTGCGTTTAAGCAATTAATATCACACATTTCAACGGTGAAGAAAAACATGTTGGGGAAACCCGATCGCCTGAGAGTTCTCTATAATTTTCTCAGAGGTGTGTGAAGTCTCCCAATTTACTTTGTGGTGAACTATGGTCTATAAACTTTATCTGAGAGGAGACGAGCACTCTTTATTGAGCCGATGAATTTCTACGACCATATTAGTAAATAGGAAGTACCACACAATAATAGTATAATAATTATATACCTATATCTATATAAAAATGATAGAATGATATCTGATAACTTCCAGGAAAATATTAAAATGTTCTGGAAGCTCGTAAGAACTGCCAGGGAAAATTCAAAACAGCCTAAAATGAATGCTATACGAGACGAGAATGGCTGCATGTTGAATGATGAAGTTTCGAATTTAAAGAGATGGAAGGAATACTTTGAAAGCGTGTTTAAGAGTGAAGAGTCGTCTGAAATAAGTGAAATAGAAATTCCGGAAGAAGTGGAGAGAGGTAGGGAGATAAGTGCAGATGAAATAATGAAAGCAATGAAGAGCATGAAAGCAGGTAAGGCAGCCGGATATGATAGAGTATCATTTGACAAAGATGATCATGAACTACTTCTTAAAAAGATAGCATTTAATGTAATAAGAGGCAACCTATTAAGATGGTTTTCTTCATATATTTTAAATAGGACCCAGACAGTTGTTTTATATGGCCACTACTCTAAAACAATAACAGTAACATCTTGTGTGCCACAGGGATCTATCATTGGTCCGTTGCTCTTCATCCTCTTTATTAATGATATAAATGAATGTTTCAAGCACTCAAAATTTTTATTATATGCTGATGATCTGAAGGCCTATAAAACTATAAAAAATATAAATGATTGTTTATTTTTTCAAGAAGATCTTAATAATTTGAGTTTGTACTGTATAAAAAATATGCTTTATCTTAGTATCCCAAAGGGTCTTACAATATCTTTTACTAAAAATAAAAAAGTGTTTAAATTCAACAACATCCTTTGTGACAAACTATTGCATAGAGCCTCTTTTGTTCGAGATCTTGGTGTAATTTTGGACCAAAAACTTCACTTCGATCTACATTTAGAAAAAATTATAAGTAAAGCATATCAACTTTATGGTCTTGTCATGAGATCATCAAAAAAATTCAAAAATCCTTCAACATATTTGTATTTGCTTAAGTCCTTGATTCAGCCGCAATTAGAGTATGCATGTGTTATATGGGACCCCTACTATGCAAAATATAGTGAAGACATAGAAAGAGTTCAAAGCAAGTTTTTACGCACCATGCATTATCGTCTTAAATATTTTACCCTTTCATATGACAAACTTTGTGTTAAATATAACTTAGTCACAATGAGATAGAGACGTTTATTATTGCAGGCTATGTTTTTGTTTAATATTTGTCATAATAAATTTGATTGCCCAGCGCTTTTAAACAAGATAGGATTGATAGTACCTCGCCATAATAACTTACGTAGTGTACGCCGACGATGTGTGTTCGCCATTAGTGCTCGCCGTACTGCCGACAAACGCATACCACTGCGACGGTTGATGTCGGAATATAATGATAAGTTTGTAGATATAGATATTTTTGCAACACCTTTACCCAAGGCCAAAAAACAACTGATGCTGCACTTAAAAAAAACATATATGTTATGATATTTTTTTTTCTTTTTCCTTATTATAATATCTTACTTATATTATGCATAAATATATTGTATAAGTTTATTTTTATTTTTGTTTGTACTAAGCAATACTAAGTAAGACGTGGATAACGTAGTTGATTGTACAATTATCCATTCAATTTCTAATTTAAATTTCTATTCTGTGTAATACCCAATGTACTATTGTTTGTTGTCCCAAATAAATAAATAAAAAACAAACTTCAAAACGCAACTAAATCCCGTTAATTATAATCAAAACGTAACACGCGGCACGACTGATGAACGGGGGTTAATGTTCACTTCCGTTCACTCTGCAACAAATTATTTCTAGAACCGAACGCGACGTTTTTAGGCACTTAACGCGACGGTACAATTAAACATTAACTTCCTAACAATTAGTCAACCCGGCGTCTAATGTTCTAGACTACACAATTCATCGTTGTTGCATAAATTTGCTAACAAAATCGACACGATCAGAGGTAAACACGCGGCTCGAGTAGACTCACCGCAACGCCCCGCCCGGCCGCCGCTTGACGACAAAAAAATGCCCGATCACCCACACGCCCGGCGCGTGCGGGGAGGCGCCCGCGAGCCGCCTGCCAGCCGGTGCTACCGGAGTAGCTGGCTACTACCGGGTACATCGGATAAGCGTGCCGACGCGCCTTCGTTATAGTAATTTTAAATTTTAGCGTTTGGCGCAAACACACCCCCGTCCCGGGCATAAGGACTTATGTCTGCGAGTAAATTGGAAAACGGGATAGGGTCGCGACGGCACGTTGCAAGAAAGAATCTCCAACCAAAACCTCGGCCACCCTGGGCACCCCATCCGATCCGGGTTCTTTAACGAACACGAGGTCTCCAACCCGAGAAGGATCCCTCTTGTCATACCAGTTAATGCGCTGCTGCAAAACATGTAGGTACTCCAGGGACCATCGGTGCCAAAAACTCTGAGTCATCTGTTGCAGCAGGTCAAATCTGCTCAGCCGCGAAGAGTTTACTTCTCTGAAGGGGTACTCAGGCAGGGCGTTAAGCGGCTGGCCAATGAGGAAGTGTCCCGGGGTTAGAACCTCCAAATCATTCGGATCGGACGAGAGGGGACAGAGGGGCCGAGAGTTGAGTACTGCCTCAATTTTATAGAATACAGTGGCAACCTCCTCAAACGTCAAAATAGTTTCGCCAATAACGCGACGGAGATGCGTTTTTGCAACCTTAACCACCGCCTCAAAAATACCGCCCCAGTGTGGGCAAGCCGGAGGGTCGAATTTCCACTGGATACCCTTCTTGGACATCGCAGTACCTAAACACGTCCTGTTGTTGGACAGAAATTCGACGACCTCTTTGAAATGTCTATCGGTGCACCTATAATTTGTCCCGCAATCAGACCGGATCAGGTCCGGCAAACCGCGACGCGATACGAAGCGGCCCAGCGTGGCCACAAAGGCTTCAAAGCTGAGGGCACTTACAAGTTCTAAGTGAACGGCCTTAGTGGAGAGGCACACGAAAACGCACAGATAGGCCATATGTGAACGCGCGTTACGAAGTTTGGAGGACTTGACGAGGAAGGGGCCAGCAAAGTCTGTTCAGACTCCAGCGAATGGTCGGATGGCCCTGACGCAGTTGGGTGGTAAGTCACCCATCATAGACTGCGATATGGTGGCCTTCAGTTTATAACATGGTAAAAACTTGAAGATGATGCTCCGAATGGCGCGTCGGACAACCAAAATCCAAAACTCCCGCTGCAAAATAGCCGAAAGAGCGTTACACCCAGCGTGGGCATTCTTAACATGATGGTGGGTTACCAGCAACCGGACAAAGGCGCCGTCCTTAGGGAACAGTAACGGGTGTCAAGCCCCGTACGGCAGTTGAGAATTTTTCAAACGTCCGCCAACGCGCAGCATCCCAGCGTCGTCCAGGAAAAGGTTCAGACGGGCCAGAGCGCCCTTGATAACGGAGCCCCGCTTCAAGTTTTCAATCACGGGCTCAAAATGCTCCGCTTGGACTATACGGGTACAATGCATCAAAGCTTCACGACGCTCGCTAGGGGACAAATCGAAATCAGAGATTCGATTGGACGGGTCTCTCGAATTGCGGACAAATCGGCGCAACCAAGCAGTCACTCCTAAAAGCTTATCGAGAGAGCTGTACCATTCTAGAAGGGAGAGAACCTGAGTGGGCTTATCCTTGCCCACTCCTACTCGGGCTCGTAGGCCAGGCAATTCAATCGGTTCGGAGTATTTACCCTGGGGCTAGAATGACTGAGACTCATTTAACCAACGGGACCCCTACCACAGCGGGTGATTAACCAACGAGGGAGCTTCACATTCAACTCCCCTGGGACATGTCTCCAGCTTAGAGAAGTCTCAGAACTCTGGATTTGAGACACGCGGTTCGCCACAAAGACCTTTTTTTTATTTATTTGCTTCCCAATTCTAAGTACATAATGCATACAATCACAATCTGCCAAACTGTGAACACAGTTTGTCGGCAGCAGTTCTCGTGGATACACATATTTATGTACTACTTTTATAAGGAGCACAAAATAAGGAAAAATAAAATACAATAAACAAAACTTATTAACTACACTACAACTAAAAAGTTAAAAAAAATTACACATTAACTACATCTAAAAAGTAAAAAAAAATGTAACAAGAAATTAAACAAAGGATATTGAAGTTCTTAACCGGTATACGACTATGGACATAGAGACAAGTAATGCTTTCTCAGAGTATTTTTAAGTTATTTTTACTTTCTATATTCTTTATTAAATCATGAGGTAGCTGATTAATAAATACGGGCGTTATCCATCGTCTTTCACGTTTTCCATAAAAAGATTGAAAAGTCTCAAGATTGTGAGGTGCAGCTCTGAGCCAACAAAGTACTATCTCATTGTCCGACCAAGCGTAGACGTCCGTAATGTCGATTACAGCCGTCAAAGACGAGTGAACGTGGTTGAGGAGTCGCGTGAGAAGAGCGGCTCCGGACAGTTCCAATTTAGGGATAGTTAAGCGGGACCTAATGGGAGCAACCTTGCTTTTAGCAAGTACGAGATGGACTGCAGTATGACCAGAAGAGCTCACAGTCCGCAAATATACGACAGTAGCATAGCCTTTCTCAGAGGCGTCGCAAAACTCATGTAGGGTAGCCCGGCATTTCCCTGGAGGGAGCAAGCACCTTGGCATGGAGACCCGGTTGATGTCCGGAAGGGAGGAGACAATGAAGAGCCACTCTCGCAAGAGTGTTCCGCTAATAGGCGCGTCCCAACCCAACCCGGATATCCAGAGCTTTTGAAGAAAGCACTTAGCCAAAAAGATGACCGGGATGATCCATCCATTAGGGTCGAAGGTGCGGGCTACTGTAGACAGCACGGAGCGCTTGGTCCATGCTTTGGGAGGGAGATCGAGTTTTACTCGATACGTGAAGGTATCCTGAACAGGCTGATATTGAATGCCCAGCACAGTCAACAAATTATGATTTTCAGGGTGCTCGAATAGATGATGGTCTTGTTGATTCTCTCCTGGGAGGTCCTTCAAAATATGAGGGGAGTTTGACAACCATTTACGCAACTCATAACCTCCGGCCTTCAGGATGGCAATTAATTCGTCTCGCAAGACATGAGCCTCCTCGACGGTGGAGGCGCCCGTACAAATGTCGTCCATGTAGACCGAAGTCTCCAAGATAGAAGCGACATAGACCACTTCCTGGTCATAGCCCGAATGCGTGGCCTCTTTATACGGTGGCGACACCGAGGGGCAGAGCCTACGAGTGTTTTGGAGAGAGTAAAAGTGGAAAATCTACAAGAAAAAGAAAAGAAAGACGAGTATGTAGAGAAGCTGAAAGAAAGTTTTAAAGGGATAGAAGAGATAGGATTGATTGAAGATTTGAGACATTTAAGAAAGGGGTCGTAAATGTTGCTATTGAGGTATGCGGGGTAGCTAAAAGAAGGAAAGGAAAAAATTATGATAACGTGTGGATGGATAAAGATGTACAAAGGGTTGTGCAAGAAAAGAAGAAAGCGTGGTTGGATTGCTTAGCAACAAAAGCTAACCAAAAAGTTCAAAAGGCAACCGATGACGAGATAAAGGAAGCAATAAATATATAATAAAATCAATACAAACAAATACAATCAGGAGTCAAGATGGGAGCATTATAAAAGGAGAAGAATGTGTGTTAAAGAGATGGAAAGAGTATTTTGAAAGTTTATTTGAAAGAGAGGAAGCGCTTGTATCTGCGCTTCCTCTCTTCATCTGCCACTTTCCACGGAAACTAATATAAATGTTGATGAAAATGAGATAAGCATGGATGAAATAGTGAAAGCGTTGAAAAGTATGAGATCAGGTAAGGGTGCAGGGTATGACAGGATTACCGTCGAGATGCTGAGGGCTGGACAGGGCCTGGTGGCTAGTCAGCTGTACCGCCTTTTCAATCTGTGCTGGCGAAATGGGCAAGTACCGGGAGACTGGTGCAAAGCCGTATTCGTGCCATTGTATAAGGGAAAAGGGTCACGGCAGGACTGAATAAATTACCGCGATATAAGCCTTCTCAGCGTCGTTGGTAAACTGTATGCGAAAGTGTTGATTGAAAGGGTTGTGAATGAAACAGACGAGAAAGTATGGGATGCACAAGCGGGATTTAGAAAGGGAATGGGATATACGGATCAGGTCTTTTCCTTGCGGTGCATAGCCGAAAAGTGTTTGGCTAAAAACAAGAAAGTCTACTGCGCGTTCATAGATCTAGAAAAGGCCTATGATAGAGTGGTGAGGAATGAATTGCGGTCAGCACTGTCCGTGAACGGTGTGAGCAGTATCCTCATACGAGCATTGCAATCTCTTTATAGGGATTCTAGTGCTTGTGTAAGGATAAAAGGGGCATACACAGAATGGTTTAATATCGAAAAAGGTGTTAGACAGGGATGTGTAGCGTCACCGTGGCTGTTTAATCTGTTCACGGACAATTGTTTGACAGATTTAAAAGAGAATGAAAGTGGGTTGAGAATGAATGAGTTATTCGTCAAATGTTTTCTCTATGCTGATGATTGGTCAGTAATACTTGGGTATTACTTGCATCTTCGGCCGAGGAGTTGCAGGAGATGGTAACTGCTATGAGTGGAGCTTTTGTTAGAAAGGGGATGAAGATGAATGTAAGGAAGACGAAAGTGATGGTGTTTGAAAAAGATGAGACAGTGACACTGCAATATCGTGATTGAAGATGAACAAATTGAACAGGTGAAAGAGTTTGTGTATCTGGGTTCAAAGTTTACAAGAGATGGAAAGTGTGAGAGTGATATCGAAAGAAGAGTGAATGCAGGAAACATGGTGAATGGAGCTTTGCACTCCTTTATGAGCAGTCGGAAGGTGTCTAACAAGGCTCGTTTGGCTGTGCATGAGGGGGTGTGGATTCCGACACTCATGTACGGAAGTGAAAGTTGGGTATGGCAAACATGAAAGCAGAATAAATGCAGTTGAGATGAGAGCATTAAGAAGTATGATAGGAGTTAAACTGAGTGACAGGATAAGAAATAGTGAGATAAGGAAACGTTGTGGTCTGAAGGAAGATGTAGTGACAAAATTGAGAAAGGTGTGCTGAGATGGTTTGGCCATGTCGAGAGAATGAATGAAGAACGATTGACGAAAAAAGTGTATAAAGCGAGTGTGAATGAAAGTGTTGGAAGGGGTAGACCTAGGCGGACATTTCTAGATCAAATCAGGGACGTTTTGAAAAAAGGCCAGGTCAAGAGTACTCTAAACCGTAGAGCATGTATGAAGGGAATAATGAAAGTGGACGAAGCGAAACAAGTATGTAAGGATCGTAGCAAGTGGAAAGAAGTGGTCTCTGCCTACCCCTACGGGAAAGAGGCGTGATTATATGTATGTATGTATGTATCGACGGTCATCACGATGGACCACTGATTGTCGAAACATCATCCAAATATCGGCCACAAAAACCACTTGGTGCCGACGGAAGTGGGTCAAAATGTCGGATTTGTCCTTGATTAATCTAGGACCAAAGTGGAGACACTGGTTCAGGGACACACCATTTAACGAGGGTGCGGAGCCGTTAAAAACTACCCGAATCTTACTCCCAGGGGTCCTCAAGACCGCGTGGTGAGGGAGGAAGTTTCACTCTATAACAAAGGAAGAAAATGGGA
This sequence comes from Parnassius mnemosyne, assembly GCA_963668995.1. NCBI lineage: Eukaryota > Metazoa > Arthropoda > Insecta > Lepidoptera > Papilionidae > Parnassius > Parnassius mnemosyne. The sequence continues at coordinate 19,100,190 of CAVLGL010000013.1, read as the reverse complement.
TTATCTTTTAAATCTAATCATACGTCCATTTTATCTTACGTTAATCCGCGTTTTAGTCCAGACAGCGTCTAGACTATAAATTGACAGTTAGACATCCAAGACAATTTCTAATACGATAAAGTTTGTTCTATGCATTTTTAAAGTTAATTTACATTTTTAGAATAACTTACAAATAGTTTATAAATCATCATCACCGATATTTTTTAAGTCCATTGGATGGAAGCCTTAGCTAGAAATTGTAACGGTGCTATCATCGCCCGACTGTATACAAGGTTATTTTTCAGTGTAGCCAAATTTTATACATAAGTTCAAGTATATAAATAATAATATCCCGTAAACGCAGTTTTTGATAATACGAGTAAATAAGACGAACAATTAACTTTTATTTGAAATTATTCCAAATTGAATGTGATTTATGGGCAACAACGTTTTTGCCTACCGATCGACCCATGCAAATATGTGCGTGCTTAGTAAAATCAGTTAAAGTAATGCATCACCACGCATTTTAATTTAAGAGATAAAAAGGACATAATGTTTGCAATTTTTTTTTAATTTTTCTTCAACAAAAATGTAGGCAATTGCTCATTCTGAACCTTCACTGCAAATTTGGCCGGTTATTGCAAAATAACCCTGTATAAAACAAGGTCAATAGTGTAACATGTTGCCCGCTCCCCGGACTGACCCTGATTTCGCCCTGGTAGGAAAAGAGGATTTTACGCTATTGTGGCATAATACCAGCGCTGCCACAGAATATTTGCCAACTCTTATCATGCAAGGCAGATAGGCTCGGTACGCATAGATGATACTCTATTACCGGGAAAGCTGTTCCTCATTACTGAGACATATAATCTAGTATCTCGATAATCTAGTGGGTGTATGCGCGTGGGTTGATCGTGAGGTTCGGGATTCGAAACATGGGTTGGGCCATAATCAAATATTAGGGATGTCTGTCAAGAAATTCTTAGTAGCAGACCGGAGTCAAAAGCTGGCGGGGTTTCACTTGTAAACGTAAAGCCGTTGGTCCTAATGCTCCTGAACTCTGAATAGTCGGGTCGGACTGCCGTTCCACCGGACTATGAGAGTGAGGGAATAGAGTGCTCGCCTGTGCTTGCTTGTGCATGTCTAGCGCAGATGGTCTTCTAGTGTCAGTTATCCAGGGAGAAAACAGAGGAAAGCGTTTATATGGACTAAACACCGCCCATATATTCTCTTAAGTTATATATGAAGTTATGTTTTATATATACAATATGGGTGACAAGGGTGCCGATTTCTTCAATTGTGATACTTCAGACTTTCATCAATACTGCACTATTTAAAGGCAATTATACTAAATATGCTCGTTCCTACTAAAGAAATACATATTGTTCTTCTATTGAATTTTAAATTACGCCGTGAAATTGAAAGATAATGAGCATATTTCGCTAGTATGTTGTTTCATTAGGCCGCGGTTTTGTACAGTTTCTACTCGCGAAACGTTATTGCTGTGGGCTTAAACCTATTATGAACATCAAAGCTAACACAACGAAACCATTAATAAATTGCTTTTTTTTAATATTATAATGAGTTTTTAAGGTTTTCCCAATTTTTTTTATAGGATAAGGGTGACAAACGAGCACACAGTCCACCTGATGGTAAGTGGTTGCTGCGGCCCATAGACATCTACATCTATCCTCGTTTGCGAATCAAAATGCAGATGCGTTGTCACCCGTGAGGACTAAGATGGAATGCTTCATTTCCAGTAAAAAGGGCCTTGTTCCAGTAAAAAAATTGTTTATATTTTTTAGAACAAGGATGACAAAAAAGCACACAGTCAGGGTGGATGTTGTGGCCCATAGACATCTTCTATCCTTAGTTAAAAATCAAAATGCAGACACGTCGTCACCCCCAAAGACTATAAAAAGCCTCGTTGCTAAGAAAAAAGGTCTCCGGTTCTCTACGCTTACCATACGAAACACAGCAGCATTAAGATGTTATTTTAGCGCTCGTATTGTGTGAAAGCGTGATCTTTCCGGAGTCGGAATAAAGCCGACCCTTTCGTAATAAAGATGTCCATATTAAGCTGCTGCAGAACCGTGAGAGAACAATATAATATATTATGTTTTTTACTTTTTACGCCACTGTACTGATCCTACCTAATAGTGGTGTTATTTTTATATTTTACCACTATAACTATTGTTGGAATTTGTATTTACAAAACAATTTGCAACGACGACAGGATTGTGATAACATGACCAAGACGAATTGTTTTATGGGTGTAGTGTATGCAAATACACTAACTTGTCTCGAGCGCATACGTCACGAGGTGCGGGTAACGAAAGGGCAGTCTCTATCCGACAGGCGGCCCGGTAACACGTGTGGTGGTGTGTTGGCGAGCCAAGATAAGTTAATAAATAGTGAACAATACATGTGGCGACGAGGAAAACAGTAAGTACTTTTGTTGAAACAAAAAGGAAATTAGAAATTAACAAGTCTCTGGAAAGATTCATTATCATTAACTTATTATTTTTAATAATTATGACCAGAAGTTTTGTACACAGTGTAATTTTATGATGCTTTACGATGTAATTTTGTGACATTACTGTACTATTTACATTGTACTGTAGTTTTACATCATAATTATATTGAATGCATTACAATGAACCTCGTGGATGTATTCATATGAGGGTAAAAGGTTAATAAAAGTACTTCTAATTTTATTTTTGTACCTTATATAGTATTCTGGTACTCAAGTGAAGTGAGATGAGCTTAGAGGCTGTGCTAATATTCAGACGACCCTATAAGATTACCTAAGGAATTAGATATAATTTTAACAAACGATATTGAACGCATTTTAGACTATGTATGTGATTAGAGATTAACTACCCGGATGGATTTTTGAAATGTAAAGGCTTATTCGCACTACAAATGTACATAAGTGTACATTAGCGACCTTAAAATTAAATGTATATAAATTATACATAATATATATATTCATGTAAATTTTTATATTATATTATCGCAATATCATAATTAATTTCAAATTCAATCGAGTTTTAAATACCTAGAAAATTATTTGTGCCTAGGTTATTATATTGAGCAGTAAGGTCACCCAATACAATACGCATGGCTATTGTGCGGTGCCGGGTTCGATTCTCCGTCGGATCGATTCTGACAAATGTTTAACAAATTAAATTTATGATGTATAACAAATGCTATCATTGATTCCAATCCATGATAGGCGTGTTATAAATTTCAACTAAATTTATTTTGTTAAAATGGTAAACAATATTACAGCAGGTAACACCTGGCCATTAAATTGGCATAAATCAAACCAATACTTAAAAAATAATAGCAGCGTAGCTGGTCATTAAATTGACATTGATCATGATAGTTAGCAGCGTAGCTGGTCATTAAATTGACACTGATCACAATATTTAGCAGCATAGCTGGTCATTTAATTGATACTGATCATAATATATTAGCAGCATAGCTGGTCATTTAATTGACACTGATCATAATATATTAGCAGCATAGCTGGTTATTTAATTGACACTGATCATAATATATTAGCAGCGTAGCTGGTCATTTAATTGACATTGTAGTGGTGTGTTCTAACAGAATACCCTTCTAATAGAATATGGATACGTACAAGCAAAGTGCTTGAATTTTGAATAGGTTGGTTTCAGGTAGTCCCACTAGTAAGGAATTTAGTATATTGAAATTTCAACATGTCGCAACTCATACTGGAGAAATTTGATTGTAATGGGGAACCTACATCTGTAGGTACTAGATAGGAGCGCTGGAAGCGTGCACTCTTTATTTATCTTGAGGCATCAGGTATAGAGAAGAGTGAGAAAAAGAGAGCATGTTTGTTACATTTTGGCGGACTTGAATTGCAAGAAATCTTTTAAATATCCCTGACGTCGCTGTAATACCGGTTGAAGGAGGTGATGTTTTTTATATAGCTATAGAAAAACTGGATGCATTTTTGCACCAAAACAGAGTAAGGTGTATGAACGCCATCTATTCCAATTGATTAAACAAGAACAAAATGAAAAATTCGATAAATTCTTAATACGATTAAGACAACAAGCAAATAAATGTGGATTCAAAGATAAGGATAATCAAACCATTGACCAAATAACAGAGAAATGTTCCTCTAGAGAACTTAGAAAGAAAATACTACAAACAGGAGATTCAATAACTTTAAGTAATATAGTGGTAGAAGCAAATGGTCTCGAAGCAGTTAATCGACAGATGGAAGAATTTGGAAGTAGTGAAATAAATCAAGGCATCAATAAAGTGGATGTAAGTCAAGAAGAGGTCAACAACAAAAAGCAAACAATTGAATGCGGTAGGTGTTGGGGTTCAAGACATGCTTCAGCGAAAGATAAGGACTGTTTGAAATGTGAATTAAGAGGACATTTTAGACAATATTTCAAAACAAGACAACCATTGAAAAGGAAACACCAAGCAAGTAAAGATAACAATAATGACAATTATCGTAAAAAAAAAATAAAACGAATCATCAAAGAGAAGGTGCTTTTCAAGTGGATCAAAAAAGGAAAAGATGATATACTATACGTTTTTCTGGGTGATTCTGGGTGTAAATGTAATTTGATTACAGGTCAAATATGGCAAAAAATGAAAAACGATAAAGTAAAAGAATCCTAATAAAACTCTTTTCAGGTACGGAAGTATCAAACCACGACATGTGATAGGATCTTTCGAGGCAAATTTAGAAATACGAGTAGAAGACAGATCGGAAAACGCTATTTTTTACATTATTGCTGACGGCACAAGGAATTTACTGGGTAAAGATACAGCAATTTCTATGGGTGTACTTAAAATTAACAACGTTCCCGAGGTTTAAAGACGTGTTTATCGAAAAACCGATAGATAACAAAGGGCAACCAGTTTTTTAACCCTATAGGAGAATTCCTATACTACTAGAAAAAAAAAACATAAAATAGAAGAATTAATTGAAAGAGATATTATTGAAGAAGTTCACAGCTCTTCAAAGTGGGTCTCCCCAATAGTCCCTGTATTAAAAGACAATGGGGAGGTCCGTCTTTGTGTAGATATGAGACGAGCAAATATGGCTATCCTAAGAGAAAACCACCCATTGCCAACTATGGACAAGTTATTGCCTAAAATAAAAAATGCTGAATTTTTCAGCAAGCTTGACATTAAAGATGCATTTCACCAGATCAAGATACATCCAGACTCCATGTATATTACAACTTTTATTACCAGCAAGGGTCTATTCAGGTATAAGCGGTTAACGTTTGGAATTACATGTGCTCCCGAAAGATTTCAGAAAACTTTAGAGCGTATATTACTAGGATGTGAGGGACAAATCAATTAAATAGATGACATATTAGTTAATGATGATGTACAAGAGCATGATCGAAGATTAAAAAGTGTGTTAAAAACTTTACAGGCAAATAATGTGGTCTTAAAGAAAGACAAATGTCAGTTTAAAGTAAGAAAAGTGCAATTTGTAGGACATGAACTATCAGACAAAGGTATCAAGCCATAAATACGTATCAAATATCCAAGAATTTCGATCTCCTACGAATATAGGTGAGCTTCAGAGTTATTTAGGACTAATAAACTTCATTGGGAAATGGATACCGAATTTAGCAACTGTAATGGAGCCCCCTAAGAGAATTATTAAGAAATAAGCATGGGAAAGTATCAGAGTTAAAATAACTATGGGGAATAAAGCAGGAGCCTGCCTTTACCAAACTAAAATCTGCACTTTCTACAATTCCTACTCTAGGATATTACGACGTTAAGGATCACATTATGGTCATAGCAGATGCAAGCCCAGTAGGGTTAGGAGGCGTGTTGGTTCGACTGGGCAATCCGATGACAATAACTGGTGATAATAGAAGGCAGTTCTGCAGTGAAGATTTCAAATCATTTTGCATGGAAAGAAATATTATTTTGCATAGTACAATACCCTACTGGCCTCATCAAAATGGGGAAGTTGAGCGTCAGAATCGCGACATTTTAAAACGCCTTAAAATATGTCAAGTTGAGAAAAAGAACTGGCAGGAGAGTTTATTGGATTATATGACTATGTACAATAGGACACCTCATAATGTGACCGGAAAAACTCCAGCAGAACTGGTTTTTAAAAGACATTTCCGTGATGAAATTCCCATGGCTATACATATTAGTCGTGAACTTGAAGACTTTGAGGTCAGGGACAGGGATCATGAAAAGAAAGAAGAGGACAAGGAATATACAGATAAGAGGAGCAAGCCCAAAGAGTGTTATTTAGTACCAGGAGATAAGGTATACACCAAAAACTTTAATAAAAATAATAAATTAAGCTTAAATTACGATCCAGTTCCTCACACGGTGCATCGGAGTGTAGGTGAGGATGTAGACGTTCGTAACGACGAAACGGGACAAGTCTATAGAAGGAATATAGTACACTTAAAGCAAGTTGAAGGAATTAAATATAATAAGAATAAGGAATTAAATATTGGTGAGAATGATGAAAGACTAGAAAGTGATGTAGAGGAAATTATAGATTACAATTGTACAAATAAATGATAGTTAAAATGATTAAGGTGCTGTAAAAAAAAACAACTTACAAAATACTAATAATTCTTTAATTTAATAGGACTATGTTTACGATGGGTGATTTTCAATTAATTAAACAGTGAAAGTTAAAAAAGATGTTTTTATTAAAAACAACTTTATAACCAACCAGATATACTTCCGAAAATTAGTAAATTAAAACAAGGAAGGGATGTAGTGTATGCAAATACACTAACTTGTCTCGAGCGCATACGTCACGAGGTGCGGGTAACGAAAGGGCAGTCTCTATCCGACAGGCGGCCCGGTAACACGTGTGGTGGTGTGTTGGCGAGCCAAGATAAGTTAATAAATAGTGAACAATACAATGGGTATGTTACCCAGACTTCTTGTCATGCCGACAATGTTTTACCCGATCCTGATTACGGCAAATCTTCTTAAGTGGAAAATAAATCATGTTTTTTTTTTCATAAGTAGAAAACCCTTAATTAATAAACTATCAATGGAAATCACAACAACATTTGATACTTAGAGCTAGCTGGTAGAGAATGCCATATAGCATTAAGCTCGCCTTTTGTACAAATATTTATATTTGGTGCAATAAATAATAAATAAATAACTACTTTAAAGAAAGTGAATACCAAAATATTATGTTAATTTGTAGCGATTACGGTCATAATAAAATGTATTTTAACAAAATATAAGAAAAAATATTATAAATAAATAAATACCGATACAGTCCGTAAAGATATCTAACATTAATCTCTCATTTACATGCATGTATGTACGTATGTCGACAGTATCAAATACCAGTAAGTGACATAAATTTTTTTTCTACAGAAAGATGCAACACCTGCAATAAATCTTTAGGAAAAGGTGTTTTAATATCGTAAATCCTTTAATATGTTATGAGTTGTTGAATCTTTTTAAGGACTACCTTGATTTATGTTTCATCTCTGTCTTGTAATACTAAGTTATAGGTTTTACTCGGTCTTGAAATGGGACAGCTGATTTCATGTAATTACCATTATTATCTTTTGGACTAGGTCAGAGTAACGTTTTTAATTACTGTTTTCTTGATAAAGTTTCTAAAAATATCTTTGCTTTTTTTTTCAAACTAGATAAAAAATTAGTACACGGGTAATAAAACTTATAAAAACGAAAACGAATGAATTTGTTATTCAACCATCTTCTGATTAAAGCGGCATTGGAACTTATAGGTAAATCACGCATGGAAAACGATTTACAGCGAGAGAGTTCTTTCAAACTGTATTGGGTCGGACATCCGGCACTTGATGGATGACTTGTTTATGTACTTGAAAGATCTTTGTTTGACAAGAGCAGTTCAAAGCTTTATGTTGAAAATGGTGTTGATATTGTTAAATACTGTAAAGATAAAATCTTGTGAGAAATATTTATTTCCATAATATTTACTTCCTTTTAATATTTAATTTGATAACATCAGATTAAATATTCAAAACGGTATGTATTTAACGCGACGACCAACTGAATTAGGTATTTTTAAAAAAATTAAAGCCGGTAGCAAAAATAATAAGCTGGCAACTACAGTGAAGGATAATTTAAAGTAGAACGTAGCAGCTTTATAATCAGTTGTAAGCTTTATTTTAATGTTTTTTTATAGAATAGGGTGACAATCGAGCACACAGTCCACCTGATAGTAAGTGGTTGCTGCGGCCCATAGACATCTGCATCTATCCTCGTTTGCGAATCAAAATGCAGATGCGTTGTCACCCGTGAGGACTAAGATGGAATGCCTCTTTTCCAGTAAAATGGGTCTCCGGTTCTCTACACTCACCATACGAAACACAGCAGTTTTAAGCTGCTATTTTACGCTGGTATTCTGTGAGAGCGTGGTCCTACCCCGGTCGAGCCGACCCAGTCGTACTACAACTATACTACTAATATAGCTGCAACATGGCTCTACTACGTAAAAAATTTAAACTGCCATTGATTTTTTTGTTTTGTTGACTGAATTTATTGTTAAGCGGACACTTGACGTCGGATTAAAAGTATAAAATAGGCTTTCTTAAATTATATAATGAGATTGTATATAAAGTTAACTGAAATGGTAAGCAAATATGAACATGGTCATAAAAAAATTACTTTGTGCGACATTTTAAGAGCTCTAAATAAAGCAAATTGTGACATGCAAAAAAACATTGTTTATTCTATAGTTTAATTTTCTTTATTTATTCAAAATTATAAACGTATCATATATAATTATAAATTAGATAAATGTATGCGATTTTGGCACCTTAACCTACATCCGCTGATATTACTTGATACCGTGTTTTTAAAAATTTAACAGTACACCTAAATTAAACCAATTACTGCTGTCCGCACCCAGTTATAGCCGGTTAGATCTAGGTGTAACCGCACTTCGGCTTTTAGCCGTAACAACTTTAATGTTCTTTTTTGCCCAACAATATCCTTCTGTCCATTCTTTAAGTTCAATCTTGTGTGTTTCTGGCAATGAGTTTTCAGTGATATCGTTTGACCACTGCGTAACCATCTCGCTTGTCACAATAAGGAATCGTGATAAGGGAACGCGTTCCCGCATCGTATTATGATCTTTGATTGACTTGTTTAATACTTCCCAAGCGTTGTTAGTAGTCGGTGAAATTCATTTTCACATTCACAGATTTCAGTTTTTTATTTGTAGAATCATTACATTATGATTCTACAAACAAAAATACTGCAATCCTAATACTTAATTATAGTACCCGTTTTAATTTTTACAGCTGCTTGCAAATAGCCCAAAAGTGTATTTTTATATGGGAGCCTATTGTTGCCAATAATACAATGTTTGTTATCACACTGTTAATTTTTTTTTATTATTTATTTATTTATTACAAAGTATAGTTATTTAATAACATCCGACAGTACAAATAAACTTACAAAAGTTTTTCCATGTACCGCCAATTCGTAACTTCGTTCATGTTCAATCGGTTCGCGTTGCGACAACTTATTGTGACAAAATAGCAAGATGTTTTTTTTTATCTAGGTGTGTACCAAAGCAAAATATGGTTAGTATTAAATGAAAGTTGGTAAATTAGTAAATGTATATATTTATTAATAATTTTTTTTATTTATATATATTATTATATTATGATGTGTGTTAGTGGATATATTTTTATATTTTAGTTTAATTTATTATTAGGTTTCGTTAACAATTTGTCGATAAAATACTGTTTAAGCATATATTTAATATTTTTTTCAGTAAGTTCATTTTTTATTGGTTTGGGATTTTGTTTCAAAAGAGCGGGAATTTGATATTGTAATCTAAATTTTCCGTACATATTTTTGTATTTAATATTAGTGGCCATGTCATTATTTATAGAGTACCTCGCCTATTATACTGACTACGCCGTTTAATATGTTTGCTACCTTAAAGTAGCAGCCATTATTTAGTTTTTATAAATTCTTGCATTATGAAGCTCATCCAATATAGTTATTGCTAAAATATTTTTACAAAGCTGATTTTTTATTATTATATTCATCAATACTTAACATAGACTGGACCCCAATTTATTCATTAGATTTAGAAAAATGCTTAGATTATTTTTACAAGGAGATTAACTTAGTATTAGACAAATGTGTACCAAAAAGAAAAACAAAACGGGTAGGCTCAGGTCGGATATACCCTGAATGGTATACTAGGGATATTATTAATTTAATAAAATATAAAGCTACGTCCCATAAAAAATATAAGAAGACACGATTGGCCACTGACTATATACAATTCGGTGAGTTGCGAACTAAAGTTAAAATTATGCTAGTAACTACACATAACCAGTTTAAGCACTGCGTGCAAAATAATCTCCAAAGAGACCCAAAATCCTTTTGGAATTTTATTAATTCTAAAAGAGGTAATCTAAATCCAAAAAAAAAATTAAAAAATGGGGAGGTTTTGACCAACGAGCATTGTGCCATTGAGTTTGCAAACTACTTTCATTCGGTGTATACTACACAGAGACCAGACTTAAATGTGAGTGAGTGAGAGTGTGGCTATCATTGACGTTGGAGGGGATAACGGGGCAGCGCGAATTCATTTCAGCCAGTTGCAACTTAAGGACATACTGACCGCACTTAAACAACTTAAGCCAAAGAAATCTGCAGGACTAGACGAAATACCACCTCTTTAAAGATTGCCATTCTGCGCTAGCAAAACCACTACTTCACATTTACAATAACTGTTTAAACCAAGCTAGGTTTCCGGAAAAATGGAAAATAACGAAGGTGGTTCCCGTTCCAAAAGGAAATACAAGGACCAGTGTAGAGAACTTTAGACCGGTAGCAGTGCTATCTACTCCAGCCAAGGTATTTGAGTGAGCTATATACAAAAGCTTATATTAACAGATAAACACACAGCTGTCGGAAGCTCAGCACGGGTTCAAACCTGCTCGGAGCACTGCGAGTAACCTTCTAGAGCTTACGGCCGATATAATACCAGTAGTAGATAAGGGGGCATATGGGGGACAAGCTGATACTGCTTATTTTGATTTCAAAAAAGCATTTGATTTGGTAAATAATGACATATTACTAAAAAACATGGCAAAAAGTTGGTTTCACCCCACACTTATTGAGATTTTTCGCTAGCTACATGACAGATAGGCAACAGTATGTAGCATATGAGGGTCATAAGACAAAACCATATTTTACCTGGTCTGGTGTGAGTCAGGGGTCGAATCTAGGACCTTTGGAGTTTTTGATCATGATAAATGACTTACCCAATGTTGTGAAGAAATCAAAATGTTTATTGTTTGCGGACGACCTTAAGTTATCGATGGATATAGGTAGTTTGGAGGACTGTGATCGTCTCCAAGACGATATAAATAAAGTTGTTGAATGGAGCAAAGACAACAAATTACAATTTAATACCGCTAAATGCTTAACAATATCTTTCACGAGCAAACATATGCCCATAGAGTATACATATTACATTGACAGGACACCTATGTCTAGGGTAATGCATGTCATGGATTTAGGAGTAAAATTTTCTGCTGATTTAACGTTTAAGGACCATATTGTTGATACATGTAAAAAAGCTTTTAGAACTCTAGGTTTTAAGTTACGAACGTTTAACGGTTTCACAAATGTGCAAGCTATTATAGCTTTGTACAACACACTCGTTCGGAGTCATTTGGAGTGTAATTCAATAATTTGGGCTCCACATGAGAAGAAGTACGATCTAATGATGGAGAAGGTACAAAACAAATTTGTAAGGTATTTGTATCTCAAATTATATGGGGTGTATCCTTTTTACCCACTGCAATACCCCACATTATTTGTTCTGGGTACGGTGGGATACAATCAGCTCATGGTAAGGAGAGAACTTAGAATAGTTTCATATATTTTTATGGTCCTTAGGAGTAAAATTATTAATGAGAATATGTTGAAGAAGATTAATATTTATGTTCCGGATAGATATGTATGGCGGCGGCGTCAGCCAGACCTACTGGCCGTCCCTAGATGTCGCACTAACTTACTGCGAGAGGCACCCCTGACGCGAGCTTTTCGAACATCAAACCTGATCGACAGAGAATCAGATTTCTTCTTTTGTACTCTGAACGAATTCACAAAACTTGCTTTATGGATAATTAGTTATAAGGTAGTATAGTAATATAGGTAATATATGATTGTAAATGCTATATCTAACGCATTGGGTAGAAACCTGTAATGTTAGATATAAGTTGGATGTAAATAAATAAATTAAAAAAAAATTATCGCTGCCAAGTAATTTTTTTAGTAACAAAATAGTTAGTCGCCCTTCAATTTGATAGTCGCCTTGAAAATAATTAACCATTAAAAACTACTACTTGAAATTTATATATTACTTGATAGTTAAATATTTTGTAAGCTTTGGCTTTGCCTGAGTAGGATTTATTAACGTGGCGTTATTTAGATTTAAGATAATCAACGACCGTTTATTTTATTAATATTCGGGTTTTTCAAAAAAAGTCTATCAGATAAAATTTCTATCTCCTGGTATTGCTCCCTATCTATTTGTGAAGTTTCATCACAACCGGCTCAGCCATTCCGAAGATTAGACAGTGAGACAGACAAATATTTTAAAAATGGTTATTCATGTCTAAATCGATTGCCAAAAAAACAAAATTAAACAGTTTTTTTTTAGATATTACAGACAGTTTATTTATACGTAAAGATTAAGTATTTTGTTCCAGTAAGTTTATTAATATGTATAGATTAAATAAAAATGTAAACCTATTGTAATTACATTAAAAAATTAATTATTTTGTTATTTAACGAAAGTTAAAAAAAATGCTTAAAATTAGTTTTAGAGGCATGATTAGCTAAGTAAACAGTGCCCTACTGTGCAACCTGTAAATACGGAAATGTTAAATTCGCTGCAAGTATGATTAATTTTGCTAATACAACTGGTAATTAGCAACGTTAATGAGCAGCTACGTCACGCGTTGTTAACCGCGTAGACCGCCTAACGTACATTTACACAGCTTTCTAATACTTAAAATTATAAAAACAGCTTATGTTTAATAATATAATTTAATCTTTTTTATATTTATCATAATGATATGGCGAAACATAAAAGCTTTTAAAAAATCGCCATTTATTGGTGGTGTATGAAACTCAGAACTCAGAAATAGAAACTTTTTTAATCAATATAAATTATAAATAATGCTTATTGAAAGTCACTCTGTCCTGAAAATAACTAGCAAAAAAACCAGCGGTACTGTATTTTTTTTTTAATAACAGCTTACAGTCATATCTTATGTTACACGATTAACAACACAAAACAAATTAGAAATAGCTTGGTAGCGATTCTTTTTCTTGATTTCCTCATTCCCGGGAGTTATTACCATCTATAAATTCCTTGATACTATAATAACCCTTTTTATACAAATTTTGTTTAATAATGTTTGTGAACTTTCAGGAGGTCTAATTTTGTATATTTTCTGGGATTTTGTGGTGAATCCATCACCCCAAATATGAATTACTAAATTGGTGGAGTCGAGTAACTGGTACTACTAGCTTGTCTCTGTTCCTAGTATTTACAAAATGAATATCACTTTTTTATTAAAAATACTTTTATTTTTGTATACATTACATTTTCATAAATGTATTGAGAGGCCAATATTAATATATTGATATCCTTAATTTTTGTTTAAGCGACTCTTTGTGTTTTAAATCACATACTGCGCTCTAATAGCCCTCTTCTCTAAAAGAAATATGATTTCACTGTCAGTCGCGTGTCCCCATAGCAAAATACCATACATCATTATGCCATGGAAATAGCTAAAGTAAACTAGTCTAGCTGTTTCAACACTGCAGAACTAGTTTGCTTGCTAGTTTTAAATGTGGGGGTCCCATTGAAGATTTTAATGATATAGCATTATTTACTTCGTCACATTCTAATAATTGCCGTTTTAATTTGAAAATTAATGAAGTAGCAAATAATACTATATTATCATGGTTATTCCCTACTAAGTAAGTACAAGTAGTTAAGTTAGTGTATACAAGAAACAGAAAAGGGCCGAAAATTAAGCTCTGAGGCACGCCAATTTGTACTAACGACTCGGAAGAACTCATACTATTTATGATAACTTTTTACCTTCTGTTATTTAATTTATATGAAATAATAAACTAGTTTCCTAATTAATGTTTCATGGTGAACACAATGAAGGCCTTGGTTGGGTCACAGAATTTACCCAAAACACCCTGTGAATTCTCCTATGCATTGAAGATATATTTAATCATCTCAACACCAGCATCAGTTGTGGAGCGACCCCTTGTGAAACCGATTTGATTTGTATGAAATAATTATTTAAATTTAAAAAAAAATTTTCAACAATTTTACTAAGTATTGGCAGTACAGAAATAGGTCTAAAATTGGCGGGGTTCCAATGTACTACCAGATTTAAATAAAGGAATTACTTTACTTTGTTTCATCAGATCAGGAAACACACCAGATTCGATACTACGAGTAGTATTAAAAATAACGGCTCGTTGAGGCGCGATTGTATCTGTTATAGACGCAATATCTCTAACGGAAATTCCCAAAAAGCTGCGGTTTTATTAATATATGTGGTTTTAAAATAATTTTCAATATCTTTTGATGTTACTTTATGGACTGTGCAATTCTTTGTACACGCATTTACATTTTGTTAAAGAAAGGAGAAGAATTCAGTGACTTAGTGGTTAAGATCGGAATATCAGTAAAATATTCTTTCAAAATCCATTGTAACGTCCTGATATGGTTTAGTTAATTTGTTGTTAAAACTTAACCTGTACTTTTTTATAGGATAAGGATGACAAGCAAGCACACAGTCCACCTGATGGTAAGTGGCGTCTATGGCCCATAGACATCTACATTTTTTATAGGAAAGGGGGCAAACGAGCATGCGGCTCACCTGATGGTAAGTAACTACCACCGCCCACGAACAACCGCAACACCAGGGGAACCAGGGGTATTGCAGATGCGTTGCCGGCCTTTTAAAAAGGAGTAGGCTCTTTTCTTGAAGGTACCTAAGTCCTATCGGTCTGGAAAAATCGCTGGTGGTAATCGATCCACAAAGAGGTTGTACGAGGAAGAAAACATCTTCTAAATCGTACAGTGGTGGACCGCCAATCATCCAGGTGATATGGATTTTATTGCAAGTTTTGTCGTGATGTGCGATGGTGAAATTGAGCGGCTGGAATTAATCCGAACAATTCCTCAGAGCACTCCCCGTGGTAAATGCGATAAAAT
This sequence comes from Parnassius mnemosyne, assembly GCA_963668995.1. Taxonomy (NCBI): domain Eukaryota; kingdom Metazoa; phylum Arthropoda; class Insecta; order Lepidoptera; family Papilionidae; genus Parnassius; species Parnassius mnemosyne. Next base: position 19,084,907 of record CAVLGL010000013.1, on the reverse strand, counting down.
ATGCAAAGAGATGCATCATCCCTACGCATTGCCAGTGTATGGAGCCGATCAGAAAGTATTCGGTCATCGACGATTCGAACCGCTCTGCGCTGGATGCTCAAGTGGAAGGAGCTGGCACTGGGGTGCCCCGGCCCAGAGATGAGAACAGTATTCCATGTGAGGCCGGATTTGCGCTTTGTAAAGTTGCAAGCGATGTGCCGGCATGAAATGCTGTCTCGCTCTGCTGAGCACGCCAAGCTTTTTAGAGGCCAGTTTGGCCTTCCCTTCCAAGTGACCACAAAACTGCATACTATTCGATATGTCGACGCCGAGGATTCCGATGCTAGCTAAGGCAGCAAGTGGAGTGCCTTGAAACTGAGGAGATACGACAAAAGGGTTCTTTTTAGCGGTAAACGCGCAAACTTATGTCTTTTGGGGATTGAACTGGACTAGATTTAATAGCCCCCAATCCGAGACTTTGTTCAGCAAAGACTTCAGAAACAAATTTGTCCCGGTACTCGGGGACGTTTTCCCGATAAATATTGGCACAGCCGGTATATAAGGCATCACCAGTGCTGTCGTCTGCATAGCAATGAATGTTACTGGTTTGCAACATATCATTGATATGCAGGAGAAACAGCTTTGGTAATAGCACGCAGCCTTGTGAAATACAAGCGTTGATAGGCTTAAAATTAGAGCAAGTACCGTCTACTACGCCCTTGATGCTCCGATCAGCAAGGAAATTGGTGATCCATTTGCGCGTTTTCTCTGGAAGCCCATAGGAAGGAAGCTTCGAAAGAAGCGCTTTGTGCCAGACACAATCGAAGGCCTTCGCTATGTCCAAACTAACGGCCAATGCCTCCTCCTTGGACTCTACTGCCTCCGCACATCTATGAGTCAGGTAGACCAGAAGATCACCAGCTGATCGACCCCGACGTAAACCGTACTGGCGGTTACTAATCAGCTGGTGATCCTCAAGGTACCTCATGAGAGAGTTTATAATGCATTCCATTATTTTGGAGAACAAGGAGGTTATGGCGATAGGCCTGTAGTTGGACGGGTCCGAGCGGTATTTTTTTTAGGGATCGAATGGACCAATTCCATGAATTCGGGACTATGCCTTTGGAGTAAGAGTACCGGAAAAGACACGTTAAAACCGGTGCCAGCTCCGGAGCACACGTCTTCAGCACAATGGGAGGGACTTTGAAGGACCTGGAGGCGGAATTATACTTCTTTTTAAGTGCGCTGATGTTTACATCCCAAAACGTTGATGCGTCAGCCCAGGCCCGGTAGCACTCATGCTTATAGCGTGATGCTATTTTACAGAAGCGACCAAACCATGGCTGGGATTTACCTCCGATGGGCACCACAGAGGATGGAATAAAAAGTTCCATACCCTGAAGTACCACATCAGCAACAGAATCGGCACCAACGCTGGGATCTTCCGACGAGAAGCAGACCCGCGCCCAAGTGTAGGATGCAAAAAAAGACCGCACTGATATCCGTCCGGATGAGATGTTAGCAGAAGGCCCAACAAGGAAGGTACATGATCCTCCACATCTGGGATCCGCGTATTCGAAGTAACCAGGTGTGTTAGACCATATGCCAAGGCAAATTCATCGACTGATATACCCGCATGATCGGTTAAACGGGAAGCAAGCCATTTAGCGTGGTGGGCGTTAAAATCACCGAGTATCACGATCTCTGCGGATGGGACCTGTTGTAGCACGGAGTCCGCAGCCATTTGGACCTGGTCGATGAGTCGATCTGTGTTGGCATTAACGCTATGGGACTTATAGAGGCACCCGTAGACGCGGAGATGGTCGTCGCTGTCTACGCGTAGCCATAGGATGGACAGGTCCGTCCCTTCAAGACTGCCGAGGCGTCGAAAACAGATGTCCTCTCTGACGTATACGCAAACTCCAGCCCGGGGCACAAAGGAGTGTTCCAATTTGTACCCCGGGTAGGAGAGATATGACATATCAGCCGGAGAGGACACCTGAATCTCGTTTAAAAAGAGCAAAGTTGGCTTCGCCGTCTCTAGATGGTAATGGACAGCGTTAAGGTTGGAATGAAGTCCCCTGATGTTGCAAAAATTCACGGGTCGCCTTGGTCTTAGCAGTATTAGTTGCGAGCGGAATTTTGACCCCCCCCCCCCAGAATACGCGGGGCTGCCTGAGCACCCACGCTCAGAAGTGGAGTAGTTTGGTCGTGGATGTTCAGCGGAGGATTCTCCGGGGGTGCTGGTACCCTCCTGGAGTAGTATTTTCTTTAATTCCGCTACCATGTTGATGGGGGCGGGGGGGGATTGGGCCTCCGGCCACCTACACTCACCAAGCGCTACGCAGAGGTAAACCTCTACTTCACGCTGGTATTCTGTGAGGTCATGGTACAACCCCGGTTCGAGCCGGCCCATCCATGTGACAGCAAATGCTGCCGCATGGCTCTACCACTGTTATCTATCCTCGTTTGCGAATCAAAACGTAGATGCGTTGTCAGCCGTGAAGACTAAAATGAAATGCCTCTCGTCCATTAAAAAGGGTCTCCGGTTCTCTACACTCACTATACTATTTTACGCTGGTATTCTATGAAAGCGTGTTCTTTTCCGGGTCGAGCTGACCCATTCGTGCTACAACTATACAATTAATACTCGTATAACTGCAGCATGGCTTTACCATCTAGTTTGAATTGTGGCAGTTGACTTTACCAGTTTCACTATTCAATAAGATATATCAAAACGTAACTGACGTAAAAAGCGATAGAAGGAAACTAAAACAGGAGATGGGCAGCAGCATCTTCCTAATAACAATTCTAAATAAGAAAAAACTATCGTGGCCCACCCACCTGCTATGGTTGGCAAAATTGACTGTGGCAAATGAGGCAATATATAAGAAAGCTCTATGTTCAATAAAGGACTTTAATGGTTGTAATGATGATGATGATGATAGATTGTAAGAATTTATCAGTATAAGAAGAAGTAAGGTGCGTTGGGGTAATACCGGACGGATTTTCGAATAGTTGGAAGAGTCTGCCAAAAACTTTAATTTCTCGATTATCCGTATCCGTATACGTCAGATTTCTGGAACATGGAGCAAACCGTTAATCGTTAAACGTAGTTTAGCTCTGAGAATCTTTTGCTCGCGTAAACTCAACGGTTTCTGCTTTAAAATTGTGTGAAAACTAGACATACTTTTTTATATGCATAATGAAAAATTGGCCATTAAGCGGTAAGACCGGACTTAAATTTAAAACCACTTCTACTACTTAGAGAACAAAGTTTATAAAAGAGATTTGTCCTATCTTTAACGCTTAAAAACATATTTCAATAAGATCTATAAAATACTAGAAACATAAATGTTCCAAGCGATTTTTTCTTTTTTTGTTTCTTGGCATCCGATCTTATCCCTAATATAAAGAAATTGTAATTTTATGTTTCTCAAACTTTGTTATGACATAAGATGGAATTACTCAATATAAGGGAAAGATCGGATGCATTTGATTTTTGGTTGGGAAAAAAAATTAACAGTAAGGACTGGCGAAATGCGCTGGGATAATACAGGAGGATAATAAATATTTTAGCAAAGCGGCATATGGCGAAGCAGGTAGTTAGGTAAGTAGTTAATTGATAGATTATTTTGTGTGTATATTTGTATGTGTATCAATAAGCAGGCGTGAGCTTATTTATAGAGTTAATTAGAATTAGGATAAGGGCATGAAGTCGGAAAAAGTAAAGCAAAGTTGACTAGACCAGGAAAAGGAACGTGAGTTGAAAGTTTTCCGTGAAACTGAATTAATTCTAAACATTATCTAATGAGATAAATATGTAATTTATTGTTATAAATTATTTTTTTAAATAATTATTAATTACATTTTGATTTGTAATAGAGGATAGATGTGGATGTCTATGGGCCGCAGCAACAACTTAACATCAGGTGGACTGTGTGCTCCTTTGTCACCCTAATCATATAAAAAAAATGTATTTTAATGTGTACTTAAAAGTAATAAAACAATCGTATTGTTTTATTACTTTTAAATATACAGACTTGCTAACGAGACTGAGTCCCATATTCACTTAAGTAATCTCCGAAAAAATATACATGACCCATGAAAGTTTAACGACCACTGCCATATTTGTAACAGGCAAAGATCGGATAATATTCATCCGATCTTCACTCACGCGGGGAAACATCGGATCTCGGCCTACAGCGATCTTAGCTCTGCATGGACCAGCTTTATCTAGCTATAACTTCATAAAACTTAGTATTCACACAAAATAATAACAAAAGAAGCCATATTCTCGCTAAAAATCGTAAATAAAAGTGATAGGGAAAGATCGGATGGACAAAATAATACAAAAATTACATTGTTTTATAAAATGCCACGCAGCACAGGTCCCACTTGCCGGAGTGACTGGCGCGAACTGAGGATCGGGGCAGGATGAAATGGCGTCGTGTAGCATATTGTTAGCATTTCAAAATATAGGATAATTCGCCGGGAATTTGAATCCTACGGTCTTGCCCCATCACCGATCTTACCCCAACGCACAATACGTTAATAAAACATAATTTAAACATCGAGGCCATTAATAATACATTATTATTTGATATATTACTAGCCACTGCGCCACGGAGCCGCCAATAACATTATTGACGGCTTCTTCGTGCAGTGGCTTAGCAATGAGTTGCAGTTCTGGAAGGCGCCGGTTCGAATCCCGCACGGAAGAAGTATTTGTATGGCCTACAAATAATTGTTCCAGATTTGGATGTTCGTCCTTGTGAAAATTATATTTGTAAACAAACTTAATACGTTGTAAACAAAATTAAAGCAAACTTATACAGAAGATATCTCAGATTATTTCCATTAAACTTTTATATTTGCCATTAACACTGTTAGCTTAAATAGTAAATTAAAATGAAATATTCCGCTGTAATTGAAAACTAATTCCTAAGTATGATCTTTTGTAAAATAATTCCGAATATGTTGAACCATTTAACTTTATTTCAATTTAATTAAATGCAGCTTTGCTTTCACTTATCATTTCATTATTTACGTTTTTCGATACGAGTAGAAAATATTATGCGATAAAGATGAAAATTTACTAACATGTTATTTAAAAATTGTTTCTTTAAAAAAGAATAAGGGTGAAAAACGAGCACAGAGTCACATCTATCATCAGTTAAGAATCAAAATGCAGTTGCGTTGTCACCCCTGAGGACTAAGATGAAATGCCGCGTTTCCAGTAAAAAGGGTCCCCGGTTCGAATATTATGTTGTACTATTAAATACATAATATTATACCTTACAATTTTGTCTAGATTTTTGTTGTGTCTTAATTGTGTGTATACAAGATTATCCGATAAGATGAAATCATGCTAAATATCATAAACATGTTTAACCTATTTATTTCTATTATTTTATACAATTAAAGTGACTAACGAGCTAACATTTCATTTAGTGATAAATGCCCTCTGCAGTCACCTGTAATCTTAAATAAAAAGTGCTAATAAAAAAGGTTATATTGCACGAGTGTTAAAACACTTTGAAACAGCAAGCATTTATATATTATTCAAAATAAAACAGAGACATTGTTAGTGTACTTTGTAAATCCCTTTGTGATGTTCTCATAAACTTGGTTGTACAACGATACGAGTAGGATATGACACAAAATTCAATTTCAGACGGAAACGACACAAATGTCGACGTCAAAAGTTACGTTTTAAACTAAAGATTTTTTTAATTTTTTGAATGTAATATAACAAAAATAGAATGTAATAACCGAAAACGTTTCCATAAATAAATGAAACATGATAAATATAGTATTTATGTATTTTAGTAAAATTAATGAAATTAAATGTAAAGAAACAAAGAATTTGTACAGATTCATTGATAACAATATTCACAACAACTATTCATCCTTTGTAGTATGTTTTCCAATCAAACAGTATTTTATTTATGTTTATGAAAGGTTTTACATAAAATCAAATATTTTTGGTCAGCATAATGCTATGAGTAACGCTAAACTTGGCATTAAATGAAGAGAAATCAAAAAAATCAAAATAAAATACAATAAAAAAAGCCTAGGGTGTTGAGACAATCGACCGAAGAAGAAACCGCCCAAGGTAACTTCATATGTAGGTTAACAATTTTGAGGGAACATACTAAATAATTCTCTATCGTAAACACTTACTCAAACAAAACTTAGATAAGTGTATTGTAAACCTAAACAAACATATCCCTAACAAGCGCCAACTTACATAATCATTATTCTCCACCACCATATTAAATGAAAGAAATGATGCTAAAGCTCACCACTACATGTTCATCCTTAATCTTCTCGTCTAATTTTGCGGAATAAAAGGCGCTACCTAGAACATTCATACAGTAAGAATTTGCTGAATAAAACTAATTTTTACTATCTATGTTTTTTTTAGGATTAGGGTGACAAACCAGCACACAGTCCACCTGATGGTAAGTAGTTGCTGTGGTCTGTCACCCGGGAGGACTAAGATGGAATGCCCCGTTACCAGTAAAAGGAGTCTCCGGTTCTCTACACTCACCATACGAAACACAGCAGCGTTAAGCAGCTATTTTACGCTGTTATTCTGTGAGAGCGTGGTCCTTCCTCGGTCGAGCAGACCTATTCGTGCTGTAACTACACTACAATATAGCAACAACATGGCTCTACGTATAAACTTTGTGGCGTTTATTTTACGTAACTTAAATAAATTTATTAAAATTTGTTAATACATGTGTAATATACGAGTACATCATTATTAGAAGTGCATTTATGAAATTTTGAACCCTACTCGAACGTAGAAAAAATATCAGATTCTATTTTATGGTGCCAATCAATGTTAAATGGAAACAATGATATGAATTAAATATCGCAAATTCAATGCAAAACTAGGCACAAGAGAGAACGGTGAGCTGAAAGTAGGGAAATTTGGAATAGGGCAACGGAACCCAAGGGGCCAGCAGCTGGCCGACTTCATGGAGAAAGAGGGACTCTTTGTGATGAACTCTTTCTTCCAGAAGCGGCCCCACAGGAAGTGGACCTGGTCGAGCCCCGACGGTTCGACAAAAAATGAGATTGACTTCATTATGACGACCAGACGGCAACTGTTCAGTGGTGTCTCAGTGATCGCGAGGGTGAAAACCGGCAGCGATTACCAAATGGTTAGAGGCACACTAAACCTAAACGTTAAGTTGGAGAGGTCTCGTCTAATGAAGTCTAATCTACTCTAATCCAAAGACCCGAAACCTTTCAGCTCGAGTTACAAAACCGTTTTCAGTGCCTAGAAGACTGCAATGAAGTGGACGATTTGAATGACAAGCTCGTGGAAACTGTCCATGCGGTCGGAGCTATGTTCTGCAAGACCCGCCGCAGAAGAACACAAAAACTCTCCGATCACACTTTTAATCTCATGGCTGTTAGACGGGAGATGAAGCTACATTCTTCAACAGATTTAACAGCATACAGGCAACTGAACAGACAGATCTCCAAATGCATGCGGCGGGACTTACGCAACTTCAATACAGCTCGTATTGAAGAAGCGATCGAGCGGAACCAAGGCTCCAAAGTCTTTGCCAGAGATCTGTCTGCCAGAAAGAGCCAACAGTCAAAGCTGAAGACCGAATGTAGCAGCATCGTTTCCGGGGCACCTGAGATTTTGAGTGAGATTGAGAGGTTCTATGGACAGCTGTACACGTCATCGTTGGAGTCGCACGCAAGTGTGAGTAACGATCCAAGAGCGAGTCTTATCCGACATTATTCCGATGATATCCCGGACGTCAGTCTGAGCGAGATTAGAATGGCTCTCCAGCACATTAAAAACGACAAGGCCCCAGGCGAGGATGGAATTACAGCGGAGCTTCTGAAAGCGGGTGGAAAACCGGTACTTGAGGTCCTTCAGAAGCTCTTTAATTCCGTCTTCCATGGTAGCATTACACCGGAGGCTCGGAGCAGAAGTGCGGTGATCTTGTTCTTCAAGAAAGGTGACAACGCTCTCTTGAAGAACTACAGACCGATTTCCCTTCTGAGCCGCGTCTACGTGCTGTTTTCGAGAGTCTGTTTTCGCAGACTTGTCGACTTCCAGCCTCCCGAACAAGCCGGTTTCCGAAAAGGCTTTAGCACCATAGACCACATACATACCCTTCGGCAAATTGTACAGAAGTCCGAGGAGTACAATTTGCCACTATGTCTGGCGTATGTGGACTATGAGAAAGCCTTTGATTCCGTCGAAATTTGGGCGGTGCTGTAGTCCCTTCAGCGATGCCAAGTTGACTGTCGGTATATCGAAGTGTTGAAGTGCTTGTACAGTAGGGCTACGATGGCTATCCGAGTACAGAACCAGAGTACGAAACCTATCCAATTGCAGAGAGATGTAAGACAGGGTGACGTCATATCCCCGAAACTCTTTACCACTGCATTGGAAGATGTTTTCAAGGTTCTGGACTGGAAAGGATACGGTATCAACATCAATGGCGAGTACATCACTCACCTTCGATATGCCGACCATATAGTCCTTATGGCAGAATCGCTGGAGGACCTAAGCACTATGCTCAATGACCTCAATAGTGTTTCCCAACGGATAGGTCTTAAGATGAACATGGACAAAACAAAGATCATGTTTAATGTCCAAGTCACACCTATGCCGGTAGTTGTTGGGAACACTAAGCTCGAAGTTGTTGACGAGTATGTTTACCTGGGACAAATAGTCCGACTAGGTAAGTCCAACTTCGACCGAGAGGTCAATCGACGGATTCAACTCGGTTGGGCAGCGTTCGGGAAATTACGGCACATCTTCTCATCAGGTATACCTCAAAACTTGAAAACGAGACTGTGCACCCAGTGCGTGTTGCCAGTGATGACTTACGGAACTGAGACGTGGTCCTTCACTGCTGGCCGGATGAGGAAGCTCAAGGTCGCTCAGCGAGCTATGGAGAGGGCTATGCTCGGAATTTCTCTGCGTGATAACCATGCAAAAACCAGAGTGACCGACATAGCCCAACGGATTAGTAAGCTGAAGTGGCAATGGGCCGGCCATATAGCTCGAAGAACCGACAACCGATGGGGAAGAAATGTTCTCGAGTGGCAGCCTCGTACCGGCAGGCGAAGTATAGGGCATCCCCCCACTAGATGGAGTGACGACCTGGTAAGATATGCAGGAAGTAGATGGATGCAGGTGGCTCAGGACCGTGCTTTGTGGCATTCGTTGGGGGAGGCCTATGTTCAGCAGTGGACTTGTGAACGGCTGTAATGATGATGATGAAATATCGCAAAGACCATACATTCATTATTTTGTTAAAACTCAATTAACTTTAATTATGAATCAATGTAAAGAGTAAATAATAATAGTTAATTTTGATTCCAAGACAATTTATTTTTCTTATGGATACACCGGAAGACACGTCTAATATAAAAAACTGTAGATGTTTCTAAACATGTGATATTAAAGCAATTCTGAAAAACTTATTTATTTATTCACGTGTTCCTATAGCATAATATATATATGTCAATTATCAATCATCTAGGTCCAATAGTTTTTGGGAATTCAAAAACATTCTTTGACTAACTGACATCGATACACAGACACCGAAGTGACTCTAAAAGTAATCGAATTTTGCTAAATTTAGCGCGGAATACCATTTAATAATGTTACTAAATTGAAGACCACGCGAACGAAGCCGAGGGTATAAGCTAGTATAAAATAAAATACATGAATTTTCTTTTGTCGAGACAGTATTAAAAACTCAAAAAGGTATAATAACAATTGTTTATGTTTTCTTTTAAAGTCGGTTGGTAGTCAATTTTGAAAATAATTAGAATTAATCACAATAATGTGATTAACAACAGGCATTTAGGTTATAAAACTAAAATGCCTGCTTGTGTGTCTTACGAGAACTGAAGATCCCTTTTAGGGGTGAAGACGAATTCCATCATAATTTAGGTGACAACGCATCTGCATTTTGATCCTGCTTCTGTGCACGCTTGTCACCCATACTTCTATAAAAATTATTATTTTAGAATTCCAGCTGTAGTCGATATTATTAATAATCTCAAGTTTTTTTTTTATAGGATAAGGGTGACAAACGAGCACACAGTCCACCTGATGGTAAGTGGTTGCTGCGGCCCATAGACATCTACATCTATCCTCTATTACAAATCAAAATGTGGATGCGTTGTCACCCGTGAGGACTAAGATGGAATGCCTCATCTCCAGTAAAAAGGGCCTCCGGCCACCTGCACTCACCAAGCGAAACGCAGAGGTAAACCTCTACTTCACGCTGGTTTTCGTTGTTGAGATATTGCGAGCAATTTTAATTTTTTCTTGTTTTTCTTATATTGTACTATTCATCACTCCATTCTGATTGCTCCTATATATTAAAATGAGATCCTCCATGATATGTGCTAATATATATTAAAATGTTCTCGAGCGGCAACCTCGTATTAGTAGGGCGACCCCACACTATACGTGGTAGAATAGATCCATGCTGCAGTTATTAGCTCAACATTGCTGTGTTTCGTATAGTGAGTATAGAGAACCGGAGACCATTTTTACTGGAAACAAGGTCCTCAGGGCAGTCGTCAACTCTCACGTCTCATGCCTAGCAAAAAGTCTACAACGCATCTTATAAAATGATGACAATGATTTATAATCATGATACTACACGAATAACAAGTTTTGATTATTATAGCGTTAATGCTATTAATGTTAAAGTTTACGCGATAAGTAACAGGAGATTTTTTTAAACAAATAAACAGTTCAAATGTAGAAAAGCAGAAACAAACAGTTTTATCATTGGTTTTTTAAGAAACTTGCTGCCCCGCAGTTTTATCCGTGTGTAATAATAATATCAGACTATGTCGCGTTCGTGATTGCGAAGTTCAGTCACACATATGAGATAATAACTGTAGCGCTTATAAATATACATTGATATTCATATAAAGCGAAGAAACACGAATAGCTAATAAATATATCTTTATTGCGAGTTAGGTAGTATCGAAGCTGAGCGACTGTCCTCTGATTGGTATCGTCAATATAGTGAATTTCTGAGCATGAATACGACTACTGATTGATTCCTTCTAGCGCATAATTTTTATTTGGATGCTATCCAATATGGCTGATTTATTTTTAGTATCCCTTTAAATTTTGCGAAGACATATTCAATAAGTGAAGAAATAGCAGTGGCAATTATATAGAACAAGAATAACGCGTAACTAGTATGTACCTAAGTCGACTTTTGTGATATTTTTTACGTCGTAGAATCATGCTGCAGCTATATCTATAGTATAGTTGTAGCACGAGTGGGTCGATTCGACCGGGGAAGGACTACGCTCTCACAGAATACCAGCGTAAAGTAGCAGCATAATGCTGCTGTGTTTCGTATGGTGAGTGTAGAGAACCGGAGTACGCTTTTGCATTTTAATTCGCAAATTAAGATAGATATAGATGTCTATGGACTACAGCAACCACTTACAGATGGCCTGTGGGCGCGTTTGTCACCCGTATTCAATAAAAAAAATATCCAGGTAAATAAATAAATCGATGACACACAAGAATAGAGAACGCGTGACAATTATTCGTATCTTACGAATAAAATAATGGCAATGTACATATAAAACGTCACCACTGTTAACGTTAGAACGGAAGAAACACCTCTGCATATATTAACTGATAATGGATCCTTAATGCGCAACCGTAACACTCATCTGGGAAACTATGTAATATCTATGTGAAATATGGCCAGAAGAAGTGAAATTGCTTACAGCTAAGGAACTCCTTCAATTCATTGAAAACATGGGCCTTTGCTGTGAACTATTGCTATAGCAGCGATCACAATAGATCTTACTGGTGGCAGTGATACTGGTCTTTCTAGACCTGCATAGCTGCTTGACAATTAAAAAGAAACGTCACCACCACACGGCAATAAATTGTATAAGAACATAAATATGTTGGTTTTTTTGTACTATTTCAAAATGAATGCGAAATAGCAGAAAATCATATTTGAATATTTAACAAGATATTCATTAAGTAGATGTTGTCGCTGGATGGTTAAATTAGCCCGTTATGGGAGGACTGTTAATTAGATGCCAGCATTCAGTTGGGATACCTAAACCGATCGGTTGCCGGAGGTCGAAATCAATGTTCAACGAGAGGGCTAATCGTAATTTATGTCTCGTTGACTGAAATTAATAGAGACCATACTATGTAATGTCGCTGGTCAAAACTATTCCACTTCTGGTGTTAAAAATTATTCTCAAAATTATTTAAATAAGAGAATGTTACTTGTATTAGAATTTACTCTGAAGGTTAATTATTAAAAATAATATAAAAAAATGAGAGCGGATGTTCAACTCGCTCTCTTGCTTACGCAATTAATCATTATTAGGAATAAGACAGCGTACAGCACTACACACTCAGTATAGAGCAAATACAGTTCGACCAACTGTAATATGTATCAGTCACAATCACATATTGGTGTAACGTGAAGAACATAATTATATGATAACACCAAAGTATGCAAAGTAACAGCAACACGAGTCATCTCAATATAACACAGGGCAGTCTCTCAGCAACACCACTTTCATTGCTTACATTAGAAGAACTACTTTACGAACAGAACCAAATCACTTGTCTTACTTAGGCAGAATCTCAGTGTAGAGGTAATGTTTTAGCCCAACGAGCATAACAACGACATGAGACTCGTAGAATTACCGATTTTTTCCACTGCGCGATACTTTTTACTACTAGAACAAGTGGGAGATTATACTTCCACCCTCAATTCTTCTTATTTTCCTTTATAATTTACCCTCATTCCTAAATAAAAAAAATCATGATAATCTATTGTAAACTTTTTAATTTTTGATACTTTTAGGCATTTTCAGTTTTTAAGCTTTTTGAATGAAACTAATTTTTACGGATTTTATCGCGTTTAATTTAACTTTTTTTAATTCCCGACGTTTCGGGTGCTTTACAGCACCCGTGCTCACGGGGGGGACTGAGGTGTTTGATATCCCGATGTCATAGTTAGCCCGCCTACCTTCAGTTTTTTGAATATTAATTTTTGGTCCGATTTACGCGGAATGAGCTTACAGTATCTTGAAGTCTTACAGTGGTATGCTTGGGTTTGGATTTAATTTTATTAATTATAGGATCCCAAGCAGATGATGGCAGTACCCATCCATCTTCCTTATTGAAATTAGGATGTTTTATAATTTCAATAGCCAAATCATCCATTCTTGGTAGGAATCGGTGTTATTTTGCGAGGATTTGTGGTTTATCATATCTAATTTAATGGCGGGGACGATCTAAAACATGTTCACACACTGCAGACTTACCAGAACGTCGATGCTTCAAGTCAGCTATATGTTCTTTCACGCGGGTTTTAATAGATCTTTTTGTTTGTTCTATGTAAGAGAGACCACATTCACAATCCAGCTTGTACACTCCTGCATCTTGTAGAGGGATATGACACTTGACGGATGGTAAAAATTGACTAATCTTCTTAGGCGGCTTGAAGTATGTTTTGATGGAAGCTCGCTTCAAGATGTAGCCAACCTTGTCTGTGACTCCTCTGACATAAGGCAGTACAGCAGGCACACGCTCGACTGTGTCCGGCTTCACTCGGTCACTGTGACGTAGGCGCCGACATATTCAAGGAGGACTTCGAGGATAAAGCCCTTCTTACTGCTCCTGTGAATCCAAGATTCTACAAGCGGTACGTAGACGATACTTTCACAATTTTACCATCTGACAAAGTAACTGCATTTTTAGACCACCTTAATTCCACAAACTCTAAAATAAAATTCATAATGGAGTTAGAGGCAAACAATTCTTTAGCTTTCCTAGATGTTTTAGTCATCCGAAATCCTGATAACTCTATTGGTCACACTGTATATAGAAAAAAGACCCATACCAATCGATATTTAAATGGTGAATCGCACCATCATCCATCACAGTTAGCTACCGTGGGAAAATTTTTGTTTCAGAGAGCACGAGGGATCTGTGACAGAAAACATCTGGCCGCCGAGCTTCAGCACGTCGAGCAAGTATTGCAAGACAACAAGCTTATAGCTGCAAGATTATAGCGCAAAATGCCTGTAGTTTGTTGCTCGTTTAGCGCCACCCAGAGGACACGTGCAGTGTACGGGCGGCAATTCCTGTGGATATGAACAACTTCATCCCCCAAAAAATGAAAAAAATAGAATGTAATTACAGAAAACGTTCCATAAATAAATGTAATTATTTAGTATTTTTTTATTTTAGTAAAAGTAATGAAATGAAATGTAAAGATACAAAGAATTTGTAGATTGATTGATAACAATATTCACAACAACCATTCATCCTTTGTAGTAAGAGTATGTTTTCCAATCAAACAGTAATTTATTTGAATTTTATGAAAGGTTTTACATAAAATCAATTATTTTTGGTCAGCATAATGCTATGAGCAACGCTTAACTTGGCATTAAAAGAAGAGAAATCAAAACAAAAACAAAATAAAATACAATAAAAAATACTTAAGGAAGAGTCGCCGTGTAGTGGTGGTTAAGAATATCCACTACCCCATATCATAAGGAGTTGCTGCGGCCCATAGACATCTACATCTATCCTCTATTACTAATCAAAATGTAGATGCGTTGTCACCCGTGAGGACTAAGATGGAATGCCTCATTTCCAGTAAAAAGGACCTTTCTTGTGCTCCCATATAAATTTGATGAAGATCTGACCCATAGGTTTTGAGTTATCTACATAAATAGTACCGTGTAGTGGCGGTTAAGAATATCCACTACTCCATATCTTCCCGTGAGTGTCGTAAAAGGCGACAAAGGGAAACAGGCAGGAGATGGGCAGCAGCATCTTCCTGATAACAGCAAAAATACAATAAAAAACTGCGGTTGCCAACCCGCTCGCTAGGCGTGGCAACTATGGCAAATACCCTCAAATGGATAAAGATACTAAGAGACGGCCCCCAGTTCCCGGCCGCCCCGCTATTCCTGGCTACGGTGGCGACCATGGTAACGGCGGGGCAGGGGGTGCTAAGAACCTCCGGTGGAGGTTCGGTTGCTACCTTAGATGATTCGACCTGGCAACGTACAACACACGCACCCTGAGGACTGACGAGAAGATCGTGGAGCTGGAAGAAGAGATAGACAAGTTACGCTGGCATATTATAGGATTATCCGAAGTCCAAAGAGAGGGGGAGGAAACGGTAATCCTCGAATCCGGCAATTTGCTCTATTACCGGGAGGGCGATCATCTGTCCCAAGGAGGTGTCGGATTTATCATCCACAAGTCTCTCGTTAACAACGTTGTAAAGATTGAGAGTGTGTCGACGAGGGTTGCGTACCTTATACTCCTTACACGCTGAAGGTCATACAGGTTTACGCACCAACCTCGGGACACCCCGATGAGGAGGTGGAGGAAATGTATGAGGATATCTCTAGAGCCATGCATTCCTCCAAAACCCAATGTACGGTGTTAATGGGAGACTTCAATGCAAAACTAGGCACAAGAGAGAACGATGAGCTGAAAGTAGGGAAATTTGGAATAGGGCAACGGAACCCAAGGGGCCAACAGCTGGCCGACTTCATGGAGAAAGAGGGACTCTTTATGATGAACTCTTTCTTCCAAAAGTGTGGGGCCGACAGGAAGTGGACCTTGTCGAGCCCCGACGGTTCGACAAAAAATGAGATTGACTTCATTATGACGAACAGACGACAACTGTACAGTGATGTCTCAGTGATCGCGAGTGTGAAAACCGGCAGCGATCACCGAATGGTTAGAGGCACACTGAACCTAAACGTTAAGTTGGCGAGGTCTCGTCTAATGAAGTCAACGCTCCGTCCCCCTCGTGCTCTAATCCAAAGTCCCGAAACCTTTCAGCTCGAGTTATAAAAGCGGTCCATGCGGTCGGAGCTAAGTTCTGCAAGACCCGCCGCAGAAGAACACAAAAACTCTCCGATCACACTCTTAATCTCATGGCTGTTAGACGGGATATGAAGCTACATTCTTCAACAGATTTGACAGCATACAGGCAACTGAACAGACAGATCTCCAAATGCATGCGGCGAGATTTACGCAACTTCAATACAGCTCGTATTGAAGAAGCGATCGAGCGGAACCAAGGCACCAAAGTCTTTGCCAGTGATCTGTCTGCCAGAAAGAGCCAACTGTCAAAGCTGAAGACAGAGTGTGGCAGCATCGTTTCCGGGGCACTTGAGATTTTGAGTGAGATTGAGAGGTTCTATGGGCAGCTGTACACGTCATCGTTGAAGCCACACGCAAGTGTGAGTAACGATCCAAGAGCGAGTCTTATCCGACATTATTCCGATGATATCCCGGACGTCAGTCTCAGCGACATTAAAATGGCTCTCCAGCACCTTAAAAACGACAAGGCCCCAGGCGAGGATGGAATTACAGCTGAGCTTCTGAAAGCGGGTAGAAAATCGGTACTTAAAGTCCTTCAGAAGCTCTTTAATTCCATCCTCCATGGTGGCATTACGCTGGAGGCGTGGATCAGAAGTGCGGTGTTTTTGTTCTTCAAGAAAGGCGACAACGCTCTCTTTAAGAACTACAGACCGATTTCCCTTCTGAGCCGCGTCTACGTGCTGTTTTCAAGAGTCATAACGAATCGTCTCGCGCGCAGACTTGACGACTTCCAGCCTCCCGAACAAGCCGGTTTCCGAAAAGGCTTTAGCACCGTAGACCATATACATACCCTTCGGTAAATTGTACAGAAGTCAGAGGAGTACAATTTGCCACTATGTCTGGCGTATGTGAACTATGAGAAAGCCTTTGATTTCGTCGAAATTTGGGCGGTGCTGCTGTCCCTTCAGCGGTGCCAAGTTGACTGTTGGTATATCGAAGTGCTGAAGTGTTTATACAGTAGAGCTACGATGGCTATCCGAGTACAGAACCAGAGTACGAAACCTATCCAATTGCAGAGAGGTGTAAGACAGGGTGACGTCATATCCCCGAAACTCTTCACCGCTTCATTGGAAGACGTTTTCAAGCTTCTGGACTGGAAAGGATACGGTATCAACATCAATGGCGAGTACATCACTCACCTTCGATTTGCCGACGATATAGTCCTTATGGCAGAATCGCTGGAGGACCTAAGCACTATGCTCAATGACCTCAATAGTACTTCCCAACGGATAGCTCTTAAGATGAACATGGACAAAACAAAGATCATGTTTAATGTCCATGTCACACCTATGCCGGTAGTTGTTGGAAGCACTAAGCTCGAATTTGTTGACGAGTATGTTTACCTGGGACAAATAGTCCGACTAGGTAAGTCCAACTTCGATCGAGAGGTCAATCGACGGATTCAACTCGGTTGGGCAGCGTTCGGGAAATTACGGCACATCTTCTCGTCAGGTATACCTCAAAACTTGAAAACGAGACTGTACAACCAGTGCGTGTTGCCAGTGATGACATACGGAACTGAGACATGGTCCTTCACTGCTGGCCGGATGAGGAAGCTCAAGGTCGCTCAGCGAGCTATGGATAGGGCTATGCTCGGAGTTTCTCTGCGTGATAAACTCAGAAATGAGGATATCCGCAGTAGAACCAGAGTGACCGACATAGCCCAACGGATTAGTAAGCTGAAGTGGCAATGGGCCGGCCATATAGCTCGAAGAACTGACAACCGATGGGGAAAAAAGGTTTTCGAGTGGCAGCGTCGTACCGGCAGGCGAAGTGTTGGGCGTCCCCCAACTAGATGGTGTGACGACCTGGTAAAATATGCAGAAAGTCAATGGAATGGAAGAAAGGTGGCTCAGGACCGTGCTTTGTGGCATTCCTTAGGGGAGGCCTATGTTCAGCAGTGGACTTGTGAAGGGCTGTAATGATGATGATGATGATGATGAAGGAAGAGTGTTCAATTGACCGAAGAAAAAACCGCCCAAGGAAACTTCACATGTATGTAGGTTAAACATTTTGAGGGAACATTAAACTAAATAATTCTCTATCGTAAACACTTCCTGAAACAAAACTTAGATAAGTTTATTGTAAACCTAAACCAACATATCCCTAACAAGCACCATCTTACATAATCATTATTCTCCACCATCATATTAAATGAAAGAAATGATGCTAAAGCTCACCACTACATGTTCATCCTTAATCTTCTCGTCCAAGTTTGCGAAACAAAAGACGCTACCTAAAACAATCATACTGCAAGCATTTAGAAACCCTATAACTTCGTTGTGGATAAGCCTAGAAGCCTGAATTTTCAGTAACCAAGTAGGTATTGTATAAACTCGGTATATTTCAAATTTCATTAAATTTAAACTATTAGTTTATGAATTATAACTAGTCAAAATTTCTTAATTTTGTCACTCACTGAATGACCGATCATCAAAACTCTAAGGCACTTCTAGCAGACATGGAAGCTTCAAATTCGGAAAAAAATTATTATTTAGTATATAAATCAAGGAAAATTAAAATATTTTGCAATTTCGGCCCCGTTTTCGAGATATACTAACTGCATAAATAACTTTGTAATCCAATATAAATATATAGGATTACAAAGTTACATTTGCAGTGAATGAGTCAGTGTACCTATATGTATAATATAATGGAATAATAGGTGTAGATAGGTACGTAGATATAACTATATACAAAAAGAAATGAGATGCCATCAAAAACATAACTTGTAAAAAAACCAACTCAGTTCTTCTACCGTAAAAAGTTGTGAGATCCATGTAATACCAAGTCAGTTCATTTATTCAGTCTCTAATTAAGGGTCCTTCTGTCTTAAGTTATTACGTAATTAGCTACCCTAACAACATCTTATACCATATCAATACTAAAAATATTTTATATTCTAAATAAATAGATTATTATGGTATTAGAATTTATTCTGAAGGTTAATTGTTAAAAATAATAAAATTGTGAGAGCGGATGTTCAACTTGCTCTCTTGCTTACGCAATTAATCATTATTAGGAATAAGACAGCGTACAGCACTACACATTCAGTATAGAGCAAATACAGTTCGACCAACTGTAATATGTATCATTCACAATCACACATTGGTGTAACGTGAAGGACATAATTACATGATAACACCAAAGTATCCAAAGAAACAGCAACACGAGTCATCTCAATATAACACGGCAGCCTCTCAGCAACACCACCTTCCTTGCTTTCACTAGAAGAACTTCTTCACGAACAGAACCACATCACTAATCTTACTTAGGCAGAATCTCAGTGTAGAGGTAATTTTGAGCCCAACGGCCATAATAACGACATAAGACTCGTAGAATTACTGACTTAGTCCATTATGCGATACTTTATACTATAACAAGTGGGAGATTATACTTCCACCCTCAATTCTCCTTATTTTCCTTTATTATTTTACCCTCCTTCCTAACAATATAATTTACGCGACTTTGGCCGCACCTAGACCTATTATCACTGATGCTACTAAATAGGTGTCTTCGTATTTTTAACTATATTAACAGAAGTCATAGTTATAAAGTATCTGCCAAATTATGAAATAGCGATGTGTCATAAAATGCCCAGTCAGATTACGAACTGCATTGCCATTTCTAACGATCTGACTACGACATATTAAATGACCCAGTAGCATTCGGGTCAGCCGTTTCCAAAGGGCTAGCTTTCAACCAGCGGACTAGTTAAACGTTGAATGATAAACAATCGATCTTAACGTTCAACTGAATGCCGGCGTCTTATTCAGCATTCAATAACTGCCTAGCCCTCCAACTAAACGGCTTATTCAACTATTCAGCGACGGCATATTTAGATTTTATCATTTTGTAATTAATTGAAAAAGTTATGATAATCTATTGTATACTTTTAATTTTTGATACTTTTAGACTTTTTAATTTTTAAGCTTTTTATTCAAAAGTTCTTAAAATACTTCATCATCATCACCTAATTTCACGCGCTTCATAATATACACGTAGAATAATAGTCGACGTTAGCGAAACAGATGGCTTATAAAAGCAACTATATATTTTCATACCTAGCAATAAATTTATATTTATATTCATAATATGTCATGATAGCGCTTTATAAGCACTTCGTAAGTCTGTTGTAACACATCAATATATCAACAAGTCTTCTGGTCCCAGCGTGTTGATCCATAATTTAAGTTCGAAGGATTCGTGCATGTCCAAGATAACAGTCCATCAATCACACTTTGCGTGATACTAAGTTTACATGTTAGTGGTATTCGCAGTCTTGCTTTTTATAGTAAGAAATAAGCTGTATAATCGAAATATTTGTAATTTTTTAAGAAACATTTTTTTTATAATTGCTTTATTAAACAAAATATGCCATGTAATTAATAGTAGTTCGATAACTATAGCGTATCTACAGTTCAAGATTCAGGACAGTTTTAGAAATAAAAACAGTTTATTTGTTACATAAAAATAAATATAACAACAAATACAGTAGCATACTAGTAACCAACATAACAAAATAGTAATAACAATTTGATATTTTTAACATTGAACAAACACTTTCATATTTATACTTGGTAGAGCCATGCTGCAGGTATATTATAGATGTAGCACGAATGGGTCGTCTCGACCGAGGAAGAACTACGCTCAGCAGCAGTGTTTCGTATGGTGAGTTTTTTTTTTTATAGAATGGGGTGACAAACAAGCACACAGTCCACCTGGTGGCTAGTGTTTACTGTGACCCATAGACATCTACATCTATCCTCAATAAAGACTCAAAATGCAGAATGCGTTGTCACCCGTGAGGACTAAGATGGAATGCCTCATTGCCAGTAAAAAGGGTCTCCGGTTCTCTACACTCACCATATGAAACACAGCAGCGTTAAGCTGCTATTTTACGCTGGTTTTCTGTGAGAGCGTGGTCCTTCCCCGGTCGAGCCGACCCTTTCGTGCTACAACTATACTACTAATATAGCTGCAGCATGGCTCTACCACGTAAAAGTGTAGAGAATCGTAAATTCGTGAGAAGAATCGTGTAAAGTATCGTTTTTCGTTTGCCCAGGAAAAATCGAAATAGAATTTCCCATTTTCTTATATTTCAAATAGTCGTATCTCTCCGAAAAATAATTATTGTTTACTCCACGAAGGATAAATAAATTGCCCCTTTAGTGACAACGCATCTGCATTTTAATTCTTTATTGACGATAGATGTAGATGTCTATACGCCACAGCATCCACTTACCATCAGCTGGACTGTATCTTCGTTTGTCACCCTTATCATATAAAAAAATACAGACTTGGCAATTTTTACAATTTTAAATTTTATTAAGAAGATCATATACACGGCGGAATAGGTCGTAAAACTCTCTGACCCACTCATAAAAGCCATTAGTTTCAGAGTAATTAGATAGTTATGTATACATTTTAGAATTGCAATAGTTAAATGTAGTGATAATATCACAGACCTAGAATTTTATACTACACTAGATTACACGGATTTATAATACTTCGATACGAGTGATTACTAAATGTAGTGATAACAAAGAGAGATCTTTGGTGCCACTGTTATGTTGTTCTATTCATCCATCCATCCATTACTCGTACAACTCCGCAATATATTATCGCCTCATATGAAATGCATCGCTAGAAAACAGTTGAGAAAAATTCGAACTTAAGTAAAATAACATTAAATAATGATACTTTTCTGTAAGGGTGTTATTAATTTAGAGAAATGTTAACATCGTGGAATGATTATTTAATGACTAGACATTAAGAAATAAAAAAGTCATTTCTGTTGATAAAAAAGTCCTCTTTGACAATAAAGAGTCCTGCGCCCGCGGAACGTTTTTCTTTAAAAAAAGAGTTTGCAATCCTCCTCATCGTAAATGGAACCCGCAACCCATAGACATCTTTAGGTAGCTTAGAGCAACGTCAAGGGTGTATTGAGTTTAAGAATGGAATGATAATAATCTGTAATACGTTTTCAGGTGGCTACTGAACATTAACGGACATATTCATAAATCAACGTCAACTAAAAAAATGTTAAAAATTGCTCTCCAACGAAGTACATGTACATTCCATGTTGCTCTCTCTCTCTCTCTCTCTCTCTTTCTCTCTCTCTCTCTCTCTCTCTCTCTCTCTCTCTCTCTCTCTCTCTCTCGCTTTTCAGTAAATAACAATGGAAAATATCGGAATAGATATAGAGATAATTAATCCTTAATTTAAGTAAGCGATAGTCAAAGATTACAAGTTAGGCCATAATTATTAAAGAATCGTGTACTTAAAAAATATAATCAGAATTTAAGCAAACGAATATGTGACTTTGGGTCCATTGTTCTCAGAACGAACTAATAAGTGCTCGTACACCGCAACGAAGTTACTGGCTCTATGTACCCACATAATTCTCCCGACCCAAAACGACTGTCACTCAATTCCATTTACAAACTCGTAGTTTTGACAGCACCTACCGTTTTGAACTTAATATCAATAGTCTGTATATACCAACGAGAATGACCTTACAGTAATTAGATACATACATATTGTGACGCCTCATAATTATTATTAATAAATATTAATTAAATTAATTATACAGACATTTAAAATGTCATAGAAATCATAATTTAAACAATAAAATGCAAATAATAAGCATAAAGTTCAAAAATATCAATTTAGAATATTGAATATTATATATATTAGTAAACGCATATGTCTCTAAAAATCTCTAAAATTATTAAAAACCTGCTTAAAATGTTCAAAATATATCAAATCATATAAATACAAGGCGATTATATTGCAATAACAAAGATAAATAACATTTGTAATATAATAGAAAAAATGGATCAAAATTTTCTAAGTTGATGAAGGTGTTCTTGTAATAATTGGATAATTTCTAAGTTGATGAACGTGTTCTTGTAATGTTCCCTTATATTGGGGCGTTGCCGGAGACACATACCCAAGGTTGTACATATATATGGGGTGGTCGGCTGACCGACTGCTAGTACTAAGGTTGCACAATGACTAGTCCTATATTAGGGACTTATCATAGTAAGGTCTAATGAACCAAAGCATTAATATACGAGGGTGGATTGAAAAGTACTCGGCCTAACACAGATCCATTCAATTCTAAAAATCAAATCTACCCACATTATTTAGTTCAGTTCAGACTAGTTCATTGTGTGAAGTTTGAAACGTGTGCGATAATTAGTTGTGATTTTATAAATTTATTAACAAAGTAATCGGACATAATTTCCGCGAATGGAGCAAATCGAGCAGCGTGCCGTCATTAAGTACCTCCATAAGAAGGGGCTATCATCAAAAGCCATCCATGATGACATGGTCAGTACATTAGGCGATTGTGCTCTGTCATATTCATCCGTCAAAAAATGGATAGCAGAATTTAAGCGTGGTAGAGAGAGTGTGAAAGATGAACCCCGCTCTGGAAGGCCTTCGACGTCAACTACTGACGAAAATATTAAAAAAGTACTTGATTTAATAATGGGAGACCGCAGATTAAAAATTAGAGAGATAGCCGAGATTATAGGCATCTCTTATGAACGAACTCAAAACATCATTGTCAACGAGTTGGGTTTCCACAAGGTGTCTGCGAGGTGGGTTCCGCGACTGCTTTCAGTTGAACAAAAAAGGACGCGATTGACTATTTCACGCGACTGTTTGGAGTTATTTGAAGCCGATGCAGATGATTTTTTGAATCGTTTTGTTACTATGGACGAAACATGGGTTCATTACTGTACACCGGAAACAAAACAACAATCAAAACAGTGGAGAAGACCTGGTTCACCACCCCCTAAAAAGGCTAAGTCGATTTTGTCGGCAAATAAGGTGATGGCTTCAGTATTCTGGGACTCGAAAGGTGTGATTATGATTGATTATCTTGAAAGGGGTCAGAATATAAACTCTGATTACTACTGCACCTTACTACGTCGTTTACGAGAGGAAATAAAAGAAAAACGTCGAGGAATGCTCAGAAGAAAAGTCCTGTTTCATCAAGATAACGCCCGTGTTCACACGTCAGTACAGTCAATGGCTGAAATTCACAACTGTGGCTTTGAACTGTTACCGCATCCGCCGTATTCACCTGATCTGGCACCATCAGACTTCTTTCTGTTCCCTAACCTAAAAAAGCACTTGGGAGGTCAAAGATTTTCTACAAACGACGAGGTCAAAGCAGCTGTAGACGCATATTTTGACTCTAAGGAAGAATCATTTTTTTTCAACGGTCTAAATGCTTGGAAGGGGAGGTGGCAAAAGTGTATTGAACTTGATGGTGATTATGTAGAAAAATAAAAATATAACTGATTTAGTATGTGTTTATTTTCTTGGTTAGGCCGAGTACTTTTCAACCCACACTCGTAGAAGGTCTCTATGATGCATAAGCATTATGATAGCAGAGTTATGACTTGAAGTCCCATATGAATAAGACATACAATAGTATGGTCTATGAAATAAAGCAAATATGTGGAAGGTCTCAAATATGTAAAAGCATTATATTGAAAGAAATGGGACTTGAAAAGGATTATTATAGTGGCGTGTAGGTCGCTTCGCAGCCTCTGAGACCGAGGTAAACTTGGACTCACTAACCGATGTGTCCTAGACATATCATCTTAGTGCATCATCATGGTGGTAAGCGGGTTTGTTGTAGCAATACGACTTGCCCGTGGACATCGCACACCCCTACCGTTTGTGGGCGACGTCTTAACGCATAGCGTTATGATACGTCGGCTATCTTTCGGATTAGGGTGAGTGGGTTTGGTAGTACTTTTAAGTGCAGCAAGCATACTCAACTTTTTTTTTTATAGGAGAGGGGGCAAACGAGCATGCGGCTCACCTGATGGTAAGTGACTACCGCCGCCCATGAACAACCGCAACACCAGGGGAATTGCAGATGCGTTGCTGGCCTTTTAAAAAGGAAGTAGGCTCTTTTCTTGAAGGTCCCTAAGTCGTATCGGTCCGGAAAAATCGCTGGTGGTAAACTATTCCACAAGGAAGTTGTGCGAGGAAGAAAACATCTTCTAAATCGCACAGTGGTGGACCGCCAATCATCCAGATGGTGTGGATGGTATCGGGAGTTCTGCCGCGATGTGCGTTCGTGAAATTTGGCGGCTGGGATTAATCCGAACAATTCCTCAGAGCACTCCCCATGGTAAATGCGAAAGAAACTAACTTCATGTCTTATTGCAATAGCGCTATGATACGTGGAGTTTTGGCTACTGACGTCTTAGTACCGTGCTACTATGATACGTTGGTGGTATTTTTAGTTAACAACATTATCAATTTTGTTACCAAAGTCGATAGGGATGATATGGGTGTGTTGTGAGGGGGCGCCATCCGTATGATAGTTGCACTGATGCTTACTGCTACTTGCAGTATTGTTTCTTGTGATGGATCTGCGGGTGTGCTGCACCTGATTCGATGCATCTTGTGGTTCTGGTCGATGGAGGTATGCGGGTGGTGATGTCTGCTGGGACTGTATGGGGGACCTTGGGATGGTGTAAGCCCGACGATAGTCGTATTGATGCTTGTTGCATTCTGCAGCATTGCGTCTCTACGATGGTTGTTTGGCGGGTCGCTATTCTCAATGGCGCTCTCTGCGTCTTGGTTTGACTCACAACCTAAGTAGCTTTGCCCAAGTCGGGTCCCTTCATTGCGTGGCTGCAGACTGTCTGTCCTCCATGATGTTTTATATAACAACTTAATAATATATCTCTATAAAGTTCCCACCTTTGAGAGATTGAAGGCAACTTGTTGGTGGGTGAGACAAACATGATCGAAAAATGCATATACTCAACGTCAGTAACACAAACCCTTTCTGATGGCGAATTATTACTAATATCTTATAACTGCCTATTGGCTATATCTGCCATTGTATTGGTTGGTGGAGCATATGTGTCGACCTCATGCGGGTGGTAGCTGGAGGGAGAATCTGAGGAGGCTCTCAAGGCTGCGGCCGAAAGCCGCGCAACGTGAGACCCCATTCCCTTGAGATGAGCGGTAGACTCATGACACGCTCTGCGGCCAATTAGCCGTGCTAACCATGCAATTGGTGGTGATGCCTTACACTTACATCACGTTTGCAGGAACGGCGGTCTGGCAGGTGGTGGCGCTCACGGAAGGCTTTTTATGGCCAGTGTGCCTATTGTTGCCTAACCCGTGTGTAATGTCTGCTATCTTCTCTAATTACTGTAGTGTAACACAGGCTCGGCACGCACTTTAACTAAACAACACGTCCACTCTCGCCCGAGGCTCTCGTGTAACTGACGCGGTGCGCTCGAGACAGTGACTTATATATAAATGTATGTTTGTGTATTTGTGCATGGTAAATTATTAGTAAATAAAACAAATAACAATATTTACTGTGTACTACATATATGCAAACACTACACCGTGTGACGTACATTCACTGTGGCTGGATTTGATCGTATTCTGTATGGTGTTTACACGCATTGACATGCGCGACTTCGGTCGATGTTTGTGCTTACGCACTGTCAAGGGGCCAAGTCCTCTTTTACTGGTTCGCCAGTTATTTTGCTGTGGACTACGGTCCAGTTCCAACTTAGCGTACCCTTCGAGGGGAGCACATTAAAATGGTTGGCGCTCACCGTGCGCGGCGTGTGCGGAGCCGTGTACCTTCTCCACATTTTTTTTAAATGTGGGAGAGCGAAGCCCTTGTAGCTGGTATTTGATATAAATATTGTGAGCCTTTTCCAACCGGGAAGGGATTAATTAATAAGGAATTGACTGTTGTGAACCAGATACAAGTGGAATAGGGACAAATTATTGTTCTTAACCTTTTTGAGCTCTGTCTTCGCGAACGGGGTTCTTTAGCTTA
Source organism: Parnassius mnemosyne (assembly GCA_963668995.1). Lineage (NCBI taxonomy): Eukaryota > Metazoa > Arthropoda > Insecta > Lepidoptera > Papilionidae > Parnassius > Parnassius mnemosyne. The sequence goes on along the minus strand of CAVLGL010000013.1, from coordinate 19,058,148 downwards.
TAAGACTCTACCAACAGCTTTTGATTGCTCTCGTGAATATTCATTCTTCCAAGATACACCTAAAAGAACTAAGTTACTATACAAACACAACGTAAAAAAGGGTCCTAACTAAGACGATCACGCCATAAATTTATTAAACGGCCTATATTTAAACCTTTAGAAAGATCAAGATATACTGGTCATTTAAATTAGATATATTTATATATCTTACAGATATAGATTCTAAAGAAATACAAGTATAAGTGGATATATAGTAGAAAAGAGAAAAGTTGGGGGTTCGTTACAATATGCATAGAGAGAACTTATTATTTTACATAAAGTCTGTTTTCATCAGTCGTCAAGTTGAGTATCTCGCCTTATTATTATATTACATTGCAAATATTCGTTTCGCAATCTTTAAAAACTAATAGTTAGGCAAGTATGAACACACGGTACATAAGCGATTTCAATCCCATTTGTAATCCAACATTATATGGTTACTAGCGATCCGGCTCAGCTTCGCACGACTGTTTTCTAGATCTCGACAACAACCCTACTTACCGGTCAGAATTTGTGAGCGTGAGTGTTCATCAAAATCGGTTCAGCCATTGTCAAATAATGATGTTTCAGACAGGCGGTAATTAATTTTAATCTATATAGATCTACCACTTGTTTAACCGAAAACCATCAACTATATTCAACAAAGCTTTTTCTGCTTGGATGAAAATATTTAGAAGTCATGAAGTTAAGACAGGATCTTGATACGAGGGGCACACTGAAATGATCGGGATTAAGAAAAACCACATGCACGGTATAGCTAAATTGTATTTTATTGTATTCTCCGTTGAACTTAATGCACTTTTCCATTCGTGCAAACCAATAATTAAAACAGTAATTCCAGTCTGAAGTTGATGTTGATAAAATGGCTGATTTGTACGCTTCCACAGCTGCTTCGGGGTCTTCAAACCGTTAACCGCGTAATAAATCTTTCATTCTAGGGAATGGAAAGAAATCGTTTCTCGTAATGCCGTGCAGCGGCAGCGCAAAATAAACCACTACCTCCTATCAAACAATATATATTATTACATAGAAGCTCTAAGATCCCATACCATCCAGTGAGTATCGTATAAGACGATAGTGGAAAATAAAGTAGGAGATAACAACCCAAAATATTAAAAAATTTATGGTTGCCAACCCACTAACTAAGAGAGGTAAACTATGGCAAATATTCTCTCTACGTACTGCTACTGCAGTGGACTTTTGATAGGCTGTAATAAATTAATGAATGATGGATAATATCTTGAAGGAGCAGAGATAAAAACGGGTAATACGTTCGTAATCGATTTATTGGTAGTTGTGATCTAGCGACAAAAGAGAAGGCAGACCGCGATCGTGCCGCTGTTATTGTACTATCGTAGCGGTGCCCTCTGTGTACATTCCGTGAAGCAAACCCATTGTCGACTAAACAAACGCAGTTATTATTGCCCGTGAAACCCATAATAACTGTAAGGATAATTTGGCGGAAATATACCAGCTGAATTTAAGTAGATTTGTACGTGGTAGAGCCATGCTTGAGCTATGTCAGCAGTATAGTTGCAGCGGGGTCGCCTCGACCGAGGAAGGACCACGCTCTCACAGAATACCAGCGTAAAATAGCAGCTTAAGGCTGCTGTGTTTCGTATGTTGAGTGTAGAGAATCGAAGATCCCTTTTACTGGAAATGCGAAATTCCATCTTAGTCCTCACGGGTGACAACGCATCTGCATTTTGATTCGTAGTTGAGGATAGATGTAGATGTCTTTGGGACCAGAGCAACTACTTAACATCAGGTAGACTGTGTGTCGTTTGTAACCCTTATCCTTTATAAAAAAAAATTAATAGTAACTTTTTCACGATATTTTTTAACTTATACAACGATAATACGAAATTCCTCATTATTCGACTACGTTTTAGTTGTAATATGTCAGTTGAAGCTTCCATAAACCTTTAAAATAAGTTCTAAGTTACACACTTACATACATACATACATAAACACTCACGCCTGTCACCCAGAGGGGTAGGCAGAGACTACGGACTTCCATTTGGCGCGATCCTGACACACCTCTCTCGCCTCTTTTACATCCATATATCTACGCATACACGCTCGTCGGTTAAGGGTACTCCTAATCTGGCCCATTTTTAATGTATCGCCGATTTGGTCGATAAACCTACGTCTAGGGCGTCCCTTCCCGACCCTGCCGTTCACTTTCGCAACATAAATTTGCTTTGTCACCCTATGGTAAATTACACACACTGAATACGTAATAACGTCGTTGTCATCTCAAACACCTTAAAGTCCTAATTTGTTTTGATTGATAAATGTCGCTTATGATATATGCAAATTGAATACATTACTAAAGAGATAGTTCATGTAGTTACAAAGTTAGACAGTTAAGAACCCGAGGACGTCCATTAAGCGTCCTTCGTCTTCTGGCGATAATTAAATTATAACACAGTGGAATTTGGATGAAAACAGAGCCCAATCGTTTAAATTATTCTGCTACGAGCTAAAAGTAAAATGTGGATATATCCTTAAGAATTCTTGTTTTCTTATTTAATTTTCATAAAATACGTACGATCATAACCACTGGTATTGCCATGCTGCAGCTATATTACTGGTAGACTGGGCAAGGACCACGTTCTCCAATAATACTCCGTAAAATACTCGTAGTATCTTAACGCTGCTGTGTTTCGTATGGTTAAGTGTTGAGAAGCGGATACCCTTTTTACTGGAAACGAGGAATTTCATCTTAGTCCTCACGAGTGTCAACGCATCTGCATTTTGATTCGTAATTGAGGTTGGATATAGATGCCTATGAGCCAGAGCAACCACTTATCATCAGATGGACTGTGTAATCGATAGAATTTGGCATATAAAATTGTATTGGTAAAATGTTATCATAATTTAGAACTGCGATGATAGTTTTAATGAAAAAAGTTGTTACGTCCAAAACCCATTACTCGTTATGTTCATAGAAACATGCAGTCAATGATGGGGTGTTCTTACTCCTATAAATGATACTATAAAAAATTACATACATATAATTGTGCATGTCTAATAAGACATCCTTGATTACGTCGAATACCAAATTTAATAAATAAAAAGGTTTTAAAAGTGCAATTTTTATCATTTAATTGTTGATTAATTCATTGACTGAAGGCCACTACTATAAAACTTAGAAATTTCAAATTTGGCATCAAGGTAGATCATTAGGCGTGTACGGAAAAATATTTGAAAACTACAAATAATCAATATTCGGTGTCGATAAAATGTCCACAACTTTATTTATACAGTTAGTCACACTTAAGAACAATACTTGGATAGTACTTTTTTATAGGAGTGGGGGCAAACGAGCATGCGGCTCACCTGATGGTGACTCCCGCTGCCTATGAACAACTGCAACACCAGGGAAATCGCAGATGCGTTGCTGGCCTTTTAAAAAGATGTTACATCTCTTCGCAGCGCCAATGAATCGAGCCGATCGAAAAGGACTCAGTCATCGACGATTCGAACCGCTTTGCGCTGGATGCGGTCAAGTGGAAGGAGCTGGCACTGGGGAACCCCTGCCCAGAGATGGGAACAGTATTCCATGTGAGGTCGAACGTGCGCCTTGTAAAGTTGCAAGCGATGTGCCGGCATGAAATACTGTCTCGCTCTGCTGAGCATGCCAAGTTTTTTAGAGGCCAATTTGGCCTTCTCTTCTAAGTGACCACAAAACCGCACGTCACTCTATATGTCGACGCCAAGGATTCCGATACTAGCTGAGGCAACAAGGGAAGTGTCTCGATACTGAGGAGATACGACAAAGAGGTTCTTTTTAGCGGTAAACGCGCAAACTTGTGTCTTCTCGGGATTGAACTGGACTAGACTGAGTCGCCCTCAGTCTGAGACTTTTCAACAAAGTCTCGACTTCAGACACAAGTTTGTTCCGGTACTCGGCGACGTTTTCCCGAGAAATATTGGCACGGCCGGTGTATAAAGTATCACCAGTGCTGTCGCCTGCATTACCAGTTTGCAACATATCATTGATATGCAGAAGAAACAGCGTTGGTGATAGCACGCATCCTTGTAGAATACCAGCGTTAATAGGTTTGTAATCGGAACATGAACCGTCTACTACGACCTTGATGCTCCGATCAGCCAGAAAAAAACCAAATATGTACCACAAAAAATAAAATTGAAAAACAAATCCTAGATTGGCACAAACGTTTAACGGTGTTATCGGCTTCGCTATAAAACTGTTGATATCTAGACAACTGCCAAGTTATAGCAGTTTCTTAAATTATAGCTATATGCTACAAAGTTCTTCAATTGATTTAAAATCAAACCAGTTAGATTCTTTGAGGATTAATTTGTAACTTGGCAAGTTTATATTATCGTGTACGGCTCAGGGCTTACGTTACTAAACTTAATTTTACAATAGCACAATATATATTTAAAGCAATTGCAAATCAGGGTAGCGATAAGCCCGAGGGTCGAATCATCGTTAAGTATAAATAGATTTTAAGCTTATCGAGCAACAGGATCAGTCTTGAGGTTCAGGGATTGAATTTTAATGATAAACTAGCGACCCGGCAAACGTTGTTTTGCCATATACATTATTTCTAGGAAATATTTTTTAGTTTTAAAAATCGCGATTAAAAAAAACGGGTTGATCGTAGAAGGGTGAAAATTTAAAATTTTATGTATTTTTCAATGCTAAATCATAATAAAATAAAAATAAAAAAATTTGGAGGGTCACCCTTATAATTTAGGGGTTTAAAAAATAGCTGTTGGGCGATTCTCAAACCCACCCGATATGCACACAAAATTTTATACAACTCGGTTCAGCCGTTTAGACTAGCAGATGGTGACAGAAAATATTCTCCCATTTTCTCCTGCATGCCTTTTTAAGAATTGATAACTAACCCTAAAACATGAAAGATACTTCACTCATTTTACCGGTAAGAAGACATTCCATCTTAGCTCTCAGGGGTAACAATCAACGCGCCTGGATTTTTGATTCTGAATCGCACATACCATCAGGTGGACTGTGCGCTTGCTTGTCACCCCTATACTATAATAAATACAGAAAAAATAGCAGTTCATTAAATAATTAATGAAACTGATAATATTTGTTATGCTACTTAATTTAAAATCTCAGATATTATTTAAAATAAGGTATTCAAAATATATCTTCTATATCTATATCTAAAAGATCGGGGATAAAGTTTCTTCGTATTTTACAAATTCAATACAAATTCAAAACAATTTTGTTCCAAAGTTTAATTACATTTCATTATAATATATATGTGCCATTTTGTTCGATAACATGTTGCCATCTTGTAGCGACATATTCCCGTTGCTTTAGAAATCTTGGGTTTTTTGATCAAGTCCCACACAATGTAGAGCGTTTGACAAATAAATTTTACAGTCCTCTCTTCATTTTAACCTTACACTACCCAAAAAATTCTGAAGAGACCAATACACAATCTATGGATACAAGATCAGGACTATGTGGTGGATGCATTAACACTTCCCAACCAAGCTCTCTCAATTTTTGTCAAGCAGCCAAAGATGTGTGTGGTCTAGCGTTATCATGATGAAAGACCACTCCTTTTCTGTTGATCAATTCCGGCCTTTTTTTCAATTTCTGGTTTGAGTCTCATTAATTGTTGGCATTAGAGTTTTGCCTGGCGGTAAAAGCTTATATGCCCTTCCAATCCCACCATACTAGTGGTGGGTCGTTGTCGAATTTTTGATGGACAAAACGCAACCGTTTTCCCGTAGACGAAAACGGTTAAAGGACGAAACTTATTCAACACGAAATAGAATTGCGTGTTATTCCGGGTTTCGCTACAGTCTGTGGAGCCTGACCATCCTTTGATCATGATCTTTTTCACAGGTTCTTATCGTACGTTACCCACTTTTTATTACCAGTGATAATTTTTTTCAAAAATGGTTCGGTTTCATTACGTTTCAATAGAGAATAGTAAATGTTTCTTTCAGTGAGCTCGTGTGTCATCCAAATATCGAGCTTTTTTGTATAACCAGACTTTTTCAAATGGGTCAAATTTGTTTTGTGGCCAATGCTCAATTCTTCGGCTATGCCGTAACTATTAGTATGCCGACCTTACTCCACTTTTTCAAAAGTGGCATCGACTTTATCCGTATGTGGGCGACAAGAGCGAGCCACATCTTTGACATCAAAATTCCCGAACGGAAAACCCTTGAAACAACTTTGTGCTACTCTTACTGACACTTAGTTAGGTCTATAAACGTCAGAAGTTCGCGGCTGCCTAGCGAGCCGCATTTATTCCGTTTTTTGTAATAAAACTTTTTGAACGTATTGAATTTCTTCATTAGATTCACTCATTTTGGTGCACAGAAAAACAATTGAAAAATTCCTGGAAAGTGTTCTTTACTTTTTACTTTTCTTTTTCTTTATGTCCTACATGTATTGATATTAAAACCAACCAGATACAAACACTATAACCAAAGAGATTTTTCTTCAATTTTATACAAACAAAATACGGCGAATCACGGCGAATCTTTTTCCGCGACCTATATAGTATTATACATAGACTTAGAATATACTGGCGTAGTATATTCTAAGTCTATGGTACTATATCCATATCTATTGTTATTTCGGGGTATTTAAATAGTTTTCTCATCTGGTTGGGCTGTATAAATATATAAATGGAAATGATAAATATACATATTTATATAAATATAGTGAAATAAATACATAAACAATACGTAAATAAATAAAAAGCCAATAAAATGGAAGCTTTCGGAAGGGGAGACCAAACGGCCGAGGGTTATGGGGAAAGGGAAAGAAACCGGCGGACGATGCGGGCGGTATCGAGGAACACCGCCGTCTGCATTTGAGCTTGGAGCGGTCCGTCACGGAATCCCAGTCGCCTCATATGACCCGAGCGTCTGACTGAGATTAGCCCGTTCGCAGAAACGACTACAGGTATAATTTCTGTCCCCACATGTCGGTCACCTCGTGAACCAGGTTCTGATATTTTATTCGCTTATCTGTTTCGGCTTTCACGAGGTTCTCGTCATACGGAATGGTAATGTCGACCAAAAATATCTGTCCATCAGCACAATATCAGGCTTATTCGCAAGAATAGTCCTGTCTGTAATGATGGCCCGGTCCCCGGTGCGATCATTTTCGAGCACGACTTCCGGAAAGTACTTTTAATAAGGAAATTTCCGGTCCACGAGACCGTATTTTAGAGCGAGCTCTTGGTCTATAATTATGGCTACTAGGTTGTGCCTGTCCTCAGTACTTCATAGTTAGAAAGCGCCGAACAGCCGGAGATAACATGCCTAAGTGACTCGCCGGCATGGCGACAAGCTCGACAAATGTCGGCGGTGTCATCCCTTAGAATATATCTCCAATAGTTGTTGGTCTTAATAACCTGATCCTATATCGCACAGACAAAACTCTCGGTTTACCCAAAGAGGTCACAAAAACGTAGCCAATGAAGGGAGGCAACTGTATCTACGAAAGGCTAATTTAGAGCGTTGTAGAACCTCCTGTGCAGCTCCTTCTCCTTCCATACGGTCTCCCGGTCGGAAATGCTCTGTACTGCCGGGTTTTGGCATTGCTCGTTGGCTAAAGATATAAGGACATATCAAACAGTACGTAAGGATCGATCGGGCAAATGATACGTAGATTTTCTGCAAAGGATTCTTTGAAGCAACTAAATGTTTTAAAAGTCCACATTAATTTCCTACCCCTTTTTATGACAAGTTCAGTATGCATGTGCCAGGACACACTCTGGTCAATTATGATACCCAGGTATTTAGCATACTGTAACCTGTCAATTTTCGTACAGCAGTCAGGAATTGAGAGGTTGGCACAGGAGTGAATCTTTATTTGGAATTCGAATGGGGGTTGAGTGTGTGTATACTTGGTAAAGCATATGTAATTGGACTTGGAGACATTTAGTGTGAGAAGGTTATGATTGAGCAAATCTGCAATCTTTGACAGGCCGATTTCGGCTGACTTTTTAACTTTTGCCCAAGTCTTATGAGCAAAGACTATGGCGGTATCATCTGCGTATGAGAAAATGCGATCCCGTCAATAGTCATATTGCACAGGTTATTAATATATATAAGGATCCAGGATACTCCCCTACCCGACACCATACGAAATTGTTTCTTCTGAGCTAATAAATCCCTATTTTCATTGTTTGTTTGCGATTTCTTGGGTAGAATCGAGAGGGGTTCTCCTTGTGCCTCTCTTTTCGAGCCTGTGTAGAAGTATGAAGACAGATACTGAGTCAAAGGCCATTTTGAGATCAAGGAAGACTGCCAAATATTTGCTACCCTTATCCACTTTGTCAACTATAGTAGATATTGGAGTTTGGACCGCATCTTTAGTAGACCTTCCCTGCCTAAATCCAAACTAAAAAGGCGACAGAATGTTATACTTAGAAAGGTTAAATTATGCGTGAGTTTAAGAGGCTTTCTAGAGTTTTTGAGATAGATAGTAGAGCCATGCTGCAGCTACATTAGTATTATAGTTGTAGCACGAATGGGTCGGCTCGACCGGGGAAAGACCACGCTCTCACAGAATACTAGCGCAAAATAGCAGCTTAACACTGCTGTATTTCGTATAGTGAGTCTAGAGAACCGAAGACCATTTTTACTGGAAAAGAGGCAATCCATCTTAGTCCTCACGGGCTACAACGCATCTGCATTTTGATTCTTTATTGAGGATAGATGTAGATATCTATGGGTAACCGCAACCTAACATTATTTGACAAACCTCTATATATATTATATAATATATATATATATATGTATATATATATATATATATATATATATATATATATATATATATATGTTTGCGCCAAACGCTAAAATTTAAAAATAACATAATGGGGCGCGTCGGCTCGCTCCTACGATGTACTTAGCACCGGCTGGTACGCGGCTCGCGCGCGCCTCCCCGCACAGGCCGGACGCGTGGGAGATCGGGCAGTTTTTTGTCGCCAGCGGCGGCCGGGTCGTAGTATTGCAATGAGTCTACTCGGGCCGCGTGGTCACGTACATAATAACCTCTGATTGTGTCGATTTTGTTAGCAAATTTATGCAACTACGAGAAGTTGTGGAGTCTAAAAAATTAAACGCCGGGTTGATTTATTGTTTGGAAGTTAATGTTTAACTGTACCGTTGCGTTAAGTGCCTTAGAAGGTCGCGTTCGGTTCTCGAAATAATTTTTGCTGAGTGAACGAAAGTGTGAAAAGTTAACGGGATTTAGTTGAGTTTTGAAGTTAGTTAAATGTACAATAAAGTTGATAGAAGGACATAGTGAATTGAAGAAAGAAATTGTCCATTGGTGACGCCGCTGGAGAATACCACACCGTGGGGCGGTGCCGGAGTCAGGGTTGCTGCCGACTAAAAGGGTTAAGTCAGGCCCCACATTTTTACACACTAACAAACACCACTTACATGCACTACACCTACCGCCTGACCGAGCCTTGTGACCAGTCTCCGCTTCTAAACCAGGTAAGTCGCATTAATTTTCCTAGCCTTATCTCAATCGGGTAGGTCAATTGTCCATAAGGCCATTTGGGCCCGAACTTAAAATCCAGCAAGGTCATGACTGTGAGTTGTTTATTATCCATACCCCACCGTATGTCATCAGTGACTTTGGGCTGCGGCTTCGGCGACTCGGGATGTAAATACCAGCACACTTAAAAAGAAGTATAACTTCGCCTCCAGGTCCTTCAAAAGAGTTATTGCCAAGGCAAAGTCAGAGCACATAGGCAGAATTGGCGAGAAACTAGTTCGCCTTCCTTCGGGAACCCGTGCATTCTGGTCCGGAGTTGGCATCGGTCCTAACGCGTCTTTTCCGGTACACCTACTCCCAAGGCGTAGTCCCAAATTCATGGAAGACAGCTTTTGTCCACCCGATCCCTAAAAAAGGCGACCGCTCAGACCCATCCAACTATAGGCCTATCGCGATCACCTCCTTGTTCTCCAAAATAATGGAATCCATTATTAACTGCCAGCTCATCCGGTACCTTGAGGATCACCAGCTGATTAGTGACCGCCAATACGGTTTTCGTCGGGGTCGATCAGCTGGTGATCTTCTGGTCTACCTGACCCATAGATGGGCGGAGGCAGTAGAGTCCAAGGGGGAGGCGTTGGCCGTTAGTCTGGACATTGCGAAGGCCTTCGATCGGGTTTGGCACAAAGCGCTTCTTTCGAAGCTCCCTTCCTATGGGCTTCCCGAGAAATTGTGCAATTGAATCACCAGCTTCCTTGCAGATCGGAGCATCAAGGTCGTTGTAGACGGTGCATGCTCTGACTACAAGCCTATTAACGCTGGTGTTCCACAAGGCTGTGTGCTATCACCAACGCTGTTTCTTCTGCATATCAATGATATGTTGCTAACTGGTAACATTCATTGCTATGCGGATGACAGCACTGGTGATGCTCTATACACCGGCCGTGCCAATATTTGTCGGGAAAACGTCGCTGAGTACCGGAACAAACTTGTGTCTGAAGTCGAGTCTTTGCTGAACAAAGTCTCGGATTGGGGGCGACTAAATCTAGTCCAATTTAATCCTCAGAAAACACAAGTTTGCGCGTTTACCGCTAAAAAGAACCCCTTTGTCGTATCTCCTCAGTTTCAAGGCACTCCCCTTCTTGCCTCAGCCAGTATCGGTATCCTCGGAGTCGACATATCGAGTGACGTGCAGTTTCGTGGTCACTTGGAAGGGAAGGCCAAATTGGCCTCTAAAAAGCTTGGCGTGCTCAGCAGAGCGGGACAGTATTTCATGCCAGCACACTGCCTGCTACTTTACAAGGCGCAAGTTCGGCCTCACATGGAATACTGTTCCCATCTCTGGGCAGGGGCTTCCCAGTGCCAGCTCCTTCCACTTGACCGCATCCAACGCAGAGCTGCTCGAATCGTCGACGACCGAGCCCTTTCCGATCGGCTCGATTCATTGGCACTGCGAAGAGATGTTGCATCCCTTTGCATTTTCTTTCGCATCTACCATGGGGAGTGCTCTGAGGAATTGTTCGGATTAATTCCAGCCGCCAAATTTCACGAACGCACATCGCGGCAGAACTCCCGATACCATCCACACCATCTGGATGATTGGCGGTCCACCACTGTGCGATTTAGAAGATGTTTTCTTCCTCGCACGACCTCCTTGTGGAATCGATTACCATCAGCGATTTTTCCGGACCGATACGACTTAGGGACCTTCAAGAAAAGAGCGTACTCCTTTTTAAAAGGCCGGCAACGCATCTGCGATTCCCCTGGTGTTGCAGTTGTTCATGGGCAGCGGTAGTCACTTACCATCAGGTGAGCAGTGAGTAAATCGTCAATCTGCATAGCAATCGTAGCGATTATGGCGAATCCTCCGGAGTAAGAGACCAGAGCATCCACTTATCATCAGGTATACAATGTGCTCGTTTGTGACCCTTAGTCTATAAAAACAAAAACCCAGACAAATTGGTGTTTATTAATATACAACCCGACATGAACAAACGATCTATGGATAAAAGGTCTTATACTGAAGGTACTCTGAAACTCCAAAACGGATTCAATACTGGGGAATTTAAGGTGATAATTGAAGACGTTTCGTGCTAATATTTTTTTCTCAAAAGCTTAGAACTTTGTAAAATAATGCCACATAAAGTTTTCCTAAAAGGAAGTGCGGCTTACGGTCGTTTTCTAAACGTATTAATTCAGATTTCTTTTGCAGAAAGCTGTTATCCGCTCGTATTGGAGACATTATTTTTATGTGGATAAGCTCGTGAAATTTCCTCGTGAGAATAAGTTTATCGTGCAGTGGATTCAAAGCAATATCCGTAAGTGAGCATTGGATTACACTGGATTACTTATTGTTATTTAGACATATTTAAGTAACATGAACATAGTAACTCGATGACAAAATTGTTTTTTAATTGTATAACTACGGATATCAATTGAACGTTTATTTATGACGATGTAATGGATAGTAATTTTCCTTTGGTGTTCTGTACGCGGGGACCCTGTTGATGAACAAACGAGGGTCTGACGACCATCAGAGGGCGGTAATGCCGAAAATATCGATCTCAAATACCGCAGATTAATGATAGGAAGTTAGAAACAGCATTACCAGTACAGTAACAGCAAATTTGTAAAGGCTAATGCGTTTTTTTTAATGAACAGCGTCAACATTTCAGAGGTAAAAAAATCGATTACAACAGGTAAAGATAATATATTATAATAATATTAGCATTATTTTTACTATATATTGGATATGTAATTTATTATCTTATTTTAGCTTCCGTTCTATCATATTTTCTGCTTCGCAGTGTGAGCAAGATTACCACAACCGATCAATTAAATTAATTGCTCCAGTATCATTTTAGCATTACCGTTATCATAATTTTTTATGTAAGTTAATTTAATAAACTCGTCAATAAAAATGGCGAAACCAAGTTTCATCCTTAATCAACTTTCATTACCACTTCTTTATCTTCTTATTGGTTCATCTCTAACATTCTACATTTGGTTATGGGAGACCCATTTTAAAATAGGTTATAATCCCTATTGTAAAGACGTCCCCCAATTTCGACGCAGTTTATCGTCGCAGTTCTGAATTATTCATTTAGCCTGTACATAGTATAAGTATACGAATTCGAGCCAAACGGTTTGCTTCTTTGTCATAATGTGTACATCAAAGGAGTGGATATAGTACGCTGTACCATACGGCGTGCTAGCGGAATCTTTTTTCAATATTAATTTATGATTTGTGTAAACTACCTTATTACTTTTTGAGGCCCGTTATGGAAATGTAAATAATAAATCGTGTTCACTCATCATTCGACTTCTTGCATATCCCACCAGGTTGTCAATACAACTATTAAAATGCCGCCATACATTTCGTTTACCGGTACGAGGATGCCACTCGAAAACCTTTCTTCTCTATCGATTCTCAAAGGGTGCAGTTGGCTCAGGACCGTGCTTTGTTGGGGGAGGCTTATGTTCAGCAGTGGACTTGTGACTTGTGTGATATTGATTATTAATTATTCACTACAACTTACTAAAGACCACTGCTGAACATAGGCTTATAAGCTTGCTCTATAAGCAGCTTGGCAGGCGGGTGGGTGACCGCAGGTTTTTTTTTATAGTTTAGAGTTGATATCAAGATGATGCTGCTACCCATCTACTATTTCAATTCCCTCTGTCGCTCCTAACGACTCCCACGGGACGATATTCGCTAGTGGATTCTCTAACGCCACTATGCGTCGTGCATTCTTTCACATATTTTTAAAAATATATTATTATTACATAGCTTTTTTATATAGGACAGGATTACAAACGAGCATACAGTCCACCTGATGGTAAGTGGTTGCTGTGGCCCATAGACATCTACATCTATCCTCGTTTGCGAATCAAAATGCAGATTCGTTGTCACCCGTGAGGACTAAGATGGAATGCCTCTTTTGCAGTCAAAAGGGTCTCCGGTTCTCTACACTCACTATACGAAACCCAGCAATGTTAAGCTGCTATTTTACGCTGGTATTCTGTGCAAGCGTGGTCCTTCCCCGGTCGAGCCGACCCATTCGTGCTACAACTATACTACCAATACAGCTGCAGCATGGCCGTTTCTACCTTTTACGTGGTAGACGCATGCTGTAGCGTAAAATAGCAGCTTAACGCTGCTGTGTTTCGTATGGTGAGTGTAGGGAACCGGAGACCCTTTTTACTGGCAAAGAGGCATTCCATCTTAGTCCTCACGGGTGACAACGCATCTGCATCTTGAGTCTTTATTGAGGATAGATGTAGATGTCTATGGGCTACAGCAACCACTTACCATCAGGTGGACTGTGTGCTCGTTTGTCACCCTATCCAAAAAAAATGGCTCTACGACGTTGAACTTGCTTATTTATCTAATAAATGCGATCAAAAGGGTCGCCGGTTCTCGACACTCACCATACGAAACACAGCAGCATTAAGCTTCTATTTTACGCTGGTATTCTGTGAGAGCGTGGTCCAGCCTCAGTCGAGTTGACCCATTCATACTAAAATCGTCATATAGCTGAAACGTATCTCAACAACGTATATTATATTTTAAATCTGGTAATTTCGATAAACGTATACTTAATATTGCAAGTAGGTCACTGGAAATCAGGTCGGTGAGAATGTCTCTAGAGAAGCGGCCTTATCTGTTTCATCGTTAATGTCATTACTTGCAGTTATCTCTCGTTTTAAAAATGTATTACTTGTACAGCTTATATTCGTTTTTATACAAGACCTAGGTTGGGAAGTGGGTCAACAAAATCGGCAGGTGTCTGTGCTGTGTATATTAATGAACATCATTTTGTTATAATAATACATGAAGTAATATAATTCAATAACCCAGATATTTATGTTAACGACTTATCTTCTTTCACAAAAGAAATATTTGTGCAAATTAGTGTAATATTGATGCATCGATTTGTGTTATTCTCAAATCGGTAGGATTTCCTTATTTTTTAATTTTCTAAATACAAACTATTTTTAAAGTAAAGTAAAGTAAAGTAAAATATACTTTATTGTACACCAAGGAACATATTACAGTATTTATATATTTAAAGGGACATTGGTACAACAGGCGGCCTTATCGCTAAAACAACGATCTCTTCCAGGCAACCTTAGGGCAGAGGATACTATTTTTAAAAGATAGCGGAAGGGGTGTACAGAATATAATATAGAAAGATAAATAGAAGAACATTAGTGATTAAAGGAAAAAAAAAGTTAATGACGACAGGTAGTAATAATAAAGTTTTAATTTATTTTTAAATATAGGAAGAGATTTAGATTCTTTAATATGTATAGGGAGAGAATTCCATAGTCGTATAGCGGTAACCGTAAAAGAATTAGAATAGAAGGAAGAGGAATGTCTAGGGGTACTTAGAAGGGGATTATTTTGAGATCGTAAAGGTAAAGGGTGTAAACTACTTAAATATATAAATCGGTCTTTCAAATAAGAAGGATTGAACAAAATGCAGTAAAGAAGATGAAGAATGTGAGTATTCCTGCGAAGGCGAATCGGTAACCACTTGAGCTTATGGCGGAATTCGGATATGTGGTCATAGTTTCGTAACCCAAATTTAAACCTTATGCAATAATTTTGAATCCGCTCAAGTCTTAAATACTTAAAAAAGGCTCCTTGTAGGGCTATTATTAATATTGTGTTGGATTACTAGTAGGTGAACCTACAAAAAGCGATCTGCAACGGTAAACAGGGTCGAGTATTCCACTTATTGAAATGCTTGCCGAAACCAACACTTACTTGCAGAAATATCGAGATAAGCTGGCGGACTTTTGCAAAATTTAAGCCCACCAACATTGTGATGTGGTATAGAGTTTATAAGTTACTTTTCTGTTTCTCTGTTTCTTGTTACTTTTCTTCGACGTGACATCATAAAAGCAAAAATTTGACAAGCAAGTTCTTATATCGATTCGCGCTTATTCCGAATAGTGAACCTAAACCTGATGCTGCAAAAATATCAGGATAAACTGACAGAAAACTTATATGGCATTATTGGACAAAATATTAAAGGCGTTAGTTCGCTTTTAATATTACATTAATACACAATAAATTAAAAGTGATCTTATTCAATGTTTGGTGGTTACCAAAATTTAGTTACGGCTTGCCAGCGCTATTTGTAGAAGGCGGACGCATCAACAAAGACTACGCAATGGAAATAACTTATAACCCAGCAAAATTTGCGAAAGCCTTGACAAACAGTGCCAATGTCTAACGAAAGAACAGCGTAGAGCAGATATTCAAACGTGTTAGTCCGTGTTGCCAATAATATTAGAGAAATTCTATTTTTGGGTTAATCCGTAGGGACTGGAAAAACATTCCTTATTAAAATCTTATTGGCACAATAACAAGTGTAAATAAAAATAGTATTTGATGTGGCTTCGTCACGAATAGATACCACTTTGTTACCCGGTGGTAAAGTTGCTCATACAATTTTTTTAAATCTAAAAATGTGATAAAGTTTCACAAATGTGAAAAATTCTACGCGATAGCATTGGATTGGAGGCAGTTGACACAACCCTCACAAATACTTGAAAAAAAAATATTAACCAAACCATGAGAGGCTTCACAATCTTTTTCTTTTATAGCGATTTTAGGCAGACATTCCCAATTGTACCCCGTATTGCCAGACCAAATAAGATGAGATATGGGCATGCTTGAAGAGCTCAAGCGACACATTGCGCGATTGCAATTAACAGTAGGTACACATATAGGTAAGCACAAACAGGAGGCAACACAAATACGCAGGTGTTTTCTAATTTATTGCTAAAATTGTCGATATCCGCAACAAGTTGATCAAATCGTTGTGCCTGATAATTAAAAGAAAATAATAGCTTGTGAAAACTCTTGGCTTTATCAAAATACTATATTGACACCTCGAAACGATCATGCTACAAGAATTTACTCGGACTTAACTGATCTTTAGAGAAAAATATAGAGTATATAGAATAGAATAGAATACGTTTTATTCAATATTGATTACAAGTAAATCTTATTGAGAGTCATATTTTTACTTCACCACTGATTCGAAAAAATCCTCTGTCCTGGGAAGAACCAGCAAGATACCCAGCGGGACTTTTTGTTTAAAATAAATTTTACAATATAAATGATTACAAACAATTTTTAAAATTTATATTAGCAACAGCTTGGAAGCGACCTCCTCATTCCCGGGGGTTATTATCAAACATGTATTCATTTATATTATAACCTTTTGTAACTCTGTAAGTTTTTGAATTAAATATTTAAACTTCGTAATAGAGAGACCTTGTATATTTTCTGGAACTTTGTTGTAATAGCGTATACATTGCACCAAGAATAAATTACTGACTCTGTATAGTCGAGAGACTGGTATCACTAGGTTGTGTTTGTTCCTAGTGTTTACAGAGTGTACATCACTTTTTTTACTAAATCTATCTTTGTTTTTGTGAACATACATTTAATTTTCATAAGTATACTGAGAGGCCAAATTTAATATATTTATTTCTTCAAATTTTTCTCTAAGAGACTTTCTCGGCTTAAAGTTGTAAATAGCTCTTATGGCCCTCTTCTGCAAAACAAAAATATTTTCTAAATCAGCCGCATTTCCCCATAGCAAAAGCCCATGAGACATTATGCTATAGAAATAACTGAAAATATTTTTTACAGCATAAGCTGCAGAGCTTAGTCTGCTTGCTTGTTTGGATATATCGGGGTCCCACTGAAGCTTTTCGTCTAGTGATGCCAAGAAAAGCAGAGGATTCAACAGGGCTCAGTTCTTCCCTATTTAAAACACATTGGTATTCAGATTTTTAAAGTTCGTTGTTGTAAGTTTAATACATTTAGTTTTATTGCCGTTTAAATGTAGATTATTAAAGTTAAGCAATGCACTAATAATGATATAGCATTATTCACTTCGTCACATTTAAATGATATACGTTTAAGTGTAAAAATCAAGGAAGTATCATCAGCAAATTATACTACCTAAATTTTGACGAAAACTAGCGTAAGCGAGCGAGTTTTTAGCCTTCATTAAAATGAGGAAGGAGGTCGTCAAATTTGGACCGATTTTGATGATTTACTAAATACATAATACTTCAAGGGCGGTTGGGCCCATATAAATTTTTGAGAAAAAATTCCACCACTATGGGTGAAAAAATTGAAGTTGGAAGTTTTAAATGTAACAATTTAGGTGATTTTCTAGTTGTTACCTTGAATTTGTGATATTTCTTAGTCTACTAAAAGGGTCAAAAATTAATAAAATTAAAAGCAGACTTCAAACAACAAAAAAGCAAACAACTAATAAAATAATGTCACATTGAAATGCATGACCATATGAAGTCGGGGCTTTAATCTATACAGTAAGTCTTAGCACCGACTTCCGAATATGATATTTTATTCTTTTTTTTTTTAATTTCCCAATTCGCTTTAAACGTTTACAATTCCCGGTGAGCATAATCACCAAAAACAAAGCGCAAGACCAGTAGCTGCGTGTAGCAGGCGTGGATCTTACTGTCAGTTGCTTTTCGCACGGTCAGCTCTACGTGAGTCTCTCCCGTGTTAGTGAAGCAAAGAAGCACTTGGGTTTTTCTTTCAAGAAAGCACGTTAAGTCGTTGGTCCTGCACCTAATCTTTTTACAGTCGTGTAGGATTTCCGTCACATCGAACTATAGTGAGGAAATACAGAGTACACCTGTGTTTGCGCGCACACTCGCGCTCTATAATCCTGTCATACGCAGATGTTTAGTCTCCGTTGAGACTGATCGATGTGACCGTAGTTGGATGCTGTAGCCAATAGACATCTACAACACGTAGAATCATAATGTAGATGCGTAGTCACCCCTGAAGACTAAAATAGAATACCTCGTTACTAGTAAAAAGGGTATCCGGTTTTCTACACACACTATACGAAAAAAATCGTTATGGTGCTTACTTCACGGTGAATACCACCTTACAAATTGGTCCTTCACCCTCGAGCCAACCCATAAGTGTAACCATAAGTGCCGTTATAATATCTATTGCATAGTAGGACTTCTCTCCCTGGACATCCAAAAGTCGAGTGGGCCTGACGGAATCCCCCCAATTGTGCTGAGGACGTGTGCTCCGGAGTTGGCACCGGTCCTAACGTGTCTTTTCCGGTACACCTACTCCCAAGGCGTAGTCCCAAATTCATGGAAGACAGCTTTTGTCCACCCGATCCCTAAAAAAGGCGACCGCTCAGACCCATCCAACTATAGGCCTATCGCGATCACCTCCTTGTTCTCCAAAATAATGGAATCCATTATTAACTGCCAGCTCATCCGGTACCTTGAGGATCACCAGCTGATTAGTGAGCGCCAATACGGTTTTCGTCGGGGTCGATCAGCTGGTGATCTTCTGGTCTACCTGACCCATAGATGGGCGGAGGCAGTAGAGTCCAAGGGGGAGGCGTTGGCCGTTAGTCTGGACATTGCGAAGGCCTTCGATCGGGTTTGGCACAAAGCGCTTCTTTCGAAGCTCCCTTCCTATGGGCTTCCCGAGAAATTGTGCAATTGGATCACCAGCTTCCTTGCAGATCGGAGCATCAAGGTCGTTGTAGACGGTGTATGTTCTGACTACAAGCCTATTAACGCTGGTGTTCCACAAGGGTGTGTGCTATCACCAACGCTGTTTCTTCTGCATATCAATGATATGTTGCTAACTGGTAACATTCATTGCTATGCGGATGACAGCACTGGTGATGCTCTATACACCGGCCGTGCCAATATTTCTCGGGAAAACGTCGCCGAGTACCGGAACAAACTTGTGTCTGAAGTCGGGTCTTTGCTGAACAAAGTCTCGGATTGGGGGCGACTAAATCTAGTCCAGTTTAATCCTCAGAAGACACAAGTTTGCGCGTTAACCGCTAAAAAGAACACCTTTGTCGTATCTCCTCAGTTTCAAGGCACTCCCCTTCTTGCCTCAGCCAGTATCGGTATCCTCGGAGTCGACATATCGAGTGATGTGCAGTTTCGTGGTCACTTGGAAGACAAGGCCAGATTGGCCTCTAAAAAGCTTGGCGTGCTCAGCAGAGCAGGACAGTATTTCATGCCGGCACACCGCCTGCAACTTTACAAGGCGCAGGTTCGCCCTCACATGGAATACTGTTCCCATCTCTGGGCAGGGGCTCCCCAGTGCCAGCTCCTTTCACTTGACCGCATCCAGCGCAGAGCGGCTCGAATCGTCGACGACCGAGCTCTTTCCGATCGGCTCGATTCATTGGCACTGCGAAGAGATGTTGCATCCCTTTGCATTTTCTATCGCATCTACCATGGGGAGTGCTCTGAGGAATTGTTCGGATTAATCCCAGCCGCCAAATTTCACGAACGCACATCGCGGCAGAACTCCCGTTACCATCCACACCATCTGGATGATTGGCGGTCCACCACTGTGCGACTTAGAAGATGTTTTCTTCCTCGCACGACTTCCTTGTGGAATCGATTACCATCAGCGATTTTTCCGGACCGATACGACTTAGGGACCTTCAAGAAACGAGCGTACTCCTTTTTAAAAGGCCGGCAACGCATCTGCAATTCCCTCCTTGGTGTTGCAGTTGTTCATGGGCGGCGGTAGTCACTTACCATCAGGTGAGCCGCATGCTCGTTTGCCCCCTCTCCTATAAAAAAAAACTTTAGTAATATCTACTACATAGAAATAAAGAGAGAAAATATTTATTTCGCCACATATGAGCAATTTGGATAATTAAAAATTTTGTACGTGGTAGAACCGTGCTGCAGCTATGTTAGTAGTATAGTTGTAGCACGAATTTGTCGGCTCAACCTGGGAAGGACCACGCTCTCACAGGATACCAGCGTCAAATAGCAGCTTAACACTGCTGTTTCGTATGGTGAGTATAGAGAAGCGGAGACTCTTTTTACTAGTAAAGAGACATTCGATCTTAGTCCTTACGGGTGACAACGCATCTGCATTTTCTTTATTGAGGATAAATGTGGATGTCTATGAGTCACAGCGACCACTTACCATTAGGTAGACTGTGTGCTCGTTTGTCACCCTATTATATAAAAAAAAACTTTTATTTTACATCCAAATCTAAAATAAAGTATATAAAATATATACACGTAGTAAAACGAGACAAAGAGCCTCACCCTCTTAGGGGTTGAATTTTCAGCCAACGTCATAAAAGGTACTACAGATTTCTACGTCTTTGGGCTGTGCGTTGATAGACGAGTCAGTATATCCAGAAATTCTCTTTTGTATATCGAGATAATCAATTGTATATTAAATATTAAAACTAAATAACAAAAAATATAAGACTTCAACAGTGTTTATATGAAAACGAGAATCGAGATCGAACGAGCATATGTTTGATATTTTTCATTGAGTGATTAGATTTCCATAAACATTATAATCAAGGAATACTTCAAATCATAAGATACATCAGAAACACCAGAGGAAATTCAAGTATGTTGCGGGTCTTTTTATCGGCCCGGAAAAATCACTGCCAGCAATAAGTTATTCAGCACGGTCGTGTCATAGTAGCAGAAAATTCCTAGTAAAAGTGGAATGTCTACCATCGATATAATGTGTAAAAAATTTAGGGTTCTGTCACCATGTACGATGATGGATGGTATATATGCGATAATAGTTAAAAATTAAAAATTTTGTACAACCGACTTCAATATAAATTATTAAAAATAACTCAAAAACTATTGGTCAGACATTGATCAAATGTGAACAACAGCTTTCAAATAAGAAAAGAATAATCGAAATCGGTTCACCCAGTACAAAAATATGAGGTATAAAACAAAAACACTTTTGTGAATTGTGTTTAGTGAATTGAGTACCGGCTCCTTTTTCAAGTCGGTAGAAAAATGTAGAGAAACCACGTCTCTTTGCATGTAAGGCCGAACCTATGCTCTGTAAAGATGCAAAAGGTTGGCCGGTATACTGTCTCGCTCTAATGAGTACATCAAACTTTATAGTGTAACTATCAGCGTAACGGCTTAAGTAGGGTGGTACTGGTCGGCGTTTATACTGGCAACATTAATCCACCGAGAAACTTGGACCGAGAAGTGTCATTTGATCTTGAAAACTGCTACGTGTCACGAGAGAGCACAAAGCATAATTCTATGATAAATTATGATGCTTAATTAGCTAATCTTTGCAGACTATTAAAGAAACTATATCACTTGCACGTCCAAAACGCACAGTACATAATTCAAAATGCCTACGATAGTCCCATAAGATCTTTTTAAAATTAAGTAAAAAGTGTTCTTCGCTGTTGTCAAGCCTTCATAACAACATAACAAGTCAACATAAATTAAAAAATTATATGCTTACTTTACTAAAATACTTTTGCTATAATTAATTACTACACTACATCTATAAAATGAAAAAATAAAACATTATAAACTTTTTTATATCGTCGACTCTAAGAAATAAATGGCACATGAACAATCAAAACTAATTATTTTAAAATCTAGGAAGTGTTGGCTTTTGACAATTTTCAGACGTATACGCATTAATGCCATCACAACATATCCAAGTCCCTAAAAAACCTATACGATACGTATCCACAGCACTATTCAGTCTTATCTCTGTCTATCACACCTTTCCTACATTACAGTCAAACTTCATCACTATCATTGCGACTGACCGAAATCACCTAGTGAGACATCAATATTTATGAAAAGTCAAATAAAACAAAATATAAAATAATTATAAATTTATTAAATTTTAGACACACCTAGTAATTATAATTCGGCTCAGGCGGGTGGTGCGGGGGGAACGGAGGGTGGCCAAACGGCGGCGGCCCACGAGGTGGAAACTGTGGCCTGAACTGTGGCGGTGGAGGACGCCATGGAGGAGGAGGGCGAGCGCCAGGTGGAGGCGGGGGGCCAAAGCCCGGAGGTCCGAAGGGCGGAGGAGGGAAATGGTGGAATGGAGGTGGAGGTGGCGGGGGCCCGGGTGGAGGTGGCGGTCCCGGAGGTGGCATTGAGGAAGGGGGCGGTGGTGGCGCCGACATGGGTAATGGTGGTGGGGGTCTTGCGTTTAGTGGCGGCCCTGGTGGCGGCATCGGTGTTGGTGTTGGAGGGGGTGGTGGTGCCATAAGCATGGGCCCCATCATGGTTGGGGGTGCATCTGCGAATAGCTGATGCGGACGGTCTGCGTGTGACAGTGGATTTTGTGCGGCGAGTAATCTGAAAGTAAAGTAAATATTATAAACTTGGTCACTATACTTGTACCAATAAATTATATATAACTACAAACAGGACTAGAATTTTTGAATTCTGATAATTTTGGCTCATATATATATATATATAAATGAGAAGATACCACCATGCAGCTGATGAGGTCAATTTAATATTTATATCTCCTACTTATTTTTATGAGAGTAGTCCTTCCCCGGTCAAGATGGCCCATTCGTGATACAACCACAATATGGCTGCACTGTGGCTCTACCATATATAAGGCCTTTCGGTTACTTTTGACCTCTTTATGCTATTTTATCAAAGCTGAAGAGACTTTCCTACTATTTACCCTAAATTTATTAGCTTAACCTGGACAAATTACTCTATGGACATTAAGGTGAATAAGTTGTCAAGTTTATTTATTTATTTATTTATTTAGAAAACCAACAGCGTATATAGAAAATATTAACATTAATGTAACAAACTAAAAGTATGGCCAATAACAGGTTTCCCTTATATTGTTTGATGGTATGTTAAGAATATAAACATAAAAACAAAAGAAGTATCAAACCTTTCAGCTGCTGAACCATGTCTCTCTCCTTTAACATCCTTCTTGAACGCATAAGACACAGATATAGGCCTATTGCATAGATATTGGTTATTCATAGCTTCTATCGCGGCGTCAGATGCCTCAAATGAAGCAAAGTTGATGAAAGCAAATGCTTTCGAGTTTCCTGTTTCTGGATCTCTCATTACCTAAAAGAAGAATAAAAAAAATTAAAAATAAAAATGTTAACAAGTATCATCATCATCATCATCATTACAGCCCTTTACAAGTCCACTGCTGAACATAGGCCTCCCCCAAGGAATGCCACAAAGCACGGTCCTGAGCCACCCGCATCCATCGACTTCCTGCATATCTTACCAGGTCGTCACTCCATCTAGTGGGGGGACGCCCTACACTTCGCCTGCCGGTACGAGGCTGCCACTCGAGAACTTTTCTTCCCCATCGGTTGTCGGTTCTTCGAGCTATATGGCCGGCCCATTGCCACTTCAGCCCACTAATCCGCTGGGCTATGTCGGTCACTCTAGTTCTACTGCGGATATCCTCATTTCTGAGTTTATCACGCAGAGAAACTCCGAGCATAGCCCTCTCCATAGCTCGCTGAGCGACCTTGAGCTTCCTCATCCGGCCAGTAGTGAAGGACCACGTCTCAGTTCCGTATGTCATCACTGGCAACACGCACTGGGTGTACAGTCTCGTTTTCAAGTTTTGAGGTATATCTGACGAGAAGATGTGCCGTAATTTCCCGAACGCTGCCCAACCGAGTTGAATCTGTGGATTGACCTCTCGGTCGAAGTTGGACTTACCTAATCGGACTATTTGTCCCAGGTAAACATACTCGTCAACAACTTCGAGCTTAGTGTTCCCAACAACTACCGGCATGGGTGTGACATGGACATTAAACATGATCTTTGTTTTGTCCATGTTCATCTTAAGACCTATCCGTTGGGAAACACTATTGAGGTCATTGAGCATAGTGCTTAGGTCCTCCAGCGATTCTGCCATAAGGACTATATCGTCGGCAAATCGAAGGTGAGTGATGTACTCGCCATTGATGTTGATACCGTATCCTTTCCAGTCCAGAAGCTTGAAAACATCTTCCAATGCAGCGGTAAAGAGTTTCGGGGATATGACGTCACCCTGTCTTACACCTCTCTGCAATTGGATAGGTTTCGTACTCTGGTTCTGTACTCGGATAGCCATCGTAGCCCTACTGTACAAGCACTTCAACACTTCGATATACCGACAGTCAACTTGGCATCGCTGAAGGGACTGCAGCACCGCCCAAATTTCGACGGAATCAAAGGCTTTTTCATAGTCCACATACGCCAGACATAGTGGCAAATTGTACTCCTCGGACTTCTCTACAATTTGCCGAAGGGTATGTATGTGGTCTATGGTGCTAAAGCCTTTTCGGAAACCGGCTTGTTCGGGAGGCTGGAAGTCGTCAAGTCTGCGCGCGAGACGATGCGTAATGACTCTCGAAAACAGCACGTAGACGCGGCTCAGAAGGGAAATCGGTCTGTAGTTCTTCAAGAGAGCGTTGTCGCCTTTCTTGAAGAACAAGACCACCGCACTTCTGCTCCACGCCTCCGGTGTAATGCCACCATGGAGGACGGAATTAAAGAGCTTCTGAAGGACTTCAAGTACCGGTTTTCCACCCGCTTTCAGAAGCTCCGCTGTAATTCCATCCTCGCCTGGGGCCTTGCCGTTTTTAAGGTGCTGGAGAGCCATTCTAATCTCACTCAGACTGACGTCCGGGATATCATCGGAATAATGTCGGATAAGACTCGCTCTTGGATCGTTACTCACACTTGCGTGCGGCTCCAACGATGACGTGTACAGCTGCTCATAGAACCTCTCAATCTCACTCCAAAATCTCAGGTGCCCCGGAAACGATGCTGCCACATTCTGTCTTCAGCTTAGACAGTTGGCGCTTTCTGGCAGACAGATCTCTGGCAAAGACTTTGGAGCCTTGGTTCCGCTCGATCGCTTCTTCAATACGAGCTGTATTGAAGTTGCGTAAGTCCCGCCGCATGCATTTGGAGATCTGTCTGTTCAGTTGCCTGTATGCTGTTAAATCTGTTGAAGAATGTAGCTTCATCTCCCGTCTAACAGCCATGAGATTAAGAGTGTGATCGGAGAGTTTTTGTGTTCTTCTGCGGCGGGTCTTGCAGAACTTAGCTCCGACCGCATGGACAGTTTCCACGAGCTTGTCATTCAAATCGTCCACTTCATTGCAGTCTTCTAGGCACTGAAAACGGTTTTGTAACTCGAGCTGAAAGGTTTCGGGACTTTGGATTAGAGCACGAGGGGGACGGAGCGTTGACTTCATTAGACGAGACCTCTCCAACTTAACATTTAGGTTCAGTGTGCCTCTAACCATTCGGTGATCGCTGCCGGTTTTCACCCTCGCAATCACTGAGACATCACTGAACAGTTGTCGTCTGGTCGTCATAATCTCATTTTCATCTCATTTTTTGTCGAACCGTCGGGGCTCGACCAGGTCCACTTCCTGTGGGGCCGCTTCTGGAAGAAAGAGTTCATCATAAAGAATCCCTCTTTCTCCATGAAGTCAGCCAACTGCTGGCCCCTTGGGTTCCGTTGCCCTATTCCAAATTTCCCTACTTTCAGCTCACCGTTCTCGAGTTAACAAGTATACTCATACAAAATCCTAAATTAAGTTTTTCATTATGGGTTTAACACTAGTTGTACTGTAATACTTTCTTTGCTTATGAATAAACTGTGGTTTTGATTTACGGCACTATAAAATTAAGTATAGTAAAGGTACAATTCCGTAGCCAACCACAGCCAGCAGCGGCAGGCGACATTATTCCAAACCCGACTGCAGACGGCAACAGCCAGTGCTCCAATCTGTTCCGAACCTATTTACCATTTTTATTTAACTCCTTTCCTATATTTTTTCAAATATTATCTATTGTCACACTGTTTAAATAATTATTGCGAGATGCACCGTACAGTGCGGGGTATTGGGCCACCTGGTTTATCAGTTTCTCTTCCATCAAATCGGGGAAACTCATTTTTTTGAGAAAAATTCAACGTGTCGCTCAGGCGTTGGCGGCACTACTGATCTACGGTCGGGCGACATGTAATCTGCCGCTTCGGCAAACGACATGTCGCTAGCTACGGAAGGTATTTCATAGAACTACACAGAAACCAGTAGTGTCACGACAACACGTCGCCTGCTGCTGCTGTCTGCGGTCGACTACGGAATGGTACCTTAACAGCCTATATAAATCCCACAACTGGAGTTTTTTTTCTGGACTTGCAGGTTTCTTGACAATACTTTTCTTTACTGCCAGGCATTGCTCTACCCCCAAGCACAAAGTAAATCAACAATTAAAATGCACTTCACAATTTTATTGGCATATGCCATTATCAGGGTACCATAATCTGATTAAAAAGTATCTAGATGGCTATGTGGTGCAATGGATAAATGTTGGGGTGCGACCCTGCAGACCACTACTTAGGACCCACATTAACACAGGATCCAAACCACAAACTGGCCAAAATAATGATTAGGCTCTATTTTCAGTTAATTTACAAGAATGAAAGAATTCTGAATAATAACACGTAAATCTGAAATCTACATTCATTTTTGTTAAAAAAAAACATACATGACATAGTATAATAGGGCTTCTGCCACAAGAAAAGAGCATTTATCTTCTGAGTAATTTTGTTTTTGTGGGTTGGTTCAATTTCTGCATAACACTGTACAAATATTTGTACATACTATGCATTAAGACCAATTTACACTGACAAGTCCAGTAGCGAGTTAACTTGCAAACCTGGCGAGTTTAGTAAAAATCTCGTTTGAACGGCAATCAATGAGTTAAGTAGCAAATTAACAATTAAGTTGAACGGGATAGCTGGCCAGGGTAATTTTCGGCGACTCAAGTCCGAAGTTCTTTTTTTATAGGATAGGTTGACAAACGAGCACACAGTCCACCTGATGGTAAGTGGTTGTTGTGATCCATAGATATCTATATCTATCGTCAATAAAGAAAAAAATGCGTCTTCACCCATAAGGACTAAGACGGAATGTGTCATTTCCAATAAAAAGGGTATTCCCGGTTCTCTACACTCACCATACGAAACACAGCAGTGTTAAGCTGCTATTTTACACTGGTATTCTGTGAGAGCGTGGTCCTTCCCCGGTCGAGCCGACAAATTCGTGCTACAACTATATACTACTAATATAGCTGCAACATGGCTCTACAACGTATAAATAATTTAAAATTTAAAAGAACAATGGCAGACTTTCATACATAAAATTAGTTGAGAAGGAATGGTAGCGTCTATGTATCAAAAATATCTTAAAATGTTAAGCGTACTGACGCTTAACATTTTAAGGGACTGCCCTTAATAACTCTGTCAAAGAATTTTGTTCTGAGAAGGCGTCAAAAATTAGATATTTATATTTTAACCTTTTTGGGTAAGTCTTATGTCACTTGGAAAAAGTCATGCTTCCTGTGGTTCTTTGATGTTAACTTAATACATAATACATAATTGAGAGTTTCCAGATTATTGTATCTCCATTATATATTTGCATACTATAAATGTATATTTCTGGCATGGCTCCAGGGCCGTTGTGTCATAGTGACATTCTTAGAAAGACTAGAACCCAGAGCTGTAAAGCCAGAACAAATACAGTGACATTTTGTTTTAGCTAGTGTAGCCATAACATTAAATGGAATTGGTACATAGTACTATGATTCTATAAAATTAATGTATTATTGTAGGAAGTTCTTTGTAAGATAATTATGCTCAACCATATCACTTTTATTTTTATTATTACTGATAGTATAATTATTACTAATAATAACTTAATACAAAAATATTTTGTGTGTTGTGTTGGTAGTCTTACAAAGTGTATACGAAAATAGTATGAATATACTAAATGGCAACACTTGAATAGAGTAAAATGATTTTAGTCATTTGATATTCCCAAAAATGTTTGTTTTTTTTCTGCGGCTTTAATTAAAATACATTTTTATTTGAAAAATCATAGAAAAATAATAAAACTCATTTTATATATAACTTGTTTCTAGACGCGATAATTTTTGTCAACTATTTTTCTGTCATTGTTCTTTCAGACTTCAATATAAATTATTAACAATAACTCAAAAAGGTTAAACCTTGATCAAATTTATATGGGACCACATGTGAAGCGCCAGCTTTCAAATAAAAAAAGAATCATTGAAATCGGTTCACCCAGTAAAAAGTTATGAGGTAACACATAACAAAACATAACAGTTGAATTGAGGACCGGCTCCTTTTTGAAGTCGGTAGAAAAGTGGTGCCCTCTCGCGCATCTTCCGCCAACCGCAAATAAACTCGCCGCTAGTGCAAACAAGCGAGTTTAAGTTTAGTGTAGTGCATAAGTTGACAGGACGGAACGTGTTGTTGACCCTCGAAAATCGAAAATATAAAATTGTACTTTTTTTAACTAAAGTCACCACGAAGGCATTTGAACGATACGCCCCACTTAACCGTTTACTGTCAACTACCCTGTAACTAAACTTGCTACTGTATTTGCCGAAGTGTAAATCGGCCCTAATTGTACCAGGTCTGGAAGTTTATCCATGTGCAACTCACATATTCATAACACCTCCATGATACAGAAGAAGTTCATTGTGTATTTTATATATACAAAAACTATAAAATTACAAAAACGAATCAATTATAGTTTATTTAAATCGGCTTTAACCATTATGGAATCCTTTAAAACTAATCTGTAGTCTATATAATTCATTATTGTAAAATAAAACTATAACTAATTATTCAACAGCCAAAGACAATTGAAAAGAACTTCATTACCTAATTTTTTTACTGCAACCATAGTCGTTATACAAAAATAAATTTATTTTGTGTTTACCTTTGGTGTTTGCAATATAACGCCAAAAGCTGAGAATGTGTCGTAAAGTAATTTTTCATCAACTTCAGGGTCCAGATTTCCTATAAATACATTTGCTCCAACATCAAGGTTCTTTTGATGTGCCGAAGCTTTGTTTACTCGAACTGGTTTACCATACAGTTTTATCATATTCATAACCTGAAATTGCGGAATAAATACTATATCAGATTTAATAAAATAATAAGAAATTTGAAAAGTAAGTCAATCTATAAAATACATACTGCAATATTATTGCTTAAAGTAGTAACATACAGAAAGGAATTATTATATTATAAACTTCACTGCCTCATAGGTCTATTGATAGTAAGTGTGACTACTGATCATGTGGTTCCAGGTTCAAATCCATTATTAGGCCAAAATCATTTTAATTAGGGTTTTCTAGCAAGAAATGCTAAGCCTGATTTTTCTTCAGTCAGGCAAAAGAAATGAACACACAAATGACTAGTCTCCGTTGTGACTGGCGGCCGCGGCCGAAATTCAGTATGGCCGATATTACTATTATAAACTTTTTTCCAAGCACTCAACCTAATCAACATGTTGTAAAAATTAAATAATGTGCTAACCACCTCCTGTAAGGTCAACTTGGTGATTATTAATTAGCCTTATGTGTGCTGTCTGAAAATTGTTTTATTGCCAGGCAACTTGGCTTCACTAGGCATATCTATGTATTTAGATATGCACCAATGACAAAAAAGTCATGGTAGCATGTATTTGCTTAGAATCTGACGGCACACAACACACACACACTGACTTGATTCGAATTCCACACAAAACCAAGTATTTTGTGGCCTACAAATAATTGTTTGTTTTTACATAATATGCAATACTTATTAATTTTTCTAAATCAAGTTTTACATCTGCCACAATAACTCACCACACTATGGATTGCTATGGAATGCCAACAGGAATCAAGTCCACCCAACTTCACCTTAGTATTAAAATGTGCTATAAAGATTTAAAATAAATAAATAAACATAATACATATTATGTATGTTTAGTTACATTTTTACATAAATTATTAGAAAATAGGCATTTCCATATAAGAATAGAGGATAAAATATCTGAAAATACTTAGTGACGTTGTTAACCAACTATATGAACCATATTAATTATAAAACAATTCTCAACAAAGCTTTTGGGTTGGCTATAGACATCTGGTACTTGATTTTAATTACTTATGTTTTCAGTTTAGGAGGCCTATCTGGATAAAGTTTGAACCTTTTACACTGTTTTTGGATGTCGGAAATTAGTTTTCAATTAATTACGATAAAAATAAATTTCACTAAAAATTGCGTATAACATTACACAAATATGTCAATTTGGTCTAGTGTTATGAAGTAGATGTCTGGTACTTGATTTTCATTATGTTTTCAGTTTAGGAGGTTTGTCAGGGTTACACTTGTACATTTTAGACTGTTTTTGGATGTCGGAAATGCGTTTTGAATTAATTATGATAAAAATAAATTTAACTAAAAATTACATATAACATAAAGCAAATATGTGAATTTGGTCTAGTGTTATGAAGTAGACGTCCGGTACTTGATTTTAATTATGTTTTCAGTTTAGGAGGTTTGTCAGGGTTAAGCTTGAATCTTTTACACCGTTTTTGGATGTCGGAAATGCGTTTTGAATTAATTACGACAAAAATAAATTTCACTAAAAATTGCATATAATGAAAGCAAATATGTTAATTTGGTCTAGTGTTAGGATGGAGATTTGTCAGGATTAATCTTGAACCTTTTATACTGTTTTTGTTCTTTGGAAATGTATTTTGAATCAATTACGATAAAAATAAATTCCACTAACTAAAAATTGCATATATAATGAAACGGATCACCCATAAAAAAGTTAATTAGTTGGACCCAGACAATCCATTGGTGGCTGAAGATGGGACTCATACACAACAAATTGAGTCAGCAGTGGAGAGCAGTCATGATCTTTTTCAAAAAACAAAAATTATAACAATTCACATTTACCACTATCATGACAGAGTTTAGGACGACCTGACTTTATAAATAAGATAGGTCGAATCTGTACTAAAACCGAATCAACATGCCACAACTCCACAGTCTCGTCTGCCCTACCCCTAAAGTGTTTTTGTAAAGCCATATGCACGGAGAGAGAGCAGTCTCCACCTGCTGCAGCAAATAGCAGGCACCTATGTGAGCCGTAGCAGCTGAGGCTGGTCGCCGAAGGCCTCCTGAACCCTCCCCCCCACACCCCTTCCACCCCCGTATGCAAGTACTGTATATCTATAGTTTAACCAAGCTTTTACCTTTATAGCGTAATCTGCATCTTCCTCTCCCATAAATTCAACAAATCCATATCCTTGATGTGTTTGGGTTACACGGTCTTTAGGCATATGAACATTCACTGTAAATGACAATGTATATGAAATACTTTAATTTTTTATTGAAATGATTGTCCCTTTACTTAAAATTTTAATAAAACAGAACTAGATCTTAGGTTGTTGGTAGAAATTTCTAATTGCCATCATCATATAAATTTTAATTACACATCAAAATGAACATGTTGATGAAATACTTTTGCAAATGTACATAAATTAATTACATAATTTTTAAGCAAAAAACTCAACGGTTAAAGGTACAGACTATACAAGTAGTAAAATTAAAACTATTGTACATCCAACTTCAATATAAATAAGGACATCATCAATGTAGTTGAAGTCAATTAAATATGCATTATTAAGGATAACTCAAAAACTACTAACTAATCAGATCTTGATCAAATTTATATGAGACCACATGAGAAGTTTCATCTATAAAAAGGTGCTGAAGTAATACACATAAAAAAATATTGTTGAATTGAGAACCTCCTCCTTTTCTCAAGTATGTTGAAAATACAAGCACAAGCAATTTCAATTTTTTTAGAGAGGCTTATAAGAATACTAGTAGTAGTAGTGTTTACTTAAACTTTACAGCAAGCTAATGCCACAAAAACTCTGTGTGGAATTTTATATATGTGATAAAAAAAACCACATGCTTGAAAGTGAAGCATGAATAAAACAGAAAATCCTAGAAATTATATTTATTCTTATCCTGAGAAAACACTAAATTCAACTGAATGATGAAAGAGATTCACTCTAAGCAGGATCGAGGACTTCTCTTGCTCAAAACTCTTTCAAAAAATAAGAAACAACCTATGCCCAGTAGTAAAAGTTTTTATAAAGTTCCATCACAATTTAAGACTTTATACTGTTAAATAATTCCTAAGAAAGCTGTTTCACATTTTTGAAAGCATCATTTTTGGTTCATATTTCGTAAAAGATACACAGAAAGATATTAAATTATTTTATTAGGTAAAAAATAGACTACACCACAAACAATAATTGAATACAGTCATTTTGTTTACTTTTATATATGCATAAAATTGATGGATCGATGGATGCAGGTGGCTCAGAACCATGCTTTGTGGCATTCCTTGGAGGACGCCTATGTTCAGCAATGGACTTGTGAAGAGCTGTTGTGATGATGATGATGATAATACATAAAGTATAAAATGGGGATAAATTAGTATCTTTCATTAATATTTGTATTTAAGAACTTTTTGCGATGAAAGTAATAGATTATTTACTTCATAAAATATTTATTATGATTTTGACTGTTTAGATTATAAAAATGAGATTAATAAACTTTATGTACTCACCAACAGGCCCAGCTTGTACAAACAATTCCCATAAAAGACTTTCTGACACTCTATCATCAAGACCTCCTACGTAAATAGTAGCATCTGTAATTTTAACCAAATTTATGGCTTTAATAATAAAGAACTTTGTTCCTTGGGTAAAATATTATTTCGTAAGTTTGCAGTGTAGGGTGGCATAAGAGTCATTTAGTCCCATTCTGCCGTTCATACAGATAGCGGTAAAACCATAAGCAGAGCAGAATATAAAACTACTACACTTTCACGATAAGTAGAAAAAATTGTGCGAGAGTTCTGGTACTTCTTTCGCTTGCAAAGATTTTGACAAACTCCCGAGCAATGGGAGAAGCCCAATCCTAATATCAAACATAAAAAAAACTCATTTAAAATTTCGCAAATATGGTCGATTTGAAAATGCTGATTACTACTTTATAACATTAATTATATAATCATTAAACAGCCGTTAATTATAGTATAAACTACGGTTTGAAATAATAAAGTTAAAAAATAACCTAACATGTAAACATTTAAATTTGTGATAAAAAAAAGTTTTCACCTTGATTTCTCTCTGCGATAGGACCTGCTGCCATTATTTTGTTTAAAGATTTACTTTAAAACAAAAAGCTTTACATTGAATAGTAAACTCAAATAGAAGTAAATCTAACACTAAACCAAACTGACCAAACCATCAAACCAAACACCTATTAGTTTGGCGTCTGATGTCAGACACAAGTTTGACAGTTTGACCGTAACTAGAGATGAGAGTATATACTAAAACAGATCCAGGCGCTAAGTAATAAGTATTATCCACCTGTAGTAGGCCTGGGTCGTATCGCGTTTTCTGAGAATCGTATCTGTATCAGATTCTGAATATCAATATCTGATATTAAAACTATATATTTCAATATCTAGATATTCTGCGTACGAGTTTATATTTTTTACTCCGATACGCTGCCAACGTCAAAAAAAGGAAGGTCTTTATTCGACCCGTATGTATGTACATAATATCTATGTTAGTGATTTTCTGAATTCTAAAAAAATTTAACCAAGTTTGATTATATATTATTAACTTAATCCTCATAAAAGTCGGTTATTCTTTTTTGAAAATAGTTTACATATGATATTGATTAAATAGTTATAAATAGTTCAATTGAAATAATAGATATTTACAGTGTATTTATTATTTATTTACAACACAAAAGGCATTTAAAATAATAAAAAGCGCAACTTTCTCCTTCCACTACATTTATTCGGGCAGATCTAAAAATAAAGGCATTGCGGCGGTACGCAAATATCAGATTTTTTAATACATCGTTTTCGAACGAACCAGTAAGCAGTTTTTAGATATTGTACCAATATGTAGATTTCGAATCAGTATACGGTTTGCATCGTCGACCTTTAACCTATAGTCATGGTGCGGGTGAGAGTTTAACACTTTAGGCGGTATCTAGAGATGGAACTATGTTAAAACGGTATACAAAGCAAAGCAAAAATTATCGATTAGCTATCGCTAACAAATTAAAACCGAAATATACATTTCTTATAGATAACAATGCATGTAAAATGAAGTTAAAGTTTAATACAAATTACAACATAATAGTAAAATAATAGCTGTTCTCGAACCTTGCCCGCTTGGTATTTATTACGATTGGATTTCATGGGTTTTAAATTTTTTGCGCGGAATCCTAATTCTTTTTCTAAAATAAAATTAGCCTGTGTTACTCCTTATAACATCAGCAATCTGCCAGTGCCAGCTATAAGCCGGAACAAACAGAGAGACAGACAAACATTTTGAAAATTGTTTTTGTCTTTTTGTTATAAATACCGTATATACTATCATATGTATTTAGTCAAAGGCTGTTATTTTGACATTACAAACAGACACTTCAGTGTATAAATTATACTATGTATTAATTTGGAAATAAAAATCATCTTCTATTTCATGTTGATTGCAAGATTCATTTTGACATTTGAACAAATAAAATGGCTGCCAGCATCTGTAATTTTCAGTACGGCGTTGACTGCAATTCCAATACATATTTACATGATTTTTATTTAATCGATTTATTTCAAACCCGATTTTGATAGTATGTGGTTGTTCTTTATGACTTGGCACAGTTTAGCTTACAACATAACTATCGTAAGTGGGCGTTACCCATCCATGAAGTACAACAATATCTGTATGACAGTTTATCTAAAAAAATACAAAACTTCATAGGCGTGAGCTCTCATACGCACCATGCTATAGCGCAAAGACTATAGTCTCCTTGTACCTACGCGTCAAATGGCACCAGCCCGGCGGCCCGTTCGAATCGAACAGGTACCGGCGCGGCGGAGCGAGATAGCATTTCGTTGCCGAAGTTACTATAATTTATAGTCTGCTTTGCCGCTCACTCGTGTTTTCCTAAATCATTCGCATGTCAGTCATTTGAATTTGAACTATATTTCAATGTATATAAAAGTATAGCATTTCGTTGCCGAAGTTACTATAATTTATAGTCTGCTTTGCCGCTCACTCGTGTTTTCCTAAATCATTCGCATGTCAGTCATTTGAATTTGAACTATATTTCAATGTATATAAAAGTAACACGACGCTCACTCATGTTGTGTAAGAATATATTCTGTTCTTTTTTAACTACACAATTCCGTAGTCTTATACCATATGATTATGATGCAGTCAAGTGTCTAGTACGGACTCAATCGAATGTAATCTCGGCACCGTATTGATACCTACTTGACCTATTTATCATTAGATTTTCCTAACGAAGTATTGTTATGTGGTTAAAGAACTTTTGATTTATTTTTTATTCAGACATTAGACGTGTAACATTTGTAAAATACAAAAGAGTTTTAAAACTTCTTAAGACTAATTAATTTTATGCGCGTATATAAAAAAATTAATGATTGTAGACAGGCAATTAAAAACACAAAACAAATATAATTAAAAAAGTAAACGAAAAAAAAGACAAAAATATTATATATAACTATTAAAAAATTATTGAAACCTCATACGCCAACAATCTAGATTCCTGGAATGTAGATAAATCTTGAAGACAGTCTTAAGCCGATGTAAAGTTGAATGGATTAATACTATTCATTACCTTCACGTATCGGCTGTACGTAAAGATTAAGCATACTTTAAAGTGTAACAATATCATACTTTAAAATGTAACAATATCAAACTTTATGCTTATTTCATGGACTAGGTGGAACAGTTATTTGGATCGAGTATTTGTACGGAATTGGACTAAGTACATCTAGTACTAAATTTACCTAGTATGACTCATCTCTAACCGTAACAGATAATCTTAGTCCTATTTTTTTTTATAACTGGCTTTATGGCTCTGGGTTCTAGCCCTTCTGAGCCTGAAGTTCCAATGTATAATTATGCTTCATAGTACACTACTTCACGATATAATGATGCGTCACATTGTGCAGGCCTTGGGAGACTTTGACGGCAACTTGAGCCAGCAGACAGCTGACAGTAGACGATGGTATCTCAAGGCGCCTAAGCAGACAAACACCTTATCTTGAGAATCACACCACCATCAGAACACTTGTTTCACCATTTCCACTAATAGTTCACGTAACCACTCCTAACACAACTTAAGATGCTTGTGATAAGAATAGTTCACTATAGTATTGGAGTTATAGTAGCGGATTCAAACCGATGACATTTTGAGTGTGCCGTCCGCACTGAGCCATTAGGGCTACTACCATTTAAGTTGCTAATTTTATTTTTTTATCATCTTTAAGTAGATTTTCTAGAAATGCAAACATTGGTGGTATAGACTAAGGACTATATCTATAATGGACTGTGCTAAGCGAGCCCTATCCAGCTGTAAAGTTAATACGGGTTGAAAAGTGTGCGAGACATCAAATGATCGTGATGCTTGTAGTTGTCTTTTCTATATTATTAGAGATCTTTAGAATATAGAAAGGTATTGACTGCACAGTCACTTTGTCTCTAATTAAAGCGTGGTAAATTGTACTTAGCTCAAGCTTTATGCTTATTATAGGTAAGGACTGCAGCCTACGGGCAAGATA
This sequence comes from Parnassius mnemosyne, assembly GCA_963668995.1. NCBI lineage: Eukaryota > Metazoa > Arthropoda > Insecta > Lepidoptera > Papilionidae > Parnassius > Parnassius mnemosyne. Next base: position 19,021,227 of record CAVLGL010000013.1, on the reverse strand, counting down.
TATTAAAGTATTGGTCCGTAAGAGATTTAACAACCAGTGCAACTAATGATAAAACAAAAACAACATTCAATGAATAATATGTTTATTGAAATCAAAACCATAACCTTACAAAAATTAAAAAATGCGAAAGCAATTATATAATAAACAAGTGGTAAAATTAAAAATTTTGTACAATCGACTTCAATATCTATATAAATAAAATAAGAACATCATCAATGTAGTCGAAGTTAATTAAATATGCATTATTAAGGACTTGCTGTCCCCCGCGACTTCGCCCGCGTAGAATTTACTGTGATTTCATTTTACTATTCATAGGTTTTAATTTTTTTTTTGGGCGGAATCTTAATTATTTTTCTAAAATAAATGTATCCTAAGTCACTCCTTGTAACATCACCTATCTGCCACTGAAAGTCCCGTCAAAAGCGGTCCATCTATTTCGGAGATTAGCCGGAACAAACAGACAGAGAAAAAAACAAATTTTAAATTTTTTTTTGTTATTAGTAGCGTATATACTGTCGTATGCATTTAGTATAAAGCTGTTATAAACAAATATTATATTACATTACAAACAGACACTTTATTTTATTTATTTATATCATCATTACAACCTTTCATAAGTCCACTGCTGAACATAGGCCTCCCCCAAGTAATACCACAAAGCACGGTCCTGAGCCACCTGCATCCATCGACTTCCTGCATGTCTTACCAGGTCGTCACTCCATCTAGTGGGGGGTCGCCCTCCACTTCGCCTACCGGTACGAGGCTGCCACTCGAGAACCTTTCTTCCCCATCGGTTGTCGGTTCTTCGAGCTATATGGCCGGCCCACTGCCACTTCAGCTTACTAATCCGTTGGGCTATGTCGGTTACTCTGGTTCTACTGTGGATATCCTCATTTCTAAGTTTATCACGCAGAGAAACCCCGAGCATTACCCTCTCCATAGCTCGCTGAGCGACCTTGAGCTTCCTTATACGGCCAGTAATGAAGGACCAAGTCTCAGATCCGTAAGTCATCACTGGCAACACGCACTGGTTGTACAATTTCGTTTTTAAGTTTTGAGGTATGTCTAACGAGAAGATGTGTCGTAGTTTCCCGAACGCTGCCCAGCCGAGTTGTATCCGTCGATTGACCTCTCGGTCGAAGTTGGACTTACCTAGTCGGACTATTTGTCCCAGGTAAACATACTCATCAACAACTTCGAGCTTAGTGTTCCCAACAAGTACCGGCATAGGTTTAACATGGACGTTAAACATGATTTTTGTTTTGTCCATGTTCATCTTAAGACCTATCCGTTGGGAGACACTATTGAGGACATTGAGCATAGTGCTTAGGTCCTCCAGCGATTCTGCCATAAGGACTATATTGTCGGCAAATCGAAGGTGAGTGATGTACTCGCCATTGATGTTAATACCGCATCCTTTTCAGTCCAGTAGCTTGAAAACATCTTCCAATGCAGCGGTGCACACCTACACCTCTCTGCAATTGGATAGGGTTTGTACTCTGATTCTGTACTCGGATAGCCATCGTAGCTCTACTGTACAAACACTTCAGCACTTCGATAAAATTCGATAAAAACCGACAGTGAACTTGGCATCGCTGAAGGGACTGCAGCACCGCCCAAATTTCGACGGAATCAAAGGTTTTCTCATAGCCCACATACGCAAGGCAAAGTGGCAGACTGTACTCCTCTGTCTTCTGTACAATTTGCCGAAGGGTGTGTATGTGGTCCATGGTACTAAAGCCTTTTCGGAAACCGGCTTGTTCGGGAGGCTGGAAGTCGTCAAGTATGCGTGCGAGACGATTCGTAATGACTCTCGAAAACAACACGTAGACGCGGCTCGGAAGGGAAATCGGTCTGTATTTCTTCAAGAGAGCGTTGTCGCCTTTCTTGAAGAACAAGACCACCGCACTTCTGCTCCACGCCTCCGGAGTATTGCCTCCTTGAAGGACGGAATTAAAGAGCTTCTGAAGGACTTCAAGTACCGGTTTTCCACCCGCCTTCAGAAGCTCCGCTGTAATTCCATCCTCGCCAGAGGACTTGCCGTTTTTAAGGTGCTGGAGAGCCATTCTTATCTCGCTCAAACTGACATCCGGGATATCTTCGGAATAGTGTCATCCGGGATAGTGTCGGATAAGACTCGTTACTCACACTTGCTTATAGCTCCAACGATGACGTGTGTGTGACAGCTGCCTATAGAACCTCTCAATCTCACTCAAAATCTCAGGTGTCCCGGAAACGATGCTGCCACATTTGGTCTTCAGCTTTGACAGTTGGCGCTTTCTGGCAGACAGATCTCTGGAAAAGACTTTGGAGCTTTGGTTCCGCTCAATCGCTTCTTCAATACAAGCTGTATTGAAGTTGCGTAAGTCCCGCCGCATGCATTAGGAGATCTGTCTGTTCAGTTGCCTGTATGCTGTCAAATCTATTGAAGAATGTAGCTTCATCTCCCGTCTAACAGCCATGAGATTAAGAGTGTGATCGGAGAGTTTTTGTTTTCTTCTGCGGCGGGTCTTGCAGAACTTAGCTCCGACCGCATGGACAGTTTCCACGAGCTTGTTATTCACATCGTCCACTTCATTGCAGTCTTCTAGGCACTGAAAATGGTTTTGTAACTCGAGCTGAAAGGTTTCGGGACTTTGCAACAGAGCACGAGGGGGACGGAGCGTTGACTTCATTAGACGAGACCTCTCCAACTTAACGTTTAGATTCAGTGTGCCTCTAACCATTCAGTGATCGCTACCAGTTTTCACCGACGCGATCACGGAGACATCACTGAACAGTTGTCGTCTGGTCGTCATAATGAAGTCAATCTCATTTTTTGTCGAACCGTCAAGGCTCGACCAGGTCCACTTACTGTGGGGCCGCTTCTGGAAGAAAGATTTTATCATAAAGATACCCTCTTTCTCCATGAAGTCGGCCAGCTGCAGACCCCTTGGGTTCCGATGCCCTATTCCAAATTTCCCTACTTTTAGCTCACCGTTCTCTCTTGTGCCTAGTTTTGCATTGAAGTCTCCTATTAACACGGTATAGTGGGTTTTGGAGGAATGCATGGATCTAGATATGTCCTCATACATTTCTTCCACCTCCTCATCGGAATGTGCCGAGGTTGGTGCGTAAACCTATATGACCTTCAGCGAATACCGTTTGCTGATTCTGAGTATAAGGTACGCAACCCTCCTCGACACACTCTCAATTTTTACAACGTTGTTAACGAGACACTTGTGGACGATAAATCCGACACCTCCTTGGGACAGATGTTCGCCCTTCCGGTGACAGAGCAAGTTGCCGGAGTCAAGGATTTCCGTGTCCTCCCCCTCTCTTCGGACCTCCGATAATCCTATAATTTGCCAGCGTAACTTGTCTATCTGTTTTCCAGCTCCACGATCTTCTCGTCAGTCCTCAGAGTGCGTGCGTTGTATGTTGCCAGGTCAAGTCGTCTTAGGTGGCACCCGAACCTCCACCGGAGATTCTTAGCACCCCCTGCCCCGCCGTTACCATGGTCGCCATCGTAGCCAGGAATAGCGGGGTCGCCGGAGACTGGGGGCCGTCTCTTTCTTGCTCTCATCATTGGGGGGTATTTGCCATAGTTGCCACGCGAGCGGGTTGGCAACCGCAGTTTTTTTATTGTAGTTTTGCTGTTATCAGGAAGATGCTGCTGCCCATCTTCTGCCTGTTTCCCTTTGTTGCCTTTTACGACACTCACGGGAAGATATGGAGTAGTGGATATTCTTAACCGCCACTACACGGTACTATTTATGTAGATAACTCAAAACCTATGGGTCAGATCTTCATCAAATTTATATGGGAGCACAAGAAAGGTCCTTTTTACTGGAAATGAGGCATTTCATCTTAGTCCTCACGGGTGACAACGCATCTACATTTTGATTAGTAATAGAGGATAGATGTAGATGTCTATGGGCCGCAGCAACTCCTTACTATCAGGTGGACTGTGTGCTCGTTTGTAGCCCTTATCCTTAAAAAAAAAAGAAAAGCACCAGCTTTCAAATAAAAAATCACCAAAATCAGTTAACCTAGAAAAAAGTTTTGAGGTAACACACATAAAAAATATACATTCGAATTGAGAACCTCTTCTTTTTTTGAGGTCGATTAAAAATAACAATCGAAAAAATACGATAAGATACTGAAAATCAACTAAAATTATTTCCATGAGGGAGTGACCTCACTTAACAAGGAGTGAAGTTTCCATGCTATTTTTTATGGAATAAAGGTGACAAGCGAGCACACAGTTCACCTGATGGTAAGTGGTTGCTGTGGCCTATAATATCACTCTCCGAGGACTGACGGGAAGATCCTGAAGCTGGCAGAAGAGATAGACAAGTTACGCTGGAATATTATACGATAATCTGAGGTCCGAAGAGAGGAAAAGGACATGGTAATCCTCGAATCCGTCAACTTGTTCTATCACTGGGAGGCCAAACATCTGTCCCAAGGAGATGTCGGACTTATTGTCCTCATGTCTCTCGTCAACAACGTTGTAAACATTGAGAGTGAGTCGAGGAGGGTTGCGTACCTTATACTCAGAATCACCAAACCTGTATTCGCTGAAGGTCATACAGGTTTACGCACCAACCTCGGCACATTCCGATGAGGAGGTGGAAGAAATGTATGAGGACATATCTAGATCCATGCATTCCTCCAAAACCCACTATACCGTGTTAATAGGAGACTTCAATGCAAAACTAGGCACAAGAGAGAACGGTGAGCTGAAAGTAGGGAAATTTGGAATAGGGCAACGGAACCCGATGAGCCAGCAGCTGGCCGACTTCATGGAGAAAGAGGGACTCTTTATGATGAACTCTTTCTTCCAGGAGCGGCCTTACAGGAAGTTTACCTGGTCCAGCCCCGACGCTTCGACAAAAAATTTGATTGACTTCATTATGACGACCACACGAAAACTGTTCAATGATGTCTCAGTGATCGTGAGGATGAAAACCGGCAGCGATCACTGAATGGTGAGAGGCACACTGAATCTAAACGTTAAGTTGGAGAGATCACGTATAATGAAGTCAACTTTTCGTCCCCCTCGTGCTCTAATCCAAAGTCCCGAAACCTTTCAGCTCGAGCTACAAAACCATTATCAGTGCCAAGAAGATTGCAACGCAGTGGAAGATATGAATGACAAGCTTGTGGAAACTGTCCATGCAGCCGGAGCTATGTTTTGTAAGACCCGCCCCAGAAGAACACAAAAACTCTCCAATCACACTTTTAATCTCATGGCTGTTAGACGAGAAATGAAGCCGCAGTCTTCAGTTGACAGTATGATTTGACAGCATACAGTCAACTGAATAGACAGATCTCCTAATGAATGCGGCGGGTCTTACGCGGCTTTAATACTGCTCGTATTGAAGAAATGATCGAGCGGAATCCTTTGCTAGAGATCTGTCTGCCAGAAAGAGTCAACTGTCGAAGCTGAAGACCGAGTGTGGCAGCGTCGTTTCCGAGACACCAGAGATTTTGAGTGAGATTGAGAGGTTCTATGAGCAGCTGTACACATGATCGTTGGAGCTACACGCAAGTGTGAGTAAGAGCAAGTCTTATCCGTCACTATTCCGATGATACTTCTGAAAGCGGATGGAAAACCAGTACTTGAAGTCCTTCAGAAACTCTTTAATTCCGTCGTCCATGGTAGCACTACACCGGAGGCGTGGAGCAGAAGTGCGGTGTTCTTGTTCTTCAATAAAAGCTACAGACCGATTTCCATTCCGAGCCGCGTGTACGTGCTGTTTTCGAGAGTCATTACGAATCGTCTCGCACGCAGACTTGACGACTTCCAGCCTCCCGAACAAGCCGGTTTTCGAAAAGGCTTTAGCACCATAGACCATATACATACCCTTCGGCAAATTGTACAGAAGTCCGAGGAGTACAATTTGTCACTATGTCTAGCGTATGTGGACTATGAGAAAGCCTTTGATTCCAACTAAATTTGGGCGGTGGTACAGTCCCCTCAGCGGTGTCATGTTGACTGTCGGTATATCCAATTGCTGAAGTGTTTGTATAGTAAGACTACAATGGCTATTCGAATACAGTACCAGAGTACAAAACATATCCAACTGCAGAGAGATGTAAGACAGAGTGAGGTTATATCCCCGAAACTCTTCATCTCTGCATTGGAAGACGTTTTCAAAGTTCTGGACTGGAAAGGATACGGTATTAACATCAACGGCAAGTACATCACTCACTTTCAATTCGCCGAATATATAGTACTTATGGCAGAATCGTTGGAGGACCTAAGCACTATGCTCAATGACCTCAATAGTGTGTCCTAACGGATAAGTCTTAAAATGAACATGGACAAAACTAAGATCATAGATATCGTCCATGTCTCACATCTATGCCGATAGTTGTTAGGATCACTAAGCTCGAAGTTGTTGACTAGTATGCTTATGTGGGACAATAATCCGAATAGGTAAGTCCAACTTCGACCGTTAGGTCAATCAATGGATTCAATTCGACTGGGTAGCGTTCGAGAAATTACGGCACATCTTCTCGTCAGGTATACCTCAACTTGAAAACGACACTGTACAACCAGTGCATGTTGTCAGTGATGACCTATGGAACTGAGACGTGGAATATCTGAAAAAAGAACGCTGGCTTTGAACATGGGCACTGAGCGATTTATCACATATTGGTACGAAGGGGACGCGACGGGGGAACAATCCGCCAGTAATACTGTGCCTGCATGCTATTGGTTCCCGCGTTTTGTTCGCTCCCAAAATACAGTCTCATACACAACTTACTTTGCGACTCGCAACGATGAATTTAAAAAGGAAGGAAAGAAAAATTATTTATATCTATTGTTTTATGACTGAACTAGTGAACGAAAATGTAAATATGATAGGAGAAGGTGAATGGGGAAAATTGTGCAGTAAAGTTAAAAGTGTTGAGGAAGAATACCGAAAAAATTACCATGTGATCGACCTGATGACGGAAGCTCAAGCGAAGATGAAAGTGATGATAAAGTAGCATCCAGTAACACCAACACACCATCAACATCTGGCTTCCATGTGACCCAAGACGACATAATGGACGGCGTGTCACCCTTAGCTTAAGTTTTCTTGTTACAAACTACTTTATATTTTACGATAGAAATAACAAATAATGCTCAAGTAAACATTATCCATTCTGAATTCCAACCTCTTCCAAAGTTCTAAGTAGCTAGTAAAACACCTATTATGATTCTACAATAAAACAATTAATTACTATAATATTATAAAACAATAGCCCAATACCATATAGTACTTTAGAATGCGACTGTACCCACACTCCCTCCACTGTCGACCTGTATCTAGCTCGGTGCGAAACAATGCTGCCGTCATAAGAAAAAAGGTCGCATCTTACAATTTTTGAATAAATGAGTTAAATATACCTTTCGACTCATGATAAGAAGGCGCATCTACTATTTTTTTTTAATATTCAAAAATATCAATATTTTAGAAAATATCGTAAGAATTTTAAACGTAACTGTTGATCACAGATGACATTTTTTTAGTAGAAAAGACTTATACAAATTCAACATAAAAGAAAAGACTTATTTAACCAGTTGCTACGTCATCTTTAACAATATTTGCATCGATTACTTAAATTTCGATTATTCTTGTCTTATTATTCTATATCTTATTATTAAGAGCTGGTGTTTCACATGTGGTTCCATATAAATTTCATCGAGGTCAGACCAATAGTTTTTGAGTTATCCTTAATTATTTATATTGAAGTCGGTTGTACAAAATTTTTAATTTTTAATTGTTATCGTAGTAAGTCTTGTATGATATCCCCTTTAAAATCATTACTGAAGAATTGCGGGTTTTTATTTTTTGTGTCTCACTACCAATGCTTTTCTAATATTTACTAATAATAAAAAAAAAAGTAGTAAATTACTATTAGCGTTCTTTCAACTTCAAATAACCTTTCCAAAATATGTAAAAATGTTAAGTGAATGGCAGTTTTTTTATTTATTAGGTTGGAAAGACGCAAATGGTTATATGCATCTTTCATTCGATGATTTTGTGTTGCCAAGTGTATTTTTAAGCTACGATGAAAAGGGAAATTCGTTTTATTTAAATAAATAAACAAATTATCAAAAAAATAAGTTGGTCTTTAAAATCTTCATGTCTATACGTATATATTTCAATTTTCATATTGATACCTTTTAATATACTTTAGACACAGCAGGGTCTGAAAGAAAAATTGATCTATTTTTTTTTACTTTCCATTTTACGTTTTTGTTAGTTGCGTCTTTCTTTATTATGACGGCAGAATGCCTAACCCAGTCGTCTCACGCTGTGACGCAGTAGGTTTCAGTCTTAGCGGGGTTCGTTCGTTTTAGTTTTTGAGGCAGTTCCGTGTTGATTTTGTACACTCGTGCGCGAGCGACAGTTCAATCATTTTGTTTATTAAATTGTTATTGTTATTACGTGTTGATATTATTGTTGTTGTTACGTTTTTTTATTCTTTTTTGTTTTAATAATGCCTAACGCGTTCGTTTATAGTGTTGGTGAATACGGCAACATGTTAGGTATCCGAACCTAGGTACACGAAGTATCGCTAAATAAATTGTTAAGACGTCGGGATGGAACAAGTGTGTCATACTGTGCGGTGCACAAAGTGTTGAAGCGTAACCGGATGCGCCCATACTAATTGCACAAAGTGCAAGCTTTGGTTCCCGGAAATCACGAACGCCGACGAGTTTTCTGCCGTTGGTTATTAGACTAGCAACAACGTGTGCCTGGTTTCATTGAGCACATTATCTGGACGGATGAGTCTACATTTACCAGAAACGGCCTGTGGAACCGAAGAAATACACACGTGTATTCAGAGGTTAACCCGCACGCTGTTCGACAAACCGGGCACCAAACCCGATGGTCGGTTAACGTATGGGCAGGTTTATTTAAGGATCGCATACTTGGACCAGTGTTTCTGCCACAGCGACTGAACGGACAGCGATACCTAAACTTTATAAATGAACAGTTGGTTGACATTTTTGATGACTTATCGTTGGCTGAATATCGCCGCACATGGTTCCAGCATGATGGTGCACCTCCACATGTCGTGAGGTGCGTCCGTGAGCGCCTCACCGAGTTATTTGATGATCGCTGGATTTGGCGGACTAGGACCGCACGCTTGGCCACCTCGCTCACCATATCTGACCCCGTTAGACTTCTTTCTGTGGGGTATGTGAAAGAAAGGGTTTTTAATCGTGAGTGTGATAGTGCTGACGAAACTACAAAAGGATCGTGGATGTTTTCGACAAACTACGTACGGACTGTGTCGAAGACCACACGATGATCCCCCGCCTTCATGAGGAGACGCAACACCGAGCCCAAATCTGCCTTGAAATGAATGGAGCAAAATTTGAGCCGCATCTCATAAGACCACGGAGGATTTAGAGCGGTAAGCTGTTTCATAACTATTTTTTTTAAATAACTTAGTACTGAACTAATCTGAATAGGTACATAACTGAATACATGAAAATAATAAACATACCTACACGATGAATAAAAACGCAAGACTCTAACCTTGGTTACATTTCATTTAAGTAATTTTTCATTAGCGGGAAATCGAACCAGTTATTTTGGTTATTTAACCTGTAAATTCGGATTAAAGTAGCTACGTGGAGACAAGTACAGTGGCAAAATAGTAGGTTAATTAGATAAGTTAGGTATTTAGACAAGTGCTGTAAATTATTAGGTATTGTGGTATGGCCCGCAACTAGTCAGGTGATATCAATTCAGTAATTCCACTGCTGGTATTATGTTTCAGTATTTTCATGATTTTTTTTAATGAAATTATCGTTTCATTTAGCTGTACTAACATGATGGCGCGTGAATAAAGCTAATAAAACGTTGTAAAATGATGATTTTTTTTTCATCAGGATCGAATTTATTTGTGACCCATGATCAAAGGTATACTTGATGCTGTCGCCTGTCTTAGTTTTCGGGAGCGTTCCAAAAATACCCTGTATAGAATAGCTCCGAACTACCACTCGGAGCGTTGGCCGCTTACCGGGCAGAACACCTTGCCCGGCGGGAGATCCCCTCTTTTCCTTCCACCGGCTACAGTGGTGACCCCGACGTGATATGAACATGGAACCAACAAACCATCGAAAACTACACCTTCAAACCTTCATCATCCTCAAGTATCCCATTAATTCGCTCCCGAGCAGATATTGTCTGCAGTCTTCACATTCTGCAAGCCATCTAGCTTTATAAAGGTTCATCGCAGCACTGGAATAATAATGCTTCCTGTTCCTTCAAGCTACTCTCTGCGCTACAGTGTTCGGCACGACTCTGAGCCTTAAATTTTTCACACAAGATAAAGAATATATAAATAATTATGACTGTTTCAATTACTTTCATTACTAAATGAATGTGGTGCCCTACCCAAAAGCATATTTACATTCAGGTAATAACATAACCATTACACATATACACCATAGAATAGTATAGAATATGCTTTATTAAGTAGATTTAAAACAAGTATAAAAAAATTGTAAAATTAAAATTACAGTAACAAAATATATTGTGCAGTTCGACTCCACTCTCCTTGTCCAAGCGACGAGCCTCGGTCGTAAAATTTTATTGCTTTTTGTACGTTGCTTTGTCAATACAACTTTAGGCGTTTCACTTAAGGTTGAATTTACATTAATGTATATTTATATCAACTAGAAATACGTCAAAACATTTGGCGACAGTTTTTAGAGAACTTTTGTATGGGATTGTGTATCTAGTTTTTTATTAGTGATCGATGTTACATACAAGATATATACAACATAAAAGATTTTTAATATTGATATGGTGTTTGCCTAAATCATCGGTGTGTCAGTCATTTGAATTTGAATTATATTTCAATGTGTATAAAAGTAACACGACGCGCACTCGTTTTGTGCAAGAATATATTCTGTCCTTTTTTAACTACATTATTCCGCAGTCTTTCTATCTTTGTCTGTCAATACTCGAGACTAGTCGGGACTAGTCCCGGGGACTTCAACCAAATACTAGGCAGATTTTATAGACTAGGTACTAGTAAATATTCGATGCGTATGGAGACTATATGATGCAGTCGAGTGCATCATATGGTCATGATGCACATGATATGACAGAGCATAGTACGGACTAATGCGAACGTAATATCGGCACCGTATCGAATTATACTTACTCGACTTATTTTGTAATAGGTTTTCATAACGAAGTTTTGTTATGTGGTTAAAGAACTATTACTTTTTTTTTATTAGACATTGAAGTGTTTATTGCTTTAAAAAAATTGCAGCATTGTCGCTTGGGATCCTTTTACGGACAAATGCCAACAAATGTGTGAGTGTAACATTTGTAAAATATAATTAAGTTTTAAAAACTCTTAAGACTGATTTTTCGCGCGTATGTAAAAACAAAATTGTAGATAGGTAATTAAAAAAAAGAAACAACAATAATAAAAAAATAACCGAAAAAAAAGACAAAAACGGATTACTCTTAAATAAAAAATGAATTGCAATCTTTTAAATAACAGGTATTTGAATCGATTATTTGTACGGATTTAGACTAAGTGCACCTAGTACATAATTTGCCTAGTACAACTCATCTCTACTGCTGGCTCAAATTGCCGTCAAAATCTCCCAAGGGCTGCACAATGTGACGCATCAACATATTATGAAGCACTGTACTTATGAAGGATAATTATACATTGTAACTTCAGACACAGAAAGGCTAGAACCCAGAGCCGTAAAGCCAGTTATTAAAAAAAGTTTTCGTAATAATATTATTGTTCTTGTTCCTTGCTTCTAGCTTCATGTCATTGGCATTTGGCATTCTCTGAAGTGATATTGTGATATGATAAACATTCTAGTAAGAATAAGAAGTTGACGCCGCACCGAAAAGAATTTTCGGACGTTTAGTTTCCAGAAATAATAAAAATGCAAAGTGCATCAGATATAATATCATCCTTATTGTGGTTTAAGGACAACGAATATCCAGATGAAGAAAGTAACTCTCAAATAATACAGCAATTTGTTCAAAATGTTGAAGATTTCAGTTCGCAGTATGGAAGTGAAATTAGTGTTTCATATACAGCTTTTAATCTTCGTGGGCCACCTTCGAATTTTCCAGATTATGGAGATTATCCTCAGGCGTTTGTTATGGTAAATTTAATTTAATATCAAAGCAGTGCTATTAGCGGTTTCCTAAAAGTAGTAGATCAGTTCTATACGAACTATTTATTTTGTTTATTATTTTGAAAAAAATTCAATTTGATGATTTTTCGTAAGTTTCTCTATTTCACTTTAATTTTTATAGTGGTCGATAATTTTCATAATGAACCAAAGTTGACTAGGTTAATTAATTTCGGACCACGGCAACAATATCAAAATATTATTTTAAGACACAAGGTTAAGTCCTGACAATGCAGATACATCTAATCTAGCTATCTAGATCAGCTATGTAATATAATTGATACAAGAGTTATAACAATAAAATTGGTTATTGGGTAATTTCCATGCCTTTTGTGAGCCCTGCATTCACAATCAAGCTTTACACTATTGCTTCTTTTACACTTTATAATGTTGAGGAAAATTATACTTGTCTATTGGTAAAAACTGACTTTTGTAAATTGTAGAATGTTCAGATGGTAGCTTACTTCATGGCTACCTATCTTGTCTGTGATTGAAATGACAAATTATTGGCATATCACATATAGGAGGCATATGTTTGACTGCTGATCAAAAACCTAAGCCACTTCTAGCTTACTTACATTGGTATGTAGAAAGTGTCAACAAAGTTATAGGTGCTCTTAGTATTCCAAGTACACTACTTGAAATAGCAGCTAGCACCAATAAATTTGTTGACATCTAATTTTTACCTATGTATTATATATTAGTACATAGTCCAAATTAAAAAAAGGAATATGGTGCAGTGTAACAACATTGGCGGGGAAGTTTTTATTTAGATTTATAAACAACTAGTGATCTGCCCCAGCTTTACATGGTTGATTTCTGGATCTCCACAACAATGCCACCCACCAGGTCCAATTGTGAATCTAAACCATTCTCCAATCAACTTAATCTTACCCACAACATTTCATCAAAATCGGTCCAGCTGTTGGAGTTCAGTCACATACACACAGTTAGAAGAATTATATAATATATATGTATTATACATATAAACCTTCCTCTTAAATAATTCTGTCTATTAATGAAAACCGCATCAAAATCCATTGCATGGTTTAAAAGATCTAAGTGTACAGAAGGTGGGAAGCAACTTTGTTTTAGACCTGATTTCCTCCTATGCCGACGTGGGTCACGCTTACTAATGTACATTGTGTTCTATATAGCCCCACACTACGACACTGACGACAATGGCGCGTAGTTTGCTACGCACGCGTATGCGTCCGCCCGTACGCAACCAACCTCAGCTTAGGAGGAATTCAAGCCTTATACTATGTAAAGATGAAACTTTTACCTTTTTTAAGTGAAAAGGGGGCCATGTTTGATACAAACAACATTTTTTTTTTTATAAAAATAATGCTACAAACTCTACTAACATTACTAATATCACTCAAAGTATGTTTAGGATGTTTATGATAAAATTTGTTATATATAAGTATTATTTAATGTAATTGTCATAATATTATGTTGGCATTACTGTTTAAACATATTTTTTAAATGTCTTAGGAACTTATATTTTATTTCACTGAGCATTTTATTTCATGTGTATATAATTTGCAGAGAACCTATGGAAAGTGGTGGGATGAGGCTCCATCTTTTCAAGAAGATTATATGCCACAAAATAGTCGTTCCATACCCAGTCAAGACTATGTAGGTAAGTATGAAATTCAAAAAAATCAAACTTGCTTTTAATAAAGATTTTCGTTTAAAAAAAATGGGTATAATTTCTGCTTAGTCTCAGACATAAAGGGAGGAAAGTAAATGCCCCTGTGTTTGTAAAAAAATAATCATAATGTAGCATTTTGTGATGGTGTTATTTAACTTTATAAAGCGTAGCTGAATGTTTGTTGGTTGATCATATCCATTACTCTATTTTTTCAATATTGAATACTTCTAAATTATATTTGTAAATGTAATTAAGAATTTGTGACACCTACATCTACCATTTATTAAGAAAAAAAAATCCAGAAGAATTCAATGTTAAAACCTTGTTACTAGTACCTAGTTCCCTTCAGTCACCATACATTCATGTTATAATAAACAACTTTACCAATGGAAATTAATTTTCTAGCTTATTTTCACGTTTATTAGTTAATATGATGTGCAAGTGTGATGGTTAGCTGTTGATAGATTAATCTTAATTTTTTTTTTAATTTTAATAAAAAAGTCATAAATAGTATCATAATACTGATTGTTATCAAATTATATAAACATTTATGATGTTTTGAATTTAAAGTTTAGGCTATTCACAATTGGTTCAACACTCACAGCCATATTTGACCTTGGGTTGGAGAAGTGATAATTTCTGTTGGTTAATGATACACTCATGGACAAATTTAAAGAAGTGCAAAAAAGTTTGTATAAAACAAAATATGTAGATATTTGTGACAATTAATTAATTAGAACTTAGTTTAAAATTGCAAATGTTGAAAAAACATATTAAGATCAAATGACAAAATTAGCCAAATTAAGAAAAGAAAAATTTTATAGGAAAAGAATATTTTTGAACTTAACATTTTTTTTTCCATAAATCTTTAGGAAAGGCTATAACGTGGGCTATAATAAGAACTTACTGTTGCCCTCTTTAGCTCTTCGAACTGCTTCCCTTGGCATACTTTTAATGAAGTTAGCAATAAAATCTCGGGAGATTGCATTCCGTTCTTCCTGTAATGCGTTTTTAAGATCTGTCAAATTAGAGGTGCCTGGATTTATTTTCTTAATTTGTCTTCTAAGATTTTTCCATACATGCTCTATGAGATTTGAGACGAACTAGCGCGCTGGCCATCCCATAGCATTGATTTAAACGTCTCTCAGGTATCCGAAAACTACAGCCGCAGTATGGGGGCGTGCATTATTATGCATAAAATAAATTTATTTCCTATAAAAGGGGCAAATGGCACAATTTGTTCCGAAATCTGAGTTACATATCTTGCTACTGTTAGTGACCTATTCTCAATGACGCTCAGTTCCGTACGTACCCCAATACAAATATCTCCCCATATCTTTACTGACCCCTGTCATATTCAAAGATTTATTGTTATTATATTTGGGGGTACTTGTTTACTTTGTTCATTAATAAAGTAAATTGAATGTAGGTAATTTAATATTCACTTATGACACTTGTCTTTTGTAATGCTACCAAGCTTAATACATATTCAATATTCCAATATTCAACCAATGTGTTTTATTCTATATTCTGAACATATTAGTGGCGACGACTGGTGAAAAGTGTTAAAAATGGACATAAAATCAGTGAAATTCGACTAGTACAATCCTCAAACAGATAGTTGGGACAATTATCTAGACCATTTAAAATTCTGTTTCGACGCTAACGGCGTCATATTAGATTCTGCTAAAAGAGCAAATTTTTTCACAGTGTGTGGTCCACGAGTTTACGAAACATTATTTGCATTAATCACTCCAAAAAAAGCGGTTGATGTGACATTCAGTGAAATAGAAATAATTTTAACAAATCATTACACCTACCATCAAACAATATAAGGGAAACCTGTTATTGGCCATACTTTTAGTTTGTTACATTAATGTTAATATTTTTTATATACGCTGTTGGTTTTCTAAATAAATAAATAAATAAATAAATAAATTACAGCCCAAAACCTAACGAAATTTCTGTGTGTTATAAATTTTATAATTGGAATCAAAAACGTGATGAATGTGCTTCAGAATACATTGCTCATTTACGAAAACTCAGTTCGGGGTGTAACTTTACTGACTTAGAAAGAATGTTAAGGGATAGACTGGTATGCAGTATGTGTGACAGTAAACTGCAATATGAGTTATTGAAACGAGACAATTTGCGTTATCAAGATGTAGTTGATGCGATGTTATCAGCCAAAAGTGCAGGGCTAGATGTTCGTATGATTCAAGGCAACACAACAGGAGCTATGACTCAGTCAGAACTAGCATTACCATACAGTTCAGCGAGTGGTACAAGTGAACCGATGGATATAAATGCTGTACAATCAAGAGCAAATGTCCGCTTTTGTTATCGTTGCGGTGACCGCCATTCAGGAGAATGTCGTTTTGTAAATACAGTGTGTCGGTATTGCAAGAAAAAAGGACATTTGGAGAAAATTTCCATAAGTAAGAATAAGAATTCTTCTCAGCAAATAAAGTATATATCAGAATCAGATTATCATTTAAATGGAGTTTATTGCATTCATACTAATAGCCGTGTTCCACCATACGAAGTGGACTTGTCACTTGCAGGCGTACCAATCCATATGCAAGTTGATACAGGAGCTAGTTTTTCTCTAATTAACGAGCCGACATGGCACAAACGAGGGCGGCACTGAAAATTTCGGGAATCAAGGAAGTGACACAACATTACTATTTAAAAATGTATTTATTGCTTTTCGAAGTATTCTCCGCGAAATTTGACACATTTTTCCATACGATGGAACCAATCATTGAAGCAACCATTCCATTCGGAAGTTGGGGTCTCCAAAATGGCCGTTTTGTAGGCGTCCACAGCTTCTTCAGGTGATGAAAATCTCTGTCCACGCAATTTATTCTTTATTTTAGGGAAAGTATAGAAATCATTAGGGCTTAGGTCGGGGCTGTACGGCAGATGGTCTAATAATTCTATGTTTTCTTGCTCTAAAAACTCTTTTGTCCTGTGTGCGGTGTGAGAACTCGCATTGTCGTGATGGAGGATGATGCGGCGGTTGTAGTTCTCTTTACGGAGTTCAGAAACGACCTGTGGCCAACAAATGCTAGCATACCATTCTGCATTAACCATTCTTTGTCCCTCAAGAAGAATAGTCGTAACATGGCCGGTTTTAGAGACAAACGTGGCCACCATTTTTTTTGCAACACCGTGAACGAACAATTTTTGTTGGCTTTAACTCATTTTCGAACACCCAAACTCGTGACTGGTTTTTTGTTTCGGGTTCGTACGCATATATCCAGGATTCGTCACCTGATACGATGTTGTATACAGCATTTGAGGATCCTGCGTGGAATCTTTCGAGAGTTCTGATGCACCAAGTAACGCGAGCCGCTTTTTGCTCTTCACAGAGCGATTGCGGTATCCATCGGGAAAACAACTTTTTTACACCTAATTGTTCATGCAAGATTATTTGTATTTGACTCATGCCAATGTCTAAAGTTACCTGAATTTCGCGGTATGCCACATGTCGATCTTCCTCAATCAGCTTACGCACAGGATCAACGTTTTCTTGGGTGACTGCAGTTTATTGGACGACCTTGACGGGGATTATTACTGAGCTTGACACGTCCACGTTGAAATTCAGCAAACCAGCGATAAATTGTGGTTTTGGATGGGGCTTCATCACCAAATGCAGAAATCATCCGGTCAACACACTGTTTTTGTCTTAAACCACTTCGAAAGTCATAATAAATCATCGCTCTTGAATTTTGTCGAGTCAATTCCATTTTCTCAACGACTAAACAAGTTTGACAAAATCTTGTGACAAGACCGAGAATCTTTTTTTAAATAAATAAATGGTATTCAATTTTAAAAAGCCAAGGACTTTTCAATTAAAAAGATTTTAATATGACAGGAACTGTGGAAATATTCCATTCCCGATACTTTTAGTGCAGCCTATGTATGTTAGAAATGCAAAAAAGATTAGATTTAGTACTAGGTCGAATTGAGCGGGCAGGATTACGCTTAAATAAAATGAAATGTCAATTTGCTAAAGAAAAAGTCGAATTTTTAGGCTATGTTATCGATTCTGAAGGAATACATCCTGCACCAAGTAAAGTCGAATCTATAGTACATACTCCAGCGCCCAAAAATAAACGAGAACTGTAAGCATTTCTCGAGTTGTACAATTTTTATGAAAGGTTCATACCTCATAAAGCGACAGTACTCGAGCCATTGCATTGATTATTAGACTTCACAGACATGGGCATGGTCTGAATGTGAGCAAAGTTCATTTGACATGGCTAAAAGCTTACTCGCATTTGATTTAACTCTAGTTCATTATGATGTAAATAAGCCAGTAGTTATTACCTGCGACAGTTCAGAATATGGGATAGGAGAAGTATTGTCACATGAAATGGAGGATGGTTAACAACGGCCAATAGTTGGGATTCTCTTAGAATTACGACTGAATCAGGATTACGACATATATCAAATTACTTAAGATCACATCTATTAACTCTTAATGTATCAAAAACCCAATTTGTTCCTTTTGTGATACGAAAATCTACCTTACCATACTCGGACTTTGCTCTTAAAATTCATAGTTGCTCCCAACACCAGGTGAAAAATTGTCAATGTGTTGATATTGCTAGATCGTCTACTATTAAATATCTAGGTATCACTATCGACCAGCATCTTATATGGAACAGACAAATTGAGTGTACCATTGACAAGATAAGGAAGCTTATGTGGGTTTTTAGAAGGCTCAGACATGTCGCAGATAATAAAATCCTTATATGTACGTATAAAGCTCTAGCCCAATCGGTCTTAAGCTACTGCATTACAGCATGGGGTGGAGCAGCTAAGTCCTATTTAATAACTCTTGAAAGGGCTCAGAGAGCATTACTGAAGGTGTTCTTGTATGTTCTTTAAACCAATCCGTTTCTGAACTCACGAACTACACAAATCTTACAAAATCTTAGCAACCCGCCAAATGTACATTTTAAAGAGTGTTATACGAACCCACAGCACTTTACCATACACTGCCCTTCAGACACTAAAACGTAGAATTCTACCTGTTTTCAATATTCCATATTGTAAAACCAAATTTAAGAAAAAACAATTTGCCTGTAAATCAAAATATCTGTAGGTATAATAAATTAAATAGTAGACTAAATATGTATCCCCTCACTTGTGTTAAATTGAAAAATTTACTAACAAGAACTCTGTTTAGCCTCAATTATGAAGAAACAGAACTGCTTATTTGCTAAACACACACGCACGCACGCACGCACGCACGCACGCACGCACACACACACACACACACGCACGCACACACACACATACGCACACACACATACGCATATACACATACGCACACACACACACACACACACACACACACACACACACAACACACATACATACATACACTTTCATTCTTTCTAAAGTATCTAAAATTTACTTGTGTGTTTAAATGCAATAAACGATTTTTGATTTGGCATCGAGAACCCTTCATGCACATGAACGACGTTATTCTCAAATAGATAAAGAAGCCACATCAATTATGTTTGGCATTAAAAAATTTCATAATTACCTCATGAGTCGAAATTTTCGGATAATTACTGACCACAAACCATTGCTTGGTATATTTAACCCTAAAAACCAATGTCAAATATGTTGTCTCCTCGATTAACGAGGATTGCGATTGCTTTAATGTCTCATGATTACGAGATTGTATATAAACCAGAATCACAAATAGGTAATGCAGACAGTCTAAGTCGATGGCCACATCCAGTCAACGAACAACCAAAACAACATTTGTCTGAGGTTTTGTTGATGGTTGAGACTTTGGAGGATTTTCCATTTAATGCTAAAGACAGCTATAGAAACGAAACGCGATAAAACTTTATCTAAAGTTATTTATTATATTCAACGTGGTTGGCCTGCTAGAATAACAGACGAAGATTTACGCCCATTTTGGCTTCATCGTGCAGAGTTATCACTACAAGACAACTGTATATTATTGGGCTGCCGTGTATTAGTACCAAAATTAATGCGCCATAAAACTTTAGAAATTTTGCATAAAACACACACAGGGATAGTGCAAACAAAAGCACTTGCAAGGAGCTATGTGTGGTGGCCAAATCTTAATGAAGATATAGAGACGCTGGTAAGAGGCTGTCCGAAATATTTGGAGAATCGCCATATGCCTCAAAAATCTAGTCATGAATGGATTACACCCACAAAACCATGGTCAAGGATTCATATTGATTTTGCTGGACCACATCATAAAAGATCATAGTGGATGCATACTCACGCTGCCCAGAATTATTTATGGTAAATAACACTACCTCATCGATAGTTATAAGACTTTTAAGAACAACATTTGCAACACATGGCTTATGTGAAGTGATGGTTTCTGATAATGGACCATCATTTGTCTCTAAAGAAATGAATGAATTCCTAAAAGCTAATAACATACGTCATATAACTACAGCACTGTACCACCCATCTACAAACGGGTTGGCAGAGAGAATGGTACAGATAACCAATGTGTTTTATTCTATATTCTGAACATATCAACCCCCCACCTAATGACTCTTTTCCAATGATGTTGTACTGAGCGTACCTCTCTCCCTGGAGTCTCCACGGTTTAATCCTTCCATCATCTGGCTTCAGGCAAAATTTAGATTCATCTGTGAATATAACATGACTCCAAGCTTCACCTATGCTACTCAGGCAGGCAAGTGAGAATTTATTCTGGCCGATTTCAGTCCTTTTGTCACAGTTTTTGTGCTTACTGTAACTCCTCGAACTTCTTAAAGCTTCGTTATTACCTCAGAAGAAGTTAAGGTCCGGTTTCTAAGTATGCTGGTGGTATGGCTGCTAAGTATGCTGGTAACGATGGATCAGGCATCTCTGGCCACTGTTTACGTCCCTGTCCTGCGAGTCTCATATATTGTCTGGTCTCCCGATACGTCTTGACAACTCGGTGTACCATAGATTTTGATAATCGTAATATTTGGGCCACATGTTTGTAGGTGTGCCTTTTTTACATGGGGAAATGCCTACGCATACCCGCCTCACAGGGGCAAGGACGGGTTATGTCGGACTCGCACCGACTAAAACCCCATGGTGTTCCATCTTCGCCGCATATTGGCAACGCTTTCGCACCATCCGCGGCCCCACCAGCGCTGGCCGCCTCATGGCAGCCCCTTCTCGGGGTAGGACTTCTCCTTCTCAGGCAAGGCGCATCAGGAACACAAGACACGCCTTCTTCCACGGCCTCCAACTCCACCTTCGTAACGGGCCCCCCCGAGTCCGATACGTAGCAACCGCTTCCTCTACCCCAGCGGCGCATCTGGTCTCTGGCTCCGCCGTCAACCAAGTTTCGGCCGCGGAGGGTAGGGAGAGCGGCGCCTCGCAATACCGACACTGTTCTCCCCTCGCGGCCCTACCACCACCGCATCAACGGCGCGGCTCCGTCAGAGTCGCGGAGGATAGGGCGAGAGGCGCATCGCCATACCAACACTTCTCCTCTTCCGTGACCACCTTGGGACACACATCCGAAGCAGGCTTGCCAAGCCCACTCGGAGTGGCCACCTCGGGCCGGCCGTACACCACGGGCCAGCTAAGGGGTTCCTCTTTGTTCACCGTGGGTGACCCAGCCACGGCTACTAAGCCCCCCCGCCACGTCTAGGCGGGAACACGTTCGGGGGGGTTTGGGGTGGTTGTAGGTGTGCCTAGTTTCAATTAAAGTAACAGCAACTTGAGTGGCGTTTAGATCTGGCATTTTCAGTTTATTTGCAGTAACAATTTACACTTGACACGATAAACAAAGCAGTTAAGGCAACATTTTAAATTAAATAATAAAATTTTAATTTTAACAGTATGAAAGTACGCATTATTATGCAATAATTACATAAAAACAACACAATCTATATTTAGATACTATACTGATTAACACTTCTACATTTAGATTTGAGACTGACTAACAAGCTTCAATTTCGTGTGGAAAAATTTCCATTACAGTTTATTTACTAACCGATGTTGTTTACTCAAGGCAAATTTTATTTTTTTCATTGTCTATTTTAAGTAAATCTTCCGATGCTTTATCTATTCTATTCTATTTATCTATTATTCTATTCTATATAGTTATGATTCTTTTTTAATATATTAGAATTAAAATAAATTAAAATAATTTTTAGAATTAGAATCTTCAAAATCTTAAAAATGTTGTATTTAGTTCGCAAAATTCTTCGCAAAATGCTGATAGTGCATCAGCGAAGTTTTTGGCGAGATTTCGATAACAGCTTAACACAGCGGACTATAAATGATGATAGTGTCAAGGTGTCTAAGCGGAAAAAAAACTTAAAATTTATGTCATCATCAAAGGACTACGTAGGTCACTCAATAAGTTTTGAGATATACAAAATATTAATTTATCTTCAAAATATCCTCCATCATGCTCTATACAAAGTTCCATTCGCCTAAACCAACTCTGAAAACACTTTTGCCAGTCTTGATCTGACAGGTCGGAAATCGCTTCTTCGCAGGCAGCCACGGCTTCTTCGGCGCTTAAAAAAAACTTGCTTTTTAAAACCGGGTGTGTTTCGTCTCAAAACTTCAGCTTCAGCAGAGACTTAAGCTGTAATTTTATATACGTATACTTGGATATATAGGGTCTTTATAAAAAAAGTTTTTATTTTATTTCATTGACCCTAATAGATAAAATACAATTATATAAAGTTTTGTGGTCAAAATTTCACCACAATACGAGTAGATATCAAATTCAAGACATATTTTTATTGACCACAGGTAAAGTAGGTCTTGAGAACTATTTAACATATCCATGCTATTTTATAAAAAAATAAAAGTTTTGAGAAAAATATATTTAGATTTTTATCTCGCGATGTATTTTGGATCCGTCCGTATCTAAAAAGCATTTTTTTTAAATAAACATAGTAATGTCTGAAGATCTTAATGCAATAAATACCTTGACATCGGCAAGCTGGTAAGAGTTAAATCTCTTGTTAGAAAAGTGTATAAATCTTAAACTATATTGGTTATTTTTTTGTTTAATTAACTAATATAATATAGTACTATTTACGAAAAATTTGGAAAAGCATACAAGCATTCCAAAAATGTATAATACTTGTATAGGTACTTATATGGAAAAATTTCAAGCAATGTGGCATTGAATCGTAATAACGTATTTCGTCACAACATCTTATCGAACATGACTAAGATTTGATGCTCATTCATACTTATGTTAAACTTACAAAACAAAATAAAAATACCGGGTAGAGTTTCGTTCTTGGGACACCTCCGATTTGGACCAAAATTTTTTTACATGTTCACCAACATAAATTATGAAAAACCTCAAAGGGATTTTTGGCGCAAATGCCTCTGAAATGTTTTACGAGGGTTTGAAGTTTTAGATTTTTAAGGCAGTTTTTCATGATAAATCGATTAAACCTCACTTTTTTACACAGGAATATTGACCCAAAGTTACTACTACTTACTATTATAATAAAAGTGTTTTATTTCTGAATTGTTTAAAACTGCCCAGAAATACTTGAACACTCAGATATACCTTCAGTTGTAATAGGTTAGAAGGTTGTGGCGAAAGCGATGGCAACCTGACTTTATAGATAAGATATCTGATCTGATCGAATCTATACTAAAATTGAATCAGCACGCCCCGACTCCACGTAGTCTTGTCTGCTCTACTCCTAGAAAAACTGAGACTGTTTTTGTAAAGCCGTGGGCGCGGAGGGAGAGCAGTCCCCGAGCGCCGTAGCAAGTTGCAAGCACCTGTGCGAGCTGTAGCGGCTGAGGCTGGTCGCCGAAGGCGACCAATAAACCGAAGCTGAGAAGGTGAGCATGGGTGCCTGTGATTCGCTACGCAAGGGCGAAGGGGCTGCGCTTTTCGCAGCGCCGAAGCCGTTGTATAAATAACTTTGGATCCATATTCCTGTGTAAAAAAGTGAGGTTTAGTCGATTTATCATGAAAAACTGCCTTAAAAACCTAAAACTTCAATCCCTCGTAAACAATTTCAGGGGCATATGCGCCAAAAATCCCTTTGGGGTTTTTCATCGTTTATGTTGGTAAACATGTAAAAATACTGGTGCAAATCGGAGGTGTCCCTAGAACGGAACTATATCCAAAATACCTAAACAGAAACTTTATTTATAATAGTACATTAATTTATAATTTTCATCACGTAACCCCGACTTTCGTTAAAAACAGTTATGAGACTGCTTTATGGGGCTTTCCCATAGTGCGGCGGTCAAGTTCCCGCCAAAATTCCTTCAGAATATTGTAAGCGTGGAGTTTGTAAACCATTAAACCCACACAAATAGCTGCTATGGTTATTTTGGTCATCAAATTATTATATCGCTATAGCACAGAATAGGCACGTACGTTATTTGTATCGGAGACTACGAGATCTGCTCTTGGCTCTTAGTGGCATCTTACAATGGTGAAGTAGAACCCTGCGGTGGCTGCCGCTAAGTGAAATTATACAAATTTAAATTTTATGCCTTTATAAAGTTACTGTTGGTCATTAAAAAAAAATAAGAAGAAATATATGAAAGAATATTAATTAAGAAACAAATATTGTATTTTGATAAATGAGACTAGTTTAGGTGTCGTTATGGACCACAACAGCATTCATTCGCCATCAAGAGAGCTGACTACTCATTTGTCACTTTTAGATATTATAAAGAAAGTTTATAACCTACTAATAACTGCAAATTGCTGCATAGTTAGTTAATATATAGTAATCTACTAAATGAACTTATAATAATTTTATTATAAGTATTATTCAATATTTACACTCCTTATTTTATGTATTCTAACAGAAGTGTCTTTCGAAAGAGCCGTTTATCCACTTGAGGTGGCTATATTTGAGACCTACAATCCGGGCGCGCTAGTTCGCATCTGGGCCTTGGGATCGGCTGCGTGGATCTTACTTTGGGAGGGTGAGCCGAAGTACGCTGGTGATATGCCGAGAATTTTCAGTCCACCTATAAAACAAATAAATTTTCCAACCAGGTATTTATTTTAAGATTGTTCTGTGTAAATATAAATCCTCGAATTGTAAGAAAATAGTTACAGTTTTCCTCTTTTGATTTTATGTCGTTTATGTGACCAAGAACGTCAACGGATGATAGTGGCACAGAATTGTGTGAACTCTTTGTTTAGTAGAGTACTTGAACTGCAATATTCTTGATGATAATAATGTAAAAAAAAAGTAACATCTATCTCTTCTTTTTCTTTATGGCGGTTTTGATGCATTCGTTAATGTCAGCGTGAAAGTGTTAATAAATTAACTTTGTAAGTTAAGAATAATTCAGTAGACACTAATATAAAGTTCAATTACCGTAACCGTTACAGCCTATTGAAGTCCACGGCTGAACATCGGCCTTCCCCATAGATTGCCTCATAGGATATTTGTCATAGTAGCCACGCTTGGCATGCAGTTATTTTTATTTTTAGTCGTTATTAGAAAGGCGCTGCTGCCCATGTCCTGATTTGTTTCCCTCTGTCGCCTCTTACTACACCCATGGGACGATATGTGGTAGTGGATATTACATCGCCACTACACGGTAATGTCGAAGAATAGAATAGAAATGTCGGTAGAATAGAATAGAATAATTTTTTATTCAATATTGATTATTACATAATTCTTATTGAAAATCATTTTTTATTTACCACTGGTTCGGAAAATACCTCAGTCCTGGGAAGAACCAGCAAGAAACCCAGCGGGACTTTTTTTTTAAACATAATTTCACTTAACAATAATTTTGTTTATACAATTTTTAAATGATTTTTCTTAGAACCAGCATGGTGGCGATCACCCTATTCCCAGGGGTTATTTTCATTCATGTATTCCTTGATATTATAATAACCCTTTTTGTACAGTTTTTCTTTAATAAAACTTTTAAACTTGTTTATTTACGTCGACAATATAAAATAATATCCAATATTTGCGTGAAATAACGTATTATTTAGTATCTTTATCTCCTTTATCAGCTTGTGACAGTCCCCGTTGGGGATATAGTATAGCTTTCGAAAGTAGTCAGATGTAGTCGCCTTTAGCACAATAAATCAGAAGGAAAATTAGAAGGGCAAAGTAGTTGACAAGGCGTATATTTCACAGGATTCTTCGTCTGGAATTCAACCATCGGTTATTGCCGTATTATACAGAGCTGGACGCTATATTGCTGCGAGGAAGAGAACCTGCAAACATGAACAAAATGAAAAACAATTTCGCTTATTCTTCATTATTTTACCAGAAAACACAACCGCCCATCCCCAAAGGTATGTTGAAGGAAGACGTAAACCATAAAATTATTATTTCTTACATTGTTAATCAGTAAATTATGAGATCATGTTTGCACATATAGATTACTCTTAACTATATTTTATTTGCTCCTACATTTCGTAATTTTTTTTTATACTAGGTATGCTTGTTTTATTAAAGAAAGAAGATTGAATTCTTGTGTGATTCTAAAATTGTTTTCTTATTAAGTTTTCATTACACATTTATTAAAAAACTGGAGAAATATTTGCCCGCCCTGAAGCGCACTAGCGCTGTATTATTTTTAACTTTATTTTCTGAGTTAAAACAATTTTTTTTAATAGAATTAAGTGTGCCTACGAGCACACCGTCCACCTGATGTTTACTGGGTGCCTATGGCCTATAGTCTCCTACATCTATCCTTAACTAAGAATCGAATTGCAGAGGCGTGTTTCCTCTGGTAGAATTGTTTGTTACCAGTAAAAGGGTCTCTGGTTCGCATCGCTCACCATTCTAAACACAACAGCACTGTGCTGCTTTTCACGCTGGTATTCTGTGCGAGCTTGGTCCTTTTCCGGTAAAGCCGATATATTTGTGTGGGTACTTAGATAAAGAAATAAATAAAAATAAAATAAAGGGCAAATGACCAGTAATTATACATATATGATATAATAGGGGTTAAAGTATGAAGTTGCCGTTTTAGGCCGGCCGCACATTTTTAGAAATTTTGTTACAAAACTTCTAACGCGCTGGTAGCACACTGCACACCCCGCACACTATCAGACATTTCGTTCCGTCAATTTTATTTATCACCAATATTCTGTACACATGTATATAAAAATTCTATCATTTGCTGCTCTCTCTCCACTACGTGCGTCTCACTCCTGCGTGCGTTCTCAGAATTTCTGATGGGTGTGCGACGTTTAGTACAAAATGTATGGAGAGCGCGCATTCCAACATTCTGACACAAAGTTTTTTGCCGATACAGAACTGTCTGTCAATTTATGCGGGGGGATAACCAAGAACAGCTCAGACCTATTGTGAAGAACTTCGAACAATGATGGTGAAACCCGCAGAGAACAATCCTGACTTGTCAATCGATCTTTGCCATTATTGTTACATGATAATCAAGCTCGGCAAATCATTTTAACGTTACAATACCTGCAATTTAAAGAAACTATGAAGATATCCTCGGTACTCAAAAGCTTGGCGTGCTCAGCACAGCGAGACAGTATTTCATGCCGGCACATCGCTTGTAACTTTACAAAGCGCAAGTTCGGCCTCACATGGAATACTGTTCTCATCTCTGGCCCGGGGCACCCCAGTGCCAGCCCCTTCCACTTGACCGCATCCAGCGCAGAGCGGTTCGAATCGTCGACGACCGAGTTCTTTCTGATCGGCTCGATACACTGGCACTGCGTAGAGATGTTGCATCTCTTTGCGTATTTTATCGCATCTATCACGGGGAGTGCTCTGAGGAATTGTTCGGACTAATCCCAGCCGCTCAATTTCACCATCGCACATCGCGACAAAACTCGCGTTACCATCCATACCATCTGGATGATTGGCGTTCCACCACTGTGCGATTTAGAAGAAGTTTTCTCCCTCGCACAACTTCCTTGTGGAATCAATTACCACTAGCGAATTTTCCGGATTGATACGACTTAGGAACCTTCAAGAAAAGAGCTTACACCTTTCTAAAAGGCCGGCAACGCATCTGCAATTCCCCTGGTGTTGCGGTTGTTCATGGGCGGCGGTAGTCACTTACCATCAGGTGAGCCGCATGCTCGTTTGCCCCCTCTTCTATAAAAAAAAAACTCGCCAGACCCATGCTAGCCTAACCTAAGACTCAATAAATTAAATTAAAAATTTTGTACAACCGACTTCAATATAAATTATTAAGAATAACTCAAAAACAATTGGTCAGACCTTGATCAAATTTATATGGGACCACATGAGAAGCACCGGCTTTCAAATAAAAAAAAAATCATCGAAATCGGTTCACCCTGAGAAAAGTTATGAGGTAACACACATAAAACAGAAATAAAAAACATACAGTCGAATTGAGTACCGTCTTCTTTTTGAAGTCGGTAGAAAAGTGGCACAAAATATCTTCATAGATTTGTAGATTCCAGATTCCTAGAGTTCTATCGAGGCGTTAATGACTTAATGATCTTGTACATTATGTATACGATTACATAAATGTATCTTTTTATAGAAAAAGTAGTCTTTGAATTTTTCAATATAAACCTGCAATTTCATATTTTAACCCCTAATAGTTAGCATTGACTTGATGGTAATACAAAATGGCCCATGGCCCAAATACAGGTTAAGTCAAATATTATAATATCTCTTTGTTTTACTTTTTATACATGACGCGTACTTTGTATGCGACTTCCGCGAAGGTAAAGGAGACATTCCAGGCATTTCACGCATACCTAATGTTTACATTCATAGCGCTTTTTTGTTTGTAGAATAACATCGCGGGTTTGCTACTAATTGCTGGTATGTATTTTAATTAGCGGCGTAGCCTTAAAATAATTATTGTACTTTAATTTTCATATAATAGTCGTAAATATTTTTTTTCCTTCGATGCCGATGTTCGATTGTTACATTGAAGAACTTTATGTACATAAGAAAGTTAAGATCAAAACATTTTATTCAATTTAGATTTGTTTGAAGAAATTTTAAAGTCGTGTTAAAGTTTCATTTGTAATAATTACAACTTATAATTAATACTATGTCAAAGGTCAACAAATATTTTTAAAATGTCACTTTTAATAAAATAAAAAATAAAAGGAGTAAGACGGCGTATATACGCTTTGAACCTGTGATTGTGTCGATAAAATTATTTAGGTCTCTTTGTATATCCATGCTATAGAGCAGTCGAATCAAGCGGTTTGTTTTCGTTATACGTAATGGGTATATCAAAAGAGTGGAATAATTTGCGCTCACCTCTCTTTCCATCCGATTAAAATGTAGCTGTCTCAAGGCAAGAGAGTTTTTATCGTAGTAGAGCCATGCTGTAGCCATAACATAACCTATGTAGCACGAATGGGTCGGCTTGACCGGTGAACTATAACGCTCTCACAGAATACCAGTGTAAAATAGCAGATCAAAGCTGCTGTGTTTCGTATGGTGAGTGTAGAGAAACGGAGACTCCTTTTACTGGAATCGAGGCTTTCCGTCTTAGTCCTCAGGGGTGACAACGCATCTGCATTTTCTTTTCGATTCTTAACCGAGGATACATGTAGATGTCTATGGGCCACAGCATACACTTACCATCAGGTGGGCTGTGTGCTCGCTTGTGTCACTCTTCTTCTTAAAAAAAAAGAGTGAATGGGCTTTTGTTCAGCAAAGTCATGGCGCTTTGCAATCTTCGGTTACATGACTACCTACCACCAGGTGGGATAGTAGTCAGGCACTGGCTTATAGTAAAAAAAAAATGAAGGTGATAAGTTATTTGGTATGCAGGTCGGACAATCAGTAACTGATAACGTTGATGTTTTAACAAAACTATTTTTTCTTTTAAAAGGTGGGGTAATTTAAGCAGTCTTTGATTTTTTGACATTGTTCACTGTTCAGTATTGGCATGAAAGTGGTGTTGAAATATAACTATCTATCATTTTCTTACGATCACCGACATGCGCTGAAGTGAAGTTGTTACGTGCTTTCCGAGGCACGGGTGTGTAACACCGCTAACGGGCTGCTAGAAAAATTTCTTGTCAGAACAACCCAATAACTGATTTAGGATTGACCCGGGATTCGGACACGTCGACCACACAATCATTGACAGCCGCGCTTCCGAACACTAGGCCAACGAGGCAGTCAAGTCATGATTATTTAGAAAAATGAAGATCATAAAAATTATAAAAAAAAATATTGTGTTTCTCAGTAATCTTCTTATTTTCCTCATCATCGGCTCATACCTGTCCACTGCTGAAATCTGTTTCCCATTGCAGAAAGGATTTGCGATAATCAATACGCTTGCCAAATCCAGACGTCTTGCACCTTTGACGCTGATCTTCGTCGCCGGTGGTATTGCCTTAGCGCCTAGGATACTACGACTATAATAATATAGCCGTAAATAATAACTTTTGTTTTAGGTCTTCTAAATAGAGTAATAGCATCAAACCTGCACGAAAAAGTCCTACCGATTACACCGCTAAAAGATCAACATATCGTCACGGGGCCACCTCTAGGTGACTTTCAAAGATTACCGGTGAGTATTCATATCTTATTATTAAGCGAATGCTCGACGTAAACACCTATAAATATGGCACTGTAAACCGTTTCCGTCCCACAGATTGTAACAAAAAATTACCCGAATTCATGTCACTTATTATTATACTAGCTGTGCCCGCGGCGTAGCTCGCGTATATAGGTTTTACTTGGAGAATTTGGCATTCAGGTAAGAAAATATTAAACTATTTATATCATTACTGTATCAATATCACTTATTAGACGTCAGTGTAACAGACGTCTCTGATTAGTGCGTATATACACTAAGCGCTCCGTCTCTATTTTCGCATACATGTTCACTATAAATTGGTAAAACAACCCCCGAAATCTTTGCATATATGCAAGAAGATATATGCCTTACATGTAACAGGTGTGAATAAAATTGCAGGGCAAATATTTTTTTATCAAAATTGGTCTCTCTGGTATTAGGATTAACTTGATAAATTCCGAAATTGTACCCATTTTCACCGTGACAATATATTAATGGATATTGTAGAGCATCATAATATCGATGCGTTTCATAAATCCCTGGCAGTCGATCGTCATGTGTGTGCAACACTATGTCACGTCTATCGCACTCCTGGTCAACTAATACCACTGCCACTTCATCAGTGACAGGAACGTTGCTACCGCGGTGTTCAGTAACTTTTTTTTTTAGTAACAGTACGTCTGTCAGCGTTAATAACTATTTTATAATTGTTTATTAAATCTTGACGGATCGATTGCAATGCAACCCTAAAACTATGAACGTACCGATTTATTTCATGTAGCATCCTTTGAAATTGGGATATGAGTTCGCTATTGAGTTGTGGGAAGTTGTGATTTCGGATATTAGTATGTTCATTATAATCTGATACAAAATAAATTGACTATTTTACTTATGTATACATATATATTTATAACTCATAATATATATCATTTAATTTAATTTATTAAGTTGAAATTGAAATTATATAATATCTACATTGGTTCTGGGTAATGTATGGTTATTTGTGAGAATGTGACTGCACGTCAATGAGTCTCAATAGAATTCGGAGTATCTTAACGCCGCAATTCAGAAAAGAAGGTAATTTGTACAATGCCATCTATTACGTTCGTTGTGAGAAAACTTTTTTAATTTAAGGAAAACATCTTTTTTATTGTTTACTTTGTTTTAAGTATAAATATATTATTATAGAACGTTTTTTTACACACAAATCTATTATTTACTTTTTAAATCTATATATTACTTTTTCTGAGATTTTATGGCGCCATTGAACAAATTAGAACCTACATTTTAAACTAATAATCATAACTTTCGATAGAATTAACCAAATTTAATAAAACAAAAATTAAATATAACTTGAAGATACGCTTTATGATTTTCTTAACGATTTCTTTTTTTAAAAATGTTTACTTTAGATGTGATGCGTTTATAAACAAACAGACAGACAGACAGACAGACAATTCTAAAAATTATAAAAATGTGTTTACTTAATTATTTTCATTTCCCTATAATGATTTTAGTGACAAATATTCTATACAATGTACAAAAACAGACACCACATGTTATCACCATTTTTATTATAAGTATATATTTAAAGAGAGATGGCGCTGCTAACAGCAATCAATTCTAAAAATAAAAGAGATTAATTGACGCGATTGGTACATTATTATATATATATAAAACATAAAAGAACTTATAAACCAGTGTCTGCATAGTAAGCAAAACGCCTTTTTATATTACATTTGGATCGCCGCCATCTATCGATGAAATTGGTTAAATATTTAACTTTAGATTTTTTAGTTAATAAGGTTATAATATATTTTTGTATATTATTTTATTTAATACGTTCTTTAATACTTTTGTTTACTGCGTTTTAGATATAATTATATCATTATAGAACATTATTTTACCTAATTTAATTATGATTTATGATATAGTATTAGTTTAAAATGCACTTGATGAATTGAATTGTTTTTGTCTATCGTTTCGTTCATTGGGATAAGTGAATAAATTTTTAGAGGCATTTTAAAAATGTGTAATACGCGTATGATGACATTATGAGAATCAGTATTTTTCAGTATTTTAGAAGCGTCGAACTATGGGATTATTAAAACTAAAATTATGAGGATTTCAAAAATTATATTTTGCTATTTATATTTGATAGTTGAAAGTTCCTTCTAGTTACTAAAGGAACTTCAGTGTGTATTTATAGCTAGCTAAAGGAATATTCCAACTACTTTTTTTGTTAATGTTAGACGTTCTATGTTATCGGGATGAATACACTAATCTATGAAATAAATTGTAAAATATATATTTTATTTCTTACTTCTTTCTTTATCTTTGACCCACCACTGTTAGTTTCATATTTGAATCATTCGACCTATATAAAATTCAACACCGTAGTTAAATATACTGCGCTCTGCAGTGATCACAACAAACGCCTTAACAAATGGAAAATTTTGAGACTCGCGTCCGGGAAACGTCTATTTAAAGAGGTGTTTTATAACTTACGATGATTTATATATCGTTATTTAAATAAACTCTATATTTTATTTTCGGTACTGTATTAGTTACTTTGCAATTAGGGTTAATGCAGAGCAGATGGCAGATATTTCTGCGTTCATTTACTTATTGCATTTATAACGTATTTCCAGATCAACTCTACATATTTTACATAATAAATATTTATAAATAATTTATAATAATTGTGTTTCTTATTCCCCTTATCTTTACATGTATGGTAATTGAATTTGTTTCGTATTCGATTATCGCGAATTTTACAATAATCAATTTAAGACCCTAAAACTACAGAAAAAAAAGTTATTTTACGCCAATGTAGATCTCTTTATTGTACTAATAGTCCACGGTCCCACATATAAGGGTTTCAGTGATTAATAACAGGCTAAAGGTTTATACACAGCTTCATTTTGACGAGACACCCAACTTTTATCATTGGACCAAATTCTAATAGTGGGAGGAAAAAGCGCGATAGGGAGCGAAACACGTCGATTTGATGAGTGTCCCAAATTACATATTAACTAATACTTTTTTCAAGTCACCATTCTGACATGTTAGAGCTGGGAGTCACTCGGAAGGTACCATTCACTTTGTATGCCACAAGTTTTTCTCAGTTTTCCATCGTATTTTCTCGAAGTATTGATTTTTAGAAACTGTTATTATTTAATTTGGGATACTCATCAAATCGACGTGTTTCGCTCTCTATCGCGCTTTTTCCTCCCACTATCAGAATTTGGTCCAATGATAAAAGTTGAGTGTCTCGTCAAAAAGAAGCTGTGTATAAACTTTCAGCCTGTTATTAATCACTGAAATCCCTTATATGTGTGTCCGTGGACTATAACTCTTATTTAGTAATTATGTTTCACATATTTCTGCCTTTTTTTTGTTAAATTTTGGTAAAGATACTACCTAATCGTCTCAAAATATTTATGGAATTCGTGGCTTCAACTGACTGCACGTTCGGACGCGAATGAAAGTACTTTTTATTTTAAGGTCAATATTTTAAACATGCTGTTAACGTGCTTGTTAAGTGGCAGACTGGCGTGGCATGCGGTTATAAAACATTGTATTCATTATAAAATCGTGTGGGTTAAAAGGAACATTTGAGGTTTAAAGTATTACTGTAAATATACTAATTGACTCTATGATCTAAAAGTGTTTTAGCGACTAATGTAAAAGTTGTTCTTGGGCTTTATCCGCTATATAAGATTCTCGATGAAGAAATTCATTGCAGAAACAAAGCCACTAACATAGCTTCCGGTTCTTGAATTGAAGTGATAATGGGTTGGTCACATTTATGTCGCAGAAATTACAACCGTTGGAGTAGACGGTGTGCTGAAGTGGATAACGCGCTTAGGTAAACTTAATGTAGGGCGTTCCAGTGCAAGGGCACAGAGTAAAGAGTAAGGACCAGAGGGGAAGACTAACTAAGACTAACAGCTCTTTCATGGATACTCCGACTGAGTCGGCGCAAACCGGTTTGTACCCCGACGGAGCGTCGGTGAACCTGTCGGTGAGAGCTCACGCACACATCGCTGCGCTATTTATGCGTTTATTCGCAGCGAGCCGTTTGTATGTAGCTTCCCCTCTGGTCGGTTTCTTTACTCATGTGGCTAGGGGTAGGCAGGTACTATCCCCGGAACGTGCTTCTAGCAAAGCATAAAGATGGAGGGACTTCGTTTGTGTTCCGGAAAAAGATCTTGTGGCCGTCGTCTACGCTGATGGCGACCCCTGTGGGGTTTTAGGCGGTTGAAGTCCCTCATAACCTCCCCGTTGCCCCCGGAGCGTAAGCTATGAGGTTATCCTCACGTTAAGAAAAGGGCGTCTCTTTGCTAAATGCCTGGTAGCAACTAGATGCATGGAGATCGGGTTAATTAGCGCTTCTTTGAAAGGCCTATCTAATGCAGAAAAACTCTATTTACGTCTAGGAGATATAAAGATTTCACTTTGACAGATCGACTCGCTCTTGCACTTCTTGGTCGAAATTCATAAAATATAATTTGTGTACATTAAAACTGTGATTATTATTATTACAATTGAAATTAGCGACTCCACTTCCTAAAAAAGCGAAAACATTATCGCATTCTTACTTCACATCTTTATCTTTGTAGGTATATTGCACGTACATTTAGGTACCTTCATTTGAGCGTAATGTTCCTGACCTAGAGACATGTTGAAACATTCTAAGCGATGACAGTGAGAATGTTGTATGTTGTCAATTTTAATTATTGTTGTAATGAGTATTGCCTGTAGATATTATTGACTACTACATAATACTATCTTAGTTTTACCCAGTGATCTTGTGACATAGTTCGAGGTCACTGTTTTTGGGTCTTCATGTGTAAGTTTTTTTCGTTTGTATAAATATTATTATTTTTAGTAAATATCTAAGCTGCAAGAAGACTTGTGCCCAGCTGTGAGCCGTATATAAGCCTTGACATAGCTTTTACTGAAAGGGTCTGTTAAATGTATTCTTAGGGAATTAATATTCTTTGCGAAAAACTTTAAATTTCATAAAAATCCATCCAGCAATCGGTTGGATCAGCTACCTCTGGTGCGAGTATAATGTTACCTACTTTGGCGTTTAATGATATACATCGTGATCATTATCATTATATACCTATAGGTACTGCTCCATAGACCCCTCGCAAAATTAACTAAGTGAAGAAATAAGAAACTCATAATAAATACATAGCTATTGAGTGTAATGCACTTTTAGATCTTAGAGTCACCTTAAAAGTAGAGTCTGTTAACTGCTAATCTGGACTCGATATTCCATAGCGGGATCTCATTTAGCACATATTTTTTAGTAATTTTCAACTTGTCAAATCTTTCTTAAAGGTCAACTAAGCACTACACTTAATTTGAGTCAGTTTAAGATAACCTTTGTTTTTTATTGTACAACTGTTGGCTAGAATTCAAACCCTCTGACTTTTCTATAACGGTAAAACCCGTTGAAATTCATAAAATACGTAAATGCGTAATGTGGCTTAAGCAATTACCGGCTATACCCCTATAAGGCATACATGTTTATTTTTAAATTTTCGTAGAAACCATTTGCGGCAATGTCACATAATATTACGTGACTTACGCCTCAACGTTAACCCTTTCGCTGGCCCGTGCACTACATATAGGTCATTGCTTTAATAGTCTTTCTATTACCAGATGGAAGTTAGCGTAGAACATTCTTTTTTTTAACTAAACTGTATGCCAATTAATTGCTCCATAATGCTCCAGCAGACTCCGAAATTGCTCCACCTCTATTGTTATTAGTTAATTTATGGTTAATTAAAAAAAAATTAAGTATCGAAAATTTAATTTTGCTATAAAATATAAAATATCTACTTTTTAAAATTAAACTGTACGCCAATTAATTGCTTAATAAATGCTCCAGCAGAATCTGAAATTGCTCCACCTCTATTGTTATTAGTTAAATTATAATTAATTTAAAAAAAATTTAAGTACCCAAAATTTAATTTTGCTATAACATATCTACTTTTTAAAATTAAACTGTACGCCAATTAATTGCTTAATAAATGTTCCAGCAGAATCCGAAATTGCTCCATCTGTGTTGTTATTAGTTAATTTATAATTAACTTTTAAAAAATGTAAGTATTGAAAATTTAATTTTGCTATAAAACATAAAATATCTACTTTTTAAAATTAAACTGTGTGCCAATTAATTGGTTCTTTAAATGCTCCAGTAGAATTCGAAATTTTCTTAGAATTCGATACTTAAATTTTTTTAAAATTAATTATAAATTAACTAGTAAAAATAGAGGTAGAGCAATTTCGGTTTCTGCTGGAGCATTTATGGAGCAATTAATTGGCTTACAGTTTAGTTAAAAAAGAATGTTCTACGCTAACTTCCATCTGGTCTTTCTATTGTGTCTGAAAACCGGACAGTGAAAGTGTAAAGTTACGTGTTAGCGATTCATTAATTTAATAGTTTTTCATATAGGTATTCTATTCCCATTCGGTTTTATTGTTTTTTTAATTACGTTAATGATTGTAGCTAAAGTCAACTAGACTAAGCTCACCGACACCTTATGTTAGAAGTCGTTCGTTACAAATTGTAAAGGAAAGAGAAAATAACCTATATATATATATATATTTAGTCATTTTAGGTATTTACCTAATATACAATATTATCGGTAAAATAAATATTATACTACGCATACAATAAGCAATATTAGAAATTAAACAAACATGTTTGGTTATATTTTCTATTCATTTTATTATTAGTAGTATAAAAATAATGGAAATTAGTATAAAATGAAACTTCGTAGTTTTGCTTACACTATACACTGAGTGACGTGATAATTGTTGTTGCCCTTGAGGAAGATGACTACGCCTGCCGTAATACAGTGTAAACTAGTACGATTTAGAAGATGTTTTCTTCCTCGCACAACTTGTGGAATCGATTACCACCAGCGATTTTGCCGGACCGATACGACTTAGGGACCTTCAAGAAAAAAGCCCACTCCTTTTTAAAAGGAGCCTCCTATAAAAAAATAGTACGGAGGGTAGAACATTAACTTCTCTATAACATGCTTCTATCTATCTAAATTTTGCGATTGTTGGATTGGGAACCGCAGTTGTTTTTAATTTAGCTGTTATCAGCAAGATGCTGCTGCCCATCTCCTGTTTTAGTTTCCCTCTGTCGCCTCTTACGATACCCACGGGACGATATGGGGTAGTGGGTTATTCTTACACCGCCACTACTCGGTGTAGTATTTAGCTTAGCAGCAATATATTTGTTTTACAAAACTGAAGTGACAAACCAACTTACAGTGCCCAACATTTTTTTTACAGGATTAGGGTGACAAACAACAAAATTTAATGGAAAAAAAAGCGAGCACACAGTCGACCTGATGCTAAGTGGTTGCTGTGGCCCATAGACATCTACATATATCCTCGATTACGAATCAAAATGCAAATGCGTTGTCACCCGTGAGGACTAAGATGGAATGCCTCGTTTAAAGTAAAAAGGGTCTTCGGTTGTCTACACTCACCATACGAAACACAGCAGCATTGAGCTGCTATTTTAAGCTGGTATTCTGTGAGAGCGTGTTCTTTCCCCGGTCAAGTCGACCCATTTGTGCTGCAAGTATACCAGTAACATAGCTGCGGCATGGCTCTATCACGTGTAAAACACACTATATACAGGCAAGATGCTACTGCAACACACACAGGAAAGGCTATAGATATGTTGTTACCTCAGAGGACTAAGATGGAATGTCTAACAATCTGTAATCTTAATGGCTTTCTGTTTTTATTTTATTTAGTTTATTTCTGTAAAACTTTTTGTGTTCACATTATGCACAATAATATAAGGTAGCGGACTTATTGTCCGTTGGCATGGAGTGAGAAATATAGTTTTTTTTTTCTTAATATCTATCGGTACTATATTTTACAAGTTCTGTTGTTACCTAAAATACGTATTATATTAGGTTGTGGTTTTATTGAAATAATCACATCCAATATTGATAAATATGTGTCTAAACTATATATCATGCGTATCTTTAGACCAATTTCTTAAATAATCTCTACTGTCCCACGTAATATAGAGGCGTGATATAGGCTATTACATAATATGTAAAAATATTCCAAACATATTCCAAACATGTCAGTGTTGATGGAATAGGCAAACATTTCATTAGATTTGTTAAAATATAATGTTGACTTATTCTTGATAAATGTTTAAATTAAAAATAAGGTTACTAAGGCTTATACATTACAATATCTACTTAATACAAAAATACCTTAGGTAATTATACTGAGTACAGTATATCTTTTTAAACTACTTGCATCATTCTGAATTTAGATTGTCTTATAATATGAAGAAAGCTCAGACGGTTACTCTATATGTATACCCGTTTATTGGATTCAAATCCACAAAGAATCCAGTCATGTAAGAATGTCATGATCTTGTTTCGATTTAAAACACGTAATTTTTGAATCAGTCATTAGCGAATAATAACTAAATTTAAATTTAAAAGACGTAAATCTGTGCAATTGTGATCAATTATGATTTTAATTTTGATTTAAAACCTAGGTATCAATAGTGATAACTGTTTTAATTTGATTTTTAATTGAATGGTGTCTAATTAATAAGCAAAATACTACGTGTTATAAGTAGCGGCACGAAAGTCTAGCGTTGACCGTTATTGGGCATAATCGAAAATAAGGTAACATGGGGTAGTAAGCGGGTCACGGGGCGGGTGTGCGTATTGTTCGCACGCACTGATTGTGTGCGACAGTACCCATGCGCAGCTCCCCTCCACAAAATGTCTTATATTTTAGTACTCTAGATATAACTTATATTATTTTATTTGTATGTTTGAAATTGTAGAGCTTTCACCTTCAAGCGGAAATTAATCAGGCTTAGTGAGGCCAGGTGCTAATGATCATTGATTTTCCAGGACGAAACTATTCTGGCAATCATGAAGTTTTTGGATATGCAGTCTTTAAGCCGCTGCGCTCAAGTGAGCCGCCACTTTAGTAGGCTAGCTCTGGACGCAATCCTGTACCGGTGCATCGACCTCAGGCCTTACTGGCACTGCGTTCGCTCACAGGTGTGTACTATTTGAAAAACTATTTAAGAATCTAACATCTATTCACACCATTCGCATCGAGCGTATACATCAACCCATCACTATCCGTGAGTAGAGTCGATTATGGTAAATGTCTGGAGTTCTACCAGTTGGCATTCGATTTTCTCGAGGCGTTTAAATAAGAAGGTCTTAACACTTTGCTTAACGACCTCAGTAGTGTTTCACAACGGGTAGGTTTGGAGATAAACATAGAGTAGACAAAAATCATGTCTAACGTCCATGTTACTTACACCCATAATGATAGTTGTAGGGAACTACGCTCGAAGTTGTTGATGAGTATGTGTACAGGAGACAAAATCCCGTTTGCCCTCTCTTATATATAAAAAAAAAAATTATTGTCCTTACACCGCTACTACACGATCTCGGTGGTGTTTAATTATGCGAAATATTTAACGATTGCAATTATAACAGGCCTCAGTCAAATATACCTCATATAACACCGTTTATTTAAAAAATCGGTTATCTATTTTTATTTTATTCTTATCAAATTCTTTTCCTTATGTAAGTGCAAGAACAATAAATTCATTAACAAAGGCAAACCAGCATGTCGCCGCCGCCTATGAGCATAGTATGTAATCTATTCATATATTCAAAGTGCGTGCTTAGCTTTTTAGAAAAAGTAGGCATTTTTCTCGAAGGTTTCTAAGTCATATGGGTTCAGTAAAACCGCTG
Organism: Parnassius mnemosyne; assembly: GCA_963668995.1. Classification (NCBI taxonomy): domain Eukaryota; kingdom Metazoa; phylum Arthropoda; class Insecta; order Lepidoptera; family Papilionidae; genus Parnassius; species Parnassius mnemosyne. The sequence continues at coordinate 18,981,080 of CAVLGL010000013.1, read as the reverse complement.
GTTATAATTATTCCCACAATGAAACTGCAATCTTTACTATAAATCTTAAGTTGCGCCAACTTACTGCCAGGTGGGATTGTTTCAGGCACTTGCTTATAATAAGAAACATGTGGTATAATTAAAAATTTTGTACAACCGACTTCAATATAAATTATTGAGGATAACTCAAAAACTACTAGTTAGACTTTGGTCAAATTTATATGGGACCACAACATGAGAAGCACCAGTTTTCAAATAAAAAAGAATCAAGTTCAGTTCACAAAGTTATGAGGTAACATACATAAAATAATAATAAAGAAGAATTTAATACCTCCTCCTTTTTGAAGTCGGTTAAAACAACTATTCTTGTGGAAGGGCAATGCGCTCAAATATTTATTTTCGTTCATGTTTGCATAAAATTAATTGAAAATTATTTGCAGGTGCTGTCAACTTTGGGGACGCGTTGCAAATTCCTTCAGAAGCTCGATTTGTCTTGGTGCGGGAGTCATCGCATGATACAGCCCCATTACGTTGTTAAGTGAGTTGCGTTATACGGAAACTTATTCAAAACAATACTTTCCAAGGTCTTATGTCTAATTATTAATTATTATTGCTACAAAACAATTAAATAACTACTATTTTTGCATTTCCTCTTAAAAAAATGTGTTTACAAAAACGCAACTGCATTAAAAATTTACCAATAAGACATATTATACGATTAAATAATGATTATATCACAGCATTTTATACAAATTTATTATAAGTTTTCAAAATTTAAGTGAGAATGGTTACTAACCAACTTTAAATCGTTATAGATCCCAAAAGGTCATTCAAAATGTATTGTCCATTTAGAGAAGCCTCAAGATACTTTTGCAATGATACTCCACTTGACATAGTTCGTCGACTTTAATTTTTTTTTCACAATATAGCGCCATATTGAATTTTGATTACTATCATGTCTTTAGTAATACTAACAAAATTAAGACATTCGATTGACGTAAGAATCATTAAAATCGCCCCCGCGTTTGGTCTCTGGTGCGCCACAAAGGAACAAACATACGTACAGTATATACTTATAGTCTGGATGACATTACTCTTCTTTGCGTCGCGCAGTCGGGTAAAAACACATATTTTGTTTAAACACCATGATAACATGACACTATTTTATACAAAATATTTCTTTCAAAATCTTTCAAAAATTATGTTAAAGTTATAAATTTTAAGAAAACGCTTTTAATATTATTTGAGGATTTTTAACAAGCATAGGTTCGGGTCTACTGCCGGATAAAAGTTGGGAAACATTGAGTGATTGTAATAGGTTAACTGTACAAGGTTGGCATAGATAATTGATATTACGCTTAAAATTGTTAGTATAATTTAAAAGGCGTTGTAATCGTAAATAATGTGATTAATAATAGAGAAGTAATAAAAAATAAAATGGAAAATATTAATGTATGTTGGACAGGCACTCTTTCAATGTCATTTTTATACTATTAACATAGCTGCAGCATGGCTCTACCACGTAAAAAAATATAGGGTAGTGGATTTTCTTATACTGCCATTACGCGGCGAATCTTATGTTTGGTTACAAAATATTCCACCCATCCATTTCAACTCATAAAAGGCCACTGTTGAACGTAGGCCATTAACAGATGGCAACCGCAGTTTTTTTTAAATTATTTTGATTATTTATCAGAAAAGATGCTGTTTTAGTTTTCCTCGATCGCTTTTTACGACACCCATGGAACGATTTGGGGTAGTGGATATTCTTACAAGCCCACTACACGGTTTACAAAATTTTATTATAATGAAAAAAAAAAAAACATAACGCAGCTGCGAGTAATTGTCGCAAGTTGACAATGAGGTAAAGTTTTTTGTTACACAATGTCATTTAATTGAGAAGTTAGTTTTTAATAAACGTTTGTTTCTAAAGTATTCAATTAACATACGAAATAATGCCTCAGTGGTTTACTCTTTAATTTTTGCACATTTTAAACTTTTTTTTAAATGTTTCTACTTTTATGAATATTTGTCGTTTGGTTTAATTATTTTTAATTTTATTAATATAAAATATAGCTAATAGTACAGAAAGAAACATTAAATTTTACATTTTCCGAACAAATTAATTTCCCCGCTATGAAATCTGTCAAATATTATACCTCAATTTTAAGTGGCGCAGCCCTGGTGGCAGAAACCGTCGTGGATGCCCTATTGATGCCGTGGATTTTTATGAGTAAGGCCGTCAATGATTTAGTTAGCCAAATTAACGTATACATGTTAAAATATGTGTGTTTTCATACTTCTTATTTAATTTGCAGTTTCCTGAGAGACAACTGCTCGGAATTAACACATCTGAGAATGAATTGCTGCGAATTTGTCGACAACTCGGTGCTAAGGAGTGTGATTGAGAATTGCGCTTATCTACAAGGTTAGTCGTTTATATTGTTGCTTATAAATAAATAATAAAAAAAATATTTAGGTACCTACCGTTTTTTCAGCGTGTCAACTTTGCAGGTCCTCGGCACAAAACTTTTTAAATACAATAAAGTAACAAACGATTAATAATGTAAACTGCCTAAGGGGACATCTGGGCTGAGGTTGAGAAAGTCGACGTGTAGGTTTTTATCAATTGCTGAAACGACTGATTATACCTATATAAAATTGTCCTCAATATACCACGTCTTATGTAATACATATGAAAACATAATTCGATCACCTTTTTCCCCCTCCAAAACTGGACTGTTCAAATTGTTTGTTGGACATCTAATGGCGTCAGTATAACTAGGCAGCTAGTAATTTTGGACGGTACCTAGGATTTAATTAATGAAAATAAAATGAACATACAAGGTGGTATGTAACATTTATTTTGTGCATAATATTAATGTCCTCCAGACCGAATTTCGGTCACGGTGGCCAGCCTCAACGGAGACTAGCCATCTGCGCAGGACAGGATTATAGTGCCCAAGTGTATGCGCAAGCACAGGTGCACTCTATTCTTTCACTCATAGTCCGATGGGACGGTAAACCGACACGACCGGAGAGAGATCAGGCGCAGGACCAACGGCTTAACGTGCTTTCCGAGGCATGAGGGTGAGACACCGCCACCTTCCTGACTCCGGGCAGCTACTGAGAATTTCTTGATAGAAAAACTCAATAACAGATTTTTTGGCCCGACCTGGGATTCGAACCCGGGACTTCATGATCAGCAGTCGCACTACTACAACCACTAGACCAACGAGGCAGTCAAAAGTTTTCTGCATATACTAATGTTAAATATTCACTGCCCGCGGTGCAATAAAATGGGGAAACAGGATGTCGCCTTTTGCGCTCTTCGCTCTCAGGCCTCTCGGCAGGTCTGCCGTTAGGCAGATTTTCCCAATTTTATTGCACCGCGGGCAAAGATTGTTTAACATTAGTAAAATGTCATGCACTGCTGTGTTCTGGTCTGAATATTGTAGAGAGCTAGTATAATAAAGGGCCGTGAGACATTCCATCTGTCCTCAGAGTTCATAACGCACCTGTAGCCTTTTTTTGTTTTGCTACTATTTTAAGAAGGAATGAATTTTACACGAAGTCAATATACAGTGATTGAACAGACGCATTGAACTGGCATCGTTGAGGCTTGCGGCAGTTGAATATTATAGCCTGTTTTCTATCTGTTCTATGTAAATCGGTTTCTCATGTCGTTTAAATTTATTATTACAATCGGTCATTATTGTAGAATGGTAAAATTTTAGAACTGAAGACAGTAAAAAATAATAAAGGAAATTTTTTTTTAATAAATTGTTGTACGCCAAATTATTAAGCTAACGGTTGAAATTTAGTGGCAAATTTTTAGATTTGATTTGGAAGCAAATTGTATTTAAACGGCAAGCCTTTAAGCCGTAAAGTTTTATGACAGCATTGTTTTATATGTTGATCGTTCGATCGTTGATCGTGTGTGATATTATCGAGATATCGCTACGCACGTATAACATCATCGGTCGCAATGTGAAATACGTTATAACTTCCTTGACGCCATTATCCCGGAAGAATTGTCACTGAAACTTTGGTTAGTATTCTCATGCAAATGCATAGATATTTGTACGTTATTACC